>OLMO02000009.1:21976809-21988523 GCA_900291935.2 Cassiopea xamachana | reverse complement strand
TTTCTAGCTAAACACTGACTTCGTCAAACATGTCCCACTGTAAAGAGCAGTCCTTATAATATTTACAGCTTTCCTTATTCTGACTCAATAGTAGCTGAACAATGACCTCATCAAATATGTCCCACTTCAAAGAGCAGTCTTTACAATATTTACAGCTTCCCTTACTCTGACTCAGTAGTATACAGAAATTATCCCAACAGAATTCATAAATAATGACGTTCTATTTAATAATGTATGTCATGTAGGTATTCCCTTTCGCAAAAATTCAGGAGAACCAAGTATGCATAGAACACATTCTGCACATAATTTTGTTTGCTTGCAAACAGGGATAGAACGTAAAAAGTGTCCCCAATAACTGTGTAAGCGTCTGGCTTGGTGGAGCATTTCAGCAGCCTGGATATGAATGGAAAGCTTGTAGAGAGAATGCTAGTATAAATAATTTATTTTGCTTCCCAGAAAGGCTCCATCAAGTATCATGTACACAAAAATAAAGCCATCATCAATTTGACTAAAGTTTGAAAGTTATTTTGGAAAATTGCATTGTTCTCTCCTTCATTTTGATGTGCATTCATTTATTGGCTAAGTTTATTGAATATTGTTATTTCTTAAATGTTTTGAGCTTCATAGACCTTTAGGGAGCTTTCATTTATTTGAGTCACAAAGGGGTCGGAGGAAATGATTTTTTAAAAGGAAGTGAGTGACTCACCAATTACCTTTATAACAGCTGTCCATCATGTTTGCAGAAACTTGGGAAAGTGTGAGCAACAGATATAAAGTAGCTATAAATTTTCGAAAGATATAAATTTGAAGTACAAATTTTGATAGATGCCCAGTTACTTTATAATTCCTCTCTCATAAAATGAAACAACAAAACTCCGTTTAAAGCAAATTTACTTTCAAGTAGAAGAAAGTCTGCTTGGACTAGTAATTGAATAAATTGACTTTGTGAACAATAATTGGCAATAAACCCAAGGTAATCAATGCCGGACTTGATAATTTCTCTATATTCTGTTTAATGATAGCAATAAGAAATATAAAAATGTTATTTTGACTCCCATAAATCTCTTAAAAATAAGTGTTGACCACCCCATCTTTTCTTCCGACCCGTATGGGACTTAAAAAATGAAAGATCCCTTAATGAGATCTATTTTATCGAAGTTCATCAATATAGCTATCAGGTACATATACTTCAGATTTTATCGCCAAATTACACTTGAGTCAAACCCAAAATTCCTTGCCTTTTGAAGTTGTAATATTTTCCCATTTTTATTGTCATTATGTTGAAGCTCTTAGTAAATGTGGTAAATGTGTAACATAGAAGCATAAATTACACTATGTCAATAAATCTATCATATGCATTGGTAATAATGAAGTGGAAGTTATTCTTCAGAGTGCATGTTAATTCAAAGCTACTGATGTGCAAGAATGGAAAAATTACAGCTATTTTCTGAATGTAAATACGACTTTATTTTCAGCACCAAAAACTAACACAAGATCTCGTATCATCTAAGATCAACTTTTTTGTCGTCAAGTGGAGTTGCACTGTGTTATTGCTAGCCTTGAAGTTTTATTGAAATTAGCCGATTAACAAAGCCTAGAGATATGAAGCACATTCCGGATAATCAGGATCGATCGTAAGGAAAAATCCGGATTAAGCGGAAATCCAGATAAACAGAAGGACCAGGTTTTGAAACGCATAATAAAGTGTGGGCTGAAATATTCTAGTTATTGCTTCATGTTGATAGTGAAATACTTCTTATCAAACTCCATAATGTTTTCAAAATATTTTCGTTAACTATTAGTTGAGTTTAACGTTTCAACATGAAATAAGGTTTTAGTGAAGGCCTTCAACCGTATATCGAAGTGATAGGAGTCATTGCCAATTGTTTTATCTTTGCACGAGCTTCTAAGTCATAGAAAGGGAAATTAGCCTATCTACTATTAATAAAAATTTCCTAGAAAAGAGGCGAATGCCATTACATATGGTGATCTCTGTCTCCTATGGGAAGCATCCGGATTATAAAACATCCGGTTTATGCTATACCGGATTTTCGGGACTACACAGCATTTGACGTAAGGTAAATGCCCTATATTAGTCTTGAACTTGTCTCGCTTGAAAAAAGAAGAGAATGTAAATAGAAACAACAATAATTAAAACAAAACACCTGACAATTTCTTTATTTAATTATGAATTAAACTTAGTTTATTGATGGTTCACACTATTAAATAAAGCACCTGGTTCAAATTGATAAATGAATAATGCGGTATAGCAGGCGATTTGTCTTCAAAAGCGTTTCAGCTCCATTCAATTTGGGAATCACACCATAGTATTCAAAACAAACTGAAGAGCCAAGCAGCAGCAAAAGAAGGAAAGCAGTGTGGTACAGAGAGATACTTTTAAGTCAATGGTTAAAGGGTATATTGAGTTTTCTTGTTTCATTGAGTTGCGTCATTCATTAGGAATTTGGTATTACGTAGTGATCATATTCTGCATCTTATTGTGTGGGATGCTAACTATGTACTAGTTTGTGCATTAAAATCTGCTAGAAAATGCAGCTTCTATGTCATCAAAATGCAGAGGGCTTAATGGTATTTTTTTCAAAACAGCATTAAAATTATACATCAAATATCATAGTCATCATCTTCTTCTTCTATTTCCGTGCCTATTCGTGGTGGAGATCATGCATGCCATATCTGTCAGTTATCCTTCTTCTCACTTAAGAAAATCCTCTTCTCTCTTAATTCTACCCTCTTCTTTCTTAAGTTTGTCTTTTTCTCTCTTAAGCTTCTCTTCTTCTCTCTTAAGTCTGTCTTCTTCTAAGACTACCTTCTCTCTTAAGTCTGTCTTCTTCTCTCTTAAACCTCTCTTCTTCTCTCTTAAGTCAGTCTTCTTCTAAGACTACCTTCTCTCTTAAGTCTGTCTTCTTCTCTCTTAAACCTCTCTTCTTCTCTCTTAAGTCAGTCTTCTGCTAAGACTATCTTCTCTCTTAAGTCTGTCTGCTTCTCTCCAAAGTTCGTCTTCCTCTATCTAAAGCCGCCTGTCTTTTTCTCTCTTAAGTTTATCTTCTCTCTTTTGAGCAACGCTGTCTAAAATTTTCAAATGCTGTCTCTCTCGAGCTCTTTTCTTTCTATTTTTGCTGTTATTATAAGAGCTTTAGACAATTCCTTCTCAATACCTTCCCAATAAACCTTGCTGGCTTTTTTCTGATCTGAGTCATAAATGCAATATTCCTTGCAAAAGAACCAAGTGGTAGCGAAGAGTATGGTTGAAATCCATACCTTACCTTCCGAATACCTCTGGACTTAGGCCATATTGCTTAAGAAACTGGTGTAGCAAACAACAATAATAATAATAATTCTTTTTGAAACTTCATAGGCAGTGACGGATCTAGAAATTGAGTAGATTGAATCGAATAGGAAAAGTCGAATAGGTTGTGGCCCAGATAGATTTAGACCACGCATTAGCCAAACCCCAACCATGCCCTCATTAAAATATCTTGAATATCATTCTATTTAACGTTGAAAACTTAACAGTTTTAAATGGGACTTATGGATGCAGCAGAACGTAACTACTCCTATAAGAATACTTCGATTTCTAACTTGGAGCCGACTCCCCCTTGAAAAATTTACCGTATACCTCTGATCATACTAGCAACGCCTTAGACACCAGCTTTTCCAAAAAGCAGTAGCAATGAGAAGCATGTTCGAAAGATAATTTGCTAGTTTTTAGAGTATAAGTCCCAGCCGATGTGAAGAATACCCGCAAAACCATAGTTTCTGCTAAATCTTGAAAAATTTGTTTTTCTAATACAACATCAAAGTTTTGAAACATTGTGCTCCAATAGTCATCATCTCTTTTGTACTTACTAGGAATTTTACTGCCCATGGCATAATGCTCGCAATTTCAGTCTATGACCATGAGCTAAGGTTATGATTTCCTCAAGCATGGCCTAACACTTAGACCTACAGTATCATGACATGAGGTTCCACGCTTGCGTTAGCAGTTCATCGGCTTAGGCCTTGATTTTGCTTAAAAATTGATCTCCTTGAAAGATTCAGAATCAACTTTACAAAATAACTCGAAGACGTCCAAAGGACCTTGCTAAATTTCCCTAGATCACCGCAGCTAGCTTCCATCAATACGCTGGCTAAGTGCATTCGATGCCCGAAAATTCCAGAGTAATGCCAGACTTATGCAAATTATAAAGAACACAAGGCATTGTGTCGTGAACTATTGTTTGGCTTGAATGCACTTCAATCCAGACTAAATCCAGACACACTCTGGACTAACGCAAGACTAGTCGTAGAAGGTCCAATTTTAGTAAAAATATCACGTGCCCTGCTGGAAACAATGACAATATATGCATAGGTGCATCCAGACATTTCCATACGATATCGTGCGGTAAGCTATCAATAAGTTGTTTACCGGGAGCCTCCGCAGATCCACAAAATGGCAATTAACGTTGTGCAATGGTCTCTGTGCACCGTAGAACAGCAAGTAATGGAGATATGACACTGCTCAACTGCATTCTATCTTGTTACGAATAATTTCTTCCCCATTTAAGACCATTAAAATGATGATAAATGAAACCAATTTCTTTGAATTCTTTGATTGAATCCAGTGCGTTAGTGGATCATGCCTGCGTCCATCCCTGATAGTATATTCATATTTCTACATAAAAATTTAAGCCTCACTCTATTCAGGTAGCTTAGACTCTCTAGTACCGCTACGTTATTAAGAAGAACTTTAAGAATGTAATCCTTGACGATTACCATCGTAGTGAACTCTGGGACCTGAGGTTACTAGTTGTAACCAGATCTAGAGGAGAAGCTTTCCTGTATTGTACTGTGAGCATCAACATTAGGCATATAATGAAACAATTATGTCTTAGTACTGGATTTAGTAGTAGTACTCTAGTTCGTTAATTCAGTCAATAATAGCAATTTTTTTACTTAAGATTGGCATGATAAATAGCTAAAAGAATTAATCAAGGCCAACCATCTAATAAAATGTTAAAACTGAAAAATTCTATTTACATGATCCTATAAAAAACCTAAATTGTTTACATATAGTTTGTAGAATCTACAGTTGCAATTGCTGAGTTGATATTTTCTTCTTAAATTCTCTTAAGATATGTGATTCTTTTATTTCTAACGGCAAGGATTCCAACAGTTTGTGTGCAGTGTACCTAATTGCCTTCAAACCATACGCATTTGTGCGTTGAATTAGTACAGACAGGTGATTGTTACCTCTCAGGTTATGCGAGATGCTCCTCTCAACGAAGATTTCAGCCATTAATTTGGAATTAAATTCATGTTTGGCTTATAAATCTCTGTAGATAGCAACTGCAGACGTCTTTGGTGAACTAAAGAACAAAGCTGATTCGTTTATTCCTAACAATGCAACATGAGTTGCAAACTTCCAGCAAGATTAGGGATTGCATAAAAATGTATAGAAAAGTAGAATAATCTAAACTAGCAATAAAGATTAGCATAATTCTGGTATGGGCGAGATGGCATAGCGGTTACTGTGCATATCTCCTGTGTGAAAGGTCTACGGTACGAGTCCGACTCGATGCCTTGAATGAATGCTCGCCCACTGTTCACCCAGCAGTGAATGGGTACCTGGTGGTGACACTGGGGAGAAGAAGGCGGCGAGGAAAGGAACTTGCCACCCTACCTCATACGCCAATGATTTAGGATACGTACCTTCTCCAGGAGGCACTCCCCAACATATGAAAGTATATAGGACTATCTTTTTGTATTTCTGTGACAAAATATCTGCCAACCGCAAATGCCAACTATGTGGTGTTCTTTTAGGATTTATTTATAAGTAATCTACAAATATTTTCTCTTACGAAAAGAGAAAGGCTGGCATTTGCATTCTGCTTAATTGTCATGAGCTATAAATCTAGATACTTTCTTATTATAGAGCTTTTCAAAAGCTGCTAAATAGATTTTGAGAGAAAGAAAGGAAGGAGATAGAAAGAGCCAGGAAAAAATTCTGATTAATGAATGCTACTCACACTAGTAGTGTACCTTCTATGAGCTCAAAGTGGCTTCATGAAGCAATCCAAAGCCATTTGACTTTCACATATCTAAAAATTTGGTTATCACTGTCAAGGAATGTTTAATCTTGCATATACTTATGTTAAAAACATGGACACCTAGCAGTTGCGAATTCAGTTGGGAGGAGACTTTGCTCCTTTGACTATAGGCAGCATCCACGATTGTCAATGGCAGGGAATAAAGCAAAGGACATCTTTACAAAAGCTTTGCCTTTAGCTCTCTTATAAGGCACCATATACTACACACTAGTTTTTATCATGGTCAAGTCATGGTCAAATCATGCTGTGTAAAACTTAAGTACCAGTAGTGTACCTTAATTGATTGCTAAATTTCCAATTCTAATCACCATCACAATCGCATGAATAATTTTGCATATCTATGAAATGTATACGTTACAGCAGAAAGCGTATTGAGGTCGTAGTTATGTGCAGTGTAGTAATGCAAAATATACCAGCTGGAAGACAAATTGTAAGCACTTATACAGGCACATTTCAAGATACCAGGAAAAGCAATTGAGCAGAAACAATCTGCAATGTACATAGGAGTCATTTTGGATAGTCAAATGAAATGGGAGACTATATCGGCCTTATTTCATCGAAGGTTTCCAGGGCTTTTGGGATGATAAAATATACCAAAGAAGTATTATCAACTAAATTTTTAAAAATACTATACTTGGGGATATTCAAACCTCATTTCAAATATTATTGCTCTGTTTGGGGCTCAAGTGGGGTCACTACCCGCAAATCCCTAAACGAATGGCAAATGTAGAGCCATTCGTATAACTACCAATAGTGCATATGATGTGTCTCTCACAATTAAAACTGCCTGGTATTTCTGATATAATGAACGAAAAATCTGCAAGCATGTTCTATAAGGCACTTAATGTTGAGGCATCTCTCTACCTCAAAGAACATTGCAAAAAAAAAAATAAAAACATTGCACCAGAGACTCAAGATAAAAATATACGCAAGGCCAAAACTGCTTTGCTTACAGAGAATCATTGGTCTGGAAGTCCCTACTTAATGAAATTAAATCTTCTAGGACTTTTGGATCAGTCCAGAAGAAATTGAAGGCCATGTTTGCGGAAAAAATCTAGAAAAAATATTTTAGCTTTTTACTTTTCGTATGCTTTTCCTTTACTTTAGATAATATTATTATGTATAATATTATTATGTATAATATTATTATGTATAATATTATAATATTATGCTGAATAGGAGTAGAGGGGGGTTTAGGCGAGCATTCACTTCCCACTCAATGTAGGCCTCGAAGCACTGACTTTGTAGAAGGTAGAGGAGTGCTGTAACTATTACTCCTATTCCTCTTTTGTCTGCAAAGGTTTGGAAGGAGCATAAAAGTCAGTCGCTTTAAATAATTTAATACAACTGGAATGCCAGATGTTGAAAAAAGTAAAACACAAAGTAATTGAGTGCTATACAGGAATTATTTCTGTATACGCAGTCATTGGAGTTTTTACTTAAGCTTTCTGAACATTATTCCATATTACTGTGGTATACTAACAGAATTCAAATGATACGTGGTCAAGGCACCAATTTATTTAAAACATGGACAAGAAAACGAACCGATGATTCGCCACCTTGGGAAAATTGATAGGCTTGTTACTGAAAGCAATGTACAAACTCTTTACTTTTGACAAAAAGCAATGCTGATTTTAATTGAATGAAGCACTAAACATTAGCATTGCTAGATAAGTGAGTTGATGAGAGAAAGTTTGCTTTTTCTTTTCTTGTGCTTTGACCTCTCTTTCATCTTCAGGTGCTAGGCTAAACTCATACACAACTAATAGAATGTGATGTGCTATGCAGTAGCATGAACATGGGAACTCATCTTACTACACGGTATTATGCCATTAATAATTGATTTGATAAAATTTGAGTAAAGAAGTGAACTTCCTATCCTCTGAAGTATCAATAAAAAGTTAGAATTTTGACATCATCAGTAAATGCAATCAATTTATGGCTTAGTAGTCTGTCTCATTGTTGTGAAATAAGAGAAACATTATGCAGCACAATAACAAGTTTCCAGAAATTGATAGAAGGGAATACTTTATAAGAGAGTAATAGATACTACACTTGAACAAGAGTTGCACCTAGAAAGATAACTTTGCATGGTGGTCATATACTTGGTGGTGATGGAAAATCACTTTTATTGTAAATGTGCAGCATTTGTTCCAATACATACTAGCGTGGCTGTATTAGCAGAAGTATTTGCTAGCACACAGTTTCCAAACATGATTAAAAATGTAATCTTAGCGTTTGATCTTTTTTATTTTCCTGGCATTAATAGCTTCACATCAGTCTTGTGCATATGTAATATTATGCTATTTTTGATATTTGCTTCAATTGGATTGTTATCATTGACACCTTTTACTACTTTTCATCCAGTCTATCATTATCTTAATGGTCATTATTGCAATGATTGCTGTCAAAGAGCCAAAATGATAATCTTGAGTATGAGAACTGAGAGAATTTGTTCTGCTTTCTATGGATCCAAAATGTGTATAGATAGGAAGTATGTATATGCCTATATATACATTCATATATAAGTAACATAGGTAAGTTAAGCAGGCCCTGTATCAATGTAAAGTTAGTACTGAGGAAGATATATTTCGAAACGTATAACATAAGGCAGAGTTTATGGTTGAATTATTCTATATATCTATTTTAAAAGTTACGCGAATGCGGCTCTAATTTAGTCTCTCTCTCTCTATCTATCTATCTCTCTCTCTATAAATATATATATATATATATATATTAACAAATATATATATATATATATATAGAAAGATAGAAATATATATCTATATATTTATAAACTATATATTTATATAAATGTATATATATATATATACATATTTATCTACAAATAAATGTGTATACATATGTATATACATATTTATTATATACATATATATATATATATATTTATATACATATATATATATATATATATTTAAATATACATATATAAATATACATATATATAGATTTATATATATATATATATATATATATATATATATATATATATATATATATATATATATATATATATATATATATATATATATATATATATATATATATATATATATATATATATATATATATATATATATATATATATATATATGTATATATATATATATGTATAGAGACTTGTGTACGTACAAATGTAGATCTATGTTCTCCTATATACCTGGAAAAATTTACACACAATTTTGTCCATTGCAGAACTATAGTGGCATTTGCATACCTGGTACCTGTCGTACTTTGCACTATACTGCGATTGCCTTGCATGACCATCGCTGACTTTACTGTCACTGAGGTTGGTAAGCGTCTTACAGGAAATGTCATCAGCAAATACTATGATACAACTGACGTTCAATGTACGATACTCTGCGTTCAAAATGAAAAGTGTCGTTCATATAACATACAAAAAGCAAAATTAATCTGTGAATTGAATGGCAAAGCATTGACTGAAAAGGGAGCAGGATTATCTGATGACGTAAAATGGCTTTACAGATCAACAAATTATAGCAGCCTCTATGTATGTCAAAACTTTTTGTATTCTTGTCAAGTGAACGTAGAGGTGAATTGAATGGAATTTTAAAAGACGTATTCCACCCACATAATACATACATACATACATACATATATATATATATATATATATATATATATATATATATATATATATATATATATATATATATATATATATATATATATATATATATGTATATATATATATATATATGTAATGAATGATTATATACATTTATATTATATATATGTATAAATATATATATATTATATATATCTATATATACATATATAATATATGTTTAAATTATGTATATATATATTTTATATATAGTATGTATATTATATATATGTATACATATGTATATGTGTATATATAACATAAGATCATGCTTGTGCTCTTGAAAATTTTCAGATTTCCTTATACAGTCAACTCTCTCCTATCGGACGGTGGACATAATTTCTTTGTTCTAAGTGCATAAAGCACCATTCTGAAGCGGACACTAAAATAATGAATTTTCTTGAAGGCAGTAACTTGAGGACATATCTACCAAAGGATTTGCAGCACATTCTGTACAGTAAATGTCATATCTTACGTCTATCGTGGTTTTTTTCGAGACTTTCGCTCCCGGTTGAGGGTAGCCAATTTCTCACACGAATTTTTATCTTATTAATATTTGCCTAACTGATATTTTAACAATAATATAAACTAGTCTACATTTTTAGATTCACCTTCAATTATATATTCAAAAGGAATTTCCAGTTCCAAGCACTCATCTTAGATACATTTTGACAGTTACTCGAGAAGGAACTTAATTGTACTTTAGTGTCAGTGACATTGTCACCCGTGAACTAATTGATTTGTAATATACAAGAATATTTTTTCTTCACTTATCACAGTGAAGGTGTTTGTAACTTAACAATATTCAGCCCCATAGATGCAAGGAAGGGCTTGATCAATTGCTGGCTCATAGTTTTTAGATACATGTACAAAAGGATCCTAGATATCTTGAGCAGACTTTTTAACATTCATGTTCAAGATAAAAAAATATAATGGAGTGAACTACCCCCAGAATCACTTCAATTTTCCTCAATTCCAACCATAATAACTAATAACCAAGTATTTTTGTCCGTATTCGCGAATACCTCTCTAATAAGACCACAAATACATGCTCTTGTATGAAAACCACTCTGTCTGAGCCTCAATTTTCTGAAGTCATCCTGTAGGCAAGAGAAAAACGTTCTAAAGATTATCATAACTTCTACCAGCATAAAGTGGCTAAAACACGCTACAATTAGTGGTCAGAGAGAGTTTTTATTTTTATCCTGTCACATGAACTGTACAAAATATGAGGTAACATCAACTGTTGATACGCAAAAAATAGAACGTTGGAGCTTGACCGCTTTGACTTCCTTTATCCTATTGAATTGGGCACAGTTTTTGCTCTTGAGCTCTTCCACACTTTGAAACGGCAATTTCCATAAAGCGGCCACCTCATTAAAGTGGTATTCTTGAAAGTTCCGAAGGTGTCTGCTTTAGAGAGAGAGAGAGAGAGTTATCTGTTTATTATTTGTGTGATAAAATGAATCCTCAATAGGTATGTATCTGCCTACGTCTCCTCGTAGAACTTCATGCTCTTCAAACTGCATTATACAGCATACTGAAACGAGTTTTTCAGTGTGGAATGCTCAAATCCGAACTAGCAACTGCATAGAAATCTTCCAAAACAGGTGTTGTTATCCACCCTTGAATTACTCTTAATTGAGAGTTCTTGATGAATAGTTATGATGGATATTGCCTAGGGCAAGGTGAGTTGCTTTTTCATCCAAGAATATCATTTGAATCAGGTTGGACCTACTTGCAAGAAGCTACGACCCTGTAAGAAAGGCATTCTCTGTCGTGACAAATGTTCTCCTCCTTACTATGAGTGCATGTATTGTGATAGCATGCACACTGGACTGCATTGTGACATCGAGATAGGTAAGTATACACCTTTGATATCTGTTCTCACAATGCATCACTGACTTGTACTAGTTTCATTATGATTATTCCCTTTTCTTAGACGTTACTAGTTTTAC
>OLMO02000009.1:21906530-21976603 GCA_900291935.2 Cassiopea xamachana | reverse complement strand
ATCAAAACCACACATTGGCCTAATTTTTCTATCTTCTATGTTCCAAATCATGCACCTCAACGAGTTTGACTCATTCATACGATTAAATACATGCCACTTATTCCATTGCTATGTTAAGCTACACTGCCTCTTCTAGGTTTTTCTTTTGTCAAATGCCTTGTATGCCTCTTATTTGTATCAGTCTTTCCGTGCTATTATCAAATATCCAGTGATAACAGGGGCTTTAGCTCCATGCCTTCCATATGCACATCTCATTACCAAATATCTATGTCAGCAGCTACTGGCATCTTTTCAATGCAAGTTACATATATGACTAAACAACAGCTTTAATTTAAAATCAAAATGTTCTCTAGACATTAATGAATGTGAGAGCAGTCCATGTGAAAATGGCGCAGACTGTGTTGACAAAAGATTTGGATATAACTGCATCTGCAAAGCCGGATTTACGGGCAAAAATTGTGAAAATGGTAAGTATAGCTTTAAATTTAGTACGTTGCTCTGTGGAAGTTTCACAATATTCTATCCTAAGTTGTAATTATCTGTGTGACAGCATTGATAGTATTTCTATTACGCATGTTTAGCTTGTTGTAATAATGATTAAACTCTTGAGACTTTTTCCTGTTATATTAAACTTATTAGCTACTGCTTTTCCCATGCCATTCCGGCATTAGCATGTGAATTACTTGTCGTTGCTCAAATAGTTCACATAGTATCTTTGCAACTAGCATCTTATAGCCAAAAGCACATAGTATTATGTAGTCATGAGCGCAGCTTGTAGGGAGAAGGGGGTGTAACAACCTCAAAATTTAATGATTTCGTAGGTAAATTTAGATTCAATGACTTTCGTTGGTAAATGATTGCATGTTTCGCCGTGAAATAGTCAAAAGAGTGTTGAAAATGCCCTTTCTTGCTTCAACGCACCCCCCAAATATAAGGAACTCTTGCTAAAAAATGCTTCTTTCGGTAAATTCAGCGTTATCAGTTCCTGTCGGTGAATTATTGCTTTACATGCCCCCCCCATCAGAAAATGAGGTCTAGTGATGTCACTTACACGTAGTCATTTATCCTCCTATTGCCTTTCCTTGCTGTATACATTAGCAATACATTTCACATTTAACTTGAGAATGATGATATCGAAGCATTGCTCAATATAGCTGTTGCCTTTAGCATTTGTTACTAAGCTAGATCATATTATAGATATAACAAAGTGCATTTTGCAAAAAAGCACCATTCCACATTCTTTTGCCAATGCCAGCATATCTAGGTATATTTTTTCTGTCACTCTGATACAATGATAATCTGATAATGGTGTAATGCAATGCCTCTACCATTTTGCCAGATGTCAATGAATGTGACAGCCTTCCTTGCTTTAATGGAGGAACTTGTCAAAATTATGCAGGAGGATACAACTGCACATGCTCATATGGATATGTCGGCATTCATTGCAATGGTAATGTTGTCCGATGCATCCCAGTAATCTTTGCCTTCATCGTTGTGTGAACAAGCTAATGCAAGGTTGATACTTTGAAAAACTAAGATTCAAATGTGAGATAGAAACGAGCATTCAGCAGATTAGGGATAACGTCCTAAGAGGCCATTATGGTATTGTGTTAAGTCCTATTTGGAAAGTTGATACAATAGTTATTAGCGAACAAATTACAACCACCTGTAAAAATAGTGCAAATAATAAATGTATTAGTTTGATGCCCAATTCATTTGTACTTCATGTCTTAATCCAGTGCATGTTTATGTTGCATGTAACTATTTCCATTCCATCCCTTGATATATCCACATTTCTTTATTGGATTTTTCTCTAGTTAAAAAGAGCTGAGTGTTCCAAAATTACCAAGCACTTACTTAACATTTTAGTTTTTCTGACAAGTTCACATATTTCTGTTACTTGATATGTATTGGAAGTTCATTATTGATAATTGGAATTGATTGCGTTGGGGATGATGAAAAAAATTGAAAAATCATAAAAATTTAATGATCATTAACTATACATCGGCACTGAACAGGAATATCTAGGAGTTGACTTTCTTGAGTGGCGATTATTTTGCATGGCTCCTTATGGAAAACACTGCCATTTTGTTTTTTCAGAGACTGAAGGAAAATTTTGTACCTTTGAATGATAATTGCAACGGATCTTTCCATTTATAGCTTATGACATATGTGGCTGGAACACATGTCCGTTCTACGAAAAATGTGTCAATGTTACCAGAAATTTCACCTGTGTCCCACAAACAAGTATGAGATATCGCTTTTGTATTAATTGAAATTTGGTTTAGTAGTAATGTATAGTTTGCAAAGTTTCAATTTTACGAAAAACTTCTGCATCCCTTTAACCAGTATAGGATATCGTTTTTGTATTGATCGAAGTGCGATTTGATAGCAAAGTGCTAAGTTGAATTGGAAGTTAAGATAGTAAATAAAAATTTTCATTGTAATTGATCTCTTATGGTATTCCTCATTAGCGTAATTGGCTATTGTATTCATGCCTTTACTTTATCACTTTTATTACTCCTTAACAAAGCAGCATCTCTTTTCATAAAGTATACAACGTCTCGCTTAATAAGCAGGCTACACTACTGAATTGTGATATTTTATAAATATAAAAGAGATGCGGCTGCAAAATGGAACAGCATGTGAATTGCTTTACAGCAGTGGTTTCAATCCTCCGTACCGTAACCTAGCTGAGCAACCCAATTTGAACACGCAACCATGCCAAAATTTCTGATTTCAGTTTCATCACCAATGTGGGAGGCAAGATGAATTTGCTTGTTGTCCATATATCATGATTGCACAATATTTTAATAAGAATATAACTTAATTAAGCGTTGGAGTTAGGAATTAAGATAGAAGATCAAGGCTCCTTCCACGCCACGTGAGGAAAATATAATGAGACGTCCTTTTGCCAATGATTGATGTAACTACGCAGCTGCATTCAATATTCCAACAATTGACTTCAATATTCTGCAGTATTTAGAATATAAAGTTGAAAATGTACTGCGAAAGGTGCATCTCAGGGCCTGATTTCATGCTTACTTTTTATCCCAGAATTCAAGCCGTCTCCTCAGTAGTCTTGGTAAATATACAGTCCTGTATTACATGTGAAGAGCAACTAGCATGCATTTATTTCATAAAGGATGGAAAATATTTGAAATGGTGCAAAATGAAGCAAATAGCAAGCATGCACAAAATGAAGTTGATTTGTGACGTACTAATCTAGTTTTCTTTATGTCATCTATCAAAAATGTGGAAACATTTTACTATTGCAAGCAAAAATCATTGTATAATAGGAACCTTGAAATCGAGAAAGTTAAATTATAAGCCCAAGCCAGCTTGGGTTGCTGGAAGGGCTAATACACAATACGAAACATTAATTAACCGCACTTCTTCTATGAAAATTGATTACTTGTACCCGGCTGCAGGGGATGACTCGCGTAAATTGATATTACATGCTCAACATTGTATGAACACAATCCAGCCAGTTACTCGAAAAATCTCGGCTTGATGAAAGAGGATATGTAGGATGCTGGACAGAAAGGTGTCATATAATATCAAAGCTCAATTTCCAGGATAAGTTAGGACAGCCCGGATACCAAGATTGCACGACTACTGGGATAAAGTGATCATGTAATCAGACCGTGAACGATTCTTAGGGAGGATTTACAATCACATCAATGTACCTAAGTTTGAGCTTCAGTCATGTTTAACATAAGTGCCTATTGGAACATTGGCTGTGAGAGGGAAGTGAGTGCACAAGATCGACTTCTTCTTGTCATCTGATGTCGAGCTATATTTTACTCCTGTTTCATGGAGTGTGCGATCATCTAGTTGCAAAATTCTAGTACGTTTAGAATTTTTGCGTTGAATTGCCGTAAATACTTTCGTTTAGGCAGCAGACAGTAGAGGTACGAATAGGACTGCTCAAATATTTACCTTTTGTTCATTTCTTGATTAACTTCCATCTAATCTGAAATCCAGGGGCGTCATACCACGCGGCAAGCTTTATTTACGCAATGAATAAAAGTTGAAAACTGCTGAGCGCTGGCATACTTATACGCACAATTTATTTAAGGGAGCTAGCCAACCAACTGGGTGCAAGCACTTCAAATTCAATAAAGAAAGGGCTCTTTTCCTCAAGCTAACGCGTGTGCAGCAGAAAAATTCTGGGTGTGCAGTTTGGAAAATTGCAAATGTGCACTACAACTGCGCACTTTGAACTTTGATCAATTGGCATCTTTCTATTGTCTTCCTTACAGAGTAAGTGCAAATTATACATTGGGGGTTTCTTGTTGCATTGCATTTACGTTTAAGCACAATGGCTATCTTGAAAAGGTGATTTCTCGACTTTATAGAGAATGCAGGTGTAAAAAATTATATGAAGCGACACCCCTAATCCCCATGTCTCTATGACATACATTTTTAATTTCATTTCATTTACTTGCAATAGTTTCTCATTCCAACCTGGTCCTTGTAGAGCGCGCTCAAACTTTCACTGAACATTACCCTGCATGTGCAGAGTGATGTTGAGCTTAGTCCATTGGAGATGGCGGGGGGGGGGGGGTNGGGGGGGTTTGTTCAATGCTTTCAACAATACAGTCAATAATTGCTATATTTTAAAGCTTCCTTTGTGTGCCTCCTCTGTTATTCAAAGACTTAATTCTAGTTTGATTGCACTGAAGCAAAGTAGAAAAATGCAATGACTTCCCTTGCATATCATCTGAAATGCCTTTATTTGCAAGAAAACCTCATCTCTTTCACAATAGAAGTCGCTTATCCACTCCACAAGTCATTGTAGTAAAACAAAGCTCGCTTTAGTTATTGATTGGGTGGTATGTTTTGTGCAAGCAAAACCTCAGTTGAATTCAACGCTATAGCTTCTTTACTATTAGCCAACATCGCGTATAGGCCGTTTTGGAGGAGGTAGGTTTCTGGACTAGGGAGTTTTGGGAGGAAACATGAGGAAAGAGAGGATGGCAGAGTAAGTTTAATTAGTTGCTGAAATTTGTGTTGAAGATTACACTGTACGTTACTTGAAGTGTGGAAATACGTCGAGTTCTATATTGTTAGTTAGACAAGAATGGCAATCAATAAATAGGGATTTGTTAAGCTTGATCTCAAATTGATTAGGCAATAAAGTTTGTAAAGTTACAACGATACACCTCTGCAATTACAGACTGTGTATTATTAGCTTGTATTGTTGTATTATCGTATTATTGGCCATGTTTGACAAAGGCTAAATTATCCATCACTGTCGTACTTAACAATAATCGTAAGCTCAAAACAACATGAATTAAGAATATTGAGGCTCAGCTAAGAATTAAGTAGTCTTACAAAAAGAGTGTAGTTGAATGAGTGCTAAAAATTTCTGTCTGAGATCGGGGATCAGATGGGTGAAACATGCGCTTAAGAGGCGAGGGGTAGCAGAAGTGCAGTCTCTGCCCAAAGTCTTGGAACACTTGCATCATTTCTGCTGCTCATTTAGTAGCATCCCCCTCTCCCCCTCAAAGCAATGTTGTTATATACAGTATTGACAGGTGCAGACAAATTCGCTATGCTTGCAGACACTTCGCTGACAAATAAACACTTAATTCAACATTGTTTTTAGGGGGAAGGGATTTCAATGATTCGACATGAATAAGAAAATCATTTTCATAAGAAATCATGCATTAGTTAATTCGCGTTCCAAGGACTTTTGGCAGAGAATGTACACATACTCACAGGCCTGCCCTCAAAATGGAACTCATAGTAGAGAGTTTCTAAAAGAAGAATATGTGATTATACACGTAATGCATGGATTGGACAACCAAGAAATTTGAATGTTTGATTTTAGATGTTGCACTTTACAAGAAAGCAAGCCAATCCTCAACTTTGGTTGGATTTGGTAGTTCCATTGCTCATAATGCAGTGGATGGAAGAGATGATTCGACTTTTACTCATGCCTCATGCACCCATACAAATATTAATAAAAAACCATGGTGGGAAGTTGACTTTGGAAAGATCTATAACATCACAGGTGTTGAAATCACAAATCGAGGGGATCACCTTGGTTGGAGATTGAGCAACTTTACAGTTACTGTCGATGAAATTATGTAAGAACAATAACATGCATATGTATTACTTACTGTTATATCTCAGTTCTTATTTAAATAATGCTTCATAAATAAACGATAAATGGTGGCTATTTGAGCATCCAGAAATAACAAGAAACCTGGAAGGCCACTCTTTGCAGTATTTTATATACTAGTACTGTTTAGAGTGTTTGGCATCTAACTGCTAAAGTATAAACAGTAGTTTATATTATCAAGTATCTTCAATAAGTGCTGAATTTATGCAATGGTGTAATAGAGAAAACAATTATGCAACCAAGCTCTGAATTATTTTGCTATAATTGCATTTCAGTTCGCACTGGAGGAATTATGAGGATCATCATTGTCTACTGTTTCGCACAAACATTAATTTCTGACCTATTCTGTTTTTGCTACTGAATCGATAGTGTTACGTTTGGTATGTGTAAGCATTAGCTTTTTTCAGGCACAAAAATAATAGACAAGGTTGGATTCATGTTCACATTTTGCCGATTTTGGTAAGACAGCATTCCTCGTTCGTTTCTTTCATTCGACAGATGCTTCCATCGATTAGAAAAGGTAGCAGATGCAGCAACTATCAAGGTGCCTTGCTCCTCAGTGCTCAAAGGTCAGAAGTTGAAAATTGAAATACAACACACAGGAGTCCTAACTCTATGTGAAGTAAAAGTTTTTACTCCAGACCAAGGTTATTCTTATTCAGTATATCCTTAATTTTTGAATTAGCCCACTCGAACGATCGTTCAATCCCATAGTTTTTGATAGAATTGCTCTAGTGGTATTGAACAGTGTACTTATACGCAACTCATGCATTCATAAATAGCAAACTCGGTAGATTTGATAAATTTAGAGTATATTCTAATTTGTTTACCGTGAAAATCAGTGGCGGCTGTAAGGACTGCAGAGCCCGGGACTGAAATCGTCTGCGGGGCCCTTTTTTGAATATTTTTGCTTACCAAGAGTATTCTTTAAGTTTTCTTTTGCTCAAAGTGCTATGCCTTAAGGTTATGACTTACGTTTACCTATTAGAACCACGCATGCAGGGACGTCGAGAGAGCCCTTTTGCTTGGGGTAGTAAGGCTGAATTTACCTGAAGTTGTCAGTAAGCTGCTCTATTTTCACCGATCATTATTCATCCCAATGTTCTTTGGCCATCTACATGCTGTAGGAGCATTTGGGCAAGCACATATCCAATGTCTTGTATAGGAGCCACCATGGTGGGACCCAGAGAAAAAATTTTCAAAATGGAGGCTCTCTAATGGCTGGAAAACGATAGTTTGAAGTTGGCTCTTGCAAATACGGTATTTGATATGAGAGCCGCTTTGCTAATCTTTGAATGAGAATTTCCAGCAAATGTATTTTGAGCTAAAACTACAACTAGAATTTGAGAAGATTGTACGTTGGTGCTCTTGAAGGGAATGCTGGCAAACTTCAAAGTACACAATTCATGCATTTGTCGTGCAGGGGTTCCTTCTCTTGTGGATGATTTATTGTTTAAGAGGAAGGCACGCTGACGATTCGATTCCATTTGTTTGGCAAAAAACGAATGAACGTAGGTGGATGTGTATGATTCGTTCATATCCTAAGAAAATATATATTACGCTTTCAAGCTCTGGAACAACTCAATTCTTTTCTGTAGTAACCAATAATTCTTTTAACTATTGGCTCTTCTAACTCTTTTTAACAGACATTAAGCAGCCTTCAGCTCTTCAAAAATCATTTAATTTTGACGAGGCACTGGCCCAATTTTACTTGAATTTTCCCAAGTTTCAAAAGTTGAGGACTGTTACACCTTCACATTCCCGGTCGTTACGTCCCAGCACGCATAACTAAAAGGCACAGAGTTTGTGCAAATGTTTTCCTGTTATTTCTTTTCAGCTATTTCTTAGGTGCGGGCCCCCATTGGGTTACCAAAAGTGCGGGGCCTGGGGCCATGACCATCTTGGCCCCTCTTAAAACCACCACTGATGAAAATATATGCATCCTAGAAGAAAAATTTGCACAAAAGTTTGATTAACTACACAATTCGAAAGTACTAAACTAGTGCATTACACATTTCTTATTATCTTTCATCTGTGCTGACCACCTTCACCTAGTGAGTTTTAAGTTAACATATGAAGCAACTCTACTTTATAGGAAGGAGAGAACATGTAGGTCATTTCCCATAAACGTGGAATATTGATGAAGATGAATAACAAGTCTACCAGTTATTCCCTGTTGATGACTGAAGGCTGTTTGAAAGTGTTTCAATGGACTCTTTGCTGTAGAAATATATCTAAGCCACTGAAAATGAAATTCGGAGGCATAGATTCGATGCCTATATTCAAGCTTTGCAGTCAAATACACAAATATACACATTCAATATAGAAATGTCACATTAATGGGTAAATCGAAAGTAGGACAACAATAAGAGTTGTTGAGAGGGGCAGGGAAGAAAATTACCCCTCAATCTAATGGTTTGGGAAACTCACAAACATAGACCAACGTCTTTGTTTTAGTGACAGGGAGCCTCGTATTCCAATGTTTTCCTCCAGGACCTCTGAAAGCGCTAGGAAGCCCCTAACAACTGGCATAAGGTTACATCATAATCATCATTGTGAAATTATTTGAAGTTGGTTACAAAAGATAGTTTTTAAAAACTATACCCAGCAACTAAAAATAAAGCAAATAATTATACTATAATACAAATAAATACTTGCTTACAGATTGAACAATTGCATGACTTGCATTCCTTCTTTTGATTTATCCAACTAAATAGCAAAGGTTTTAAAGCGTAAATGGCACAAAAAGCATGGAAAGAAACAGTTTTCTCATGCCTCGTGAATTTGGCAACTGTATGCGGTGTAGAGAAGGGTGTCAATGGCTTCTGTTGTATGTGACATGAAACTTTTAGTATAGTCTACTGAGCTTTACATTCTCGGCAATTAGAATTTCACTTCTTTGATATATTCATGATTTACCCGATTCCCGTACTCTTTTCAATCATCTATCTTGAGGTCACTCGAGATTCCTTAAGATGAGGCTATTTTAAGCAGCGCCTACATGTAGTAGATCGGATGAAATCATTGCCTTTGACTTTTCAGATATCAACGAATGTCTTAGCAATCCATGTGAAAACGGAGGCACCTGTATTGATTTGTACAATGGCTACTCTTGCGAATGCGCTGCTGGATTCACCGGGATCAATTGCCAAGGATTCTAGTCCAAGTGAATGCTATACTGAAGTAACCAAACACCTTAATCACAAATATTGCTATTCTGGCCTTGCGGAGAGGTACTTAGGGACTTACTTGATACTCCAGAGACAAATGGATACTGACAAATATTGCCTCTGTTTGGTGATTTCTGTCACTTTTGACAAGCTTTGCAACTGTTGGACAATCATTGCATCTTAAATGAGGTCGTGCGACTATGGATGAGCGCAGAGTGAACTCAGGTTGAGTAGAGTTAGAAACAAGAATGAGAACTGGGGTGAAGTTGGGTTGAATATGTGCTGAATATTGTCCTTTAAAGAGAAGACTCAACAAGATGAGGACAATAAGTGCAGTTTTCTGATATAAAATATTGCCATGTCATAAAACATGCCCACATGAAAGTTTTGAGATGTTAACCTTTTCTTTTGGTTATTAGGCTTATCTTGCTAGTTTATATCTATTTTATAACTATCACCTTTCCTTTGAATCAGTTGCAAGCAATCTGGAGTTCTGACGATGTGACTCTAGTCTTGTTATACAAGAGCAGATACTGAGAAGTAGTTCGTATAGGTATTTAATCACATTCATTTGCAAAGAAGATGACGTTCTCACACATGTTATTGCATTGGAAACAGTAGTCTTCCTTTACAAAGAAGATGACGTTCTCACACTGTTCTTGCATTGGAAACAGTAGTCTTCCTTTACAAAGAAGATGACCTTCTCACACTGTTATTGCATTGGAAACAGTAGTCTTCACAATATTTACAACTTTATTTACATTAAATAGGAATACAGATATTAACCTAATAGATCCAATCTAGTAGTGCAAGTAATGTGAGGTATCCCTTTTCTCATAAATTAAGTAGAGCCATGTATATAAAGTATGTAATCCGCATAGAAGTATGAAGGCAAATACGCAGGAACAGGGGGTAAAAAGTGCCCCCAAAGGTCCGTGCAAATGTCTGGCTAGGTGGCGCAGTTAGGCAGTCTAGAAATCAAGAGAAAGCTTGTAGAGAAAATGCTAATACAATAAATTTTTTTGCCCAAAAGGTCTCATTGATTGCTATGTATGGAAAAATAAAGTTGTAATCACTTTTACTCACATTTCACAGGCATTGTCAGAGAACACCATTGCTACATCCTTCATTTTGACTTTTAATCTCTGAAACGGCTGAAGTGAATTGAATAATGTAATTAAAGAGCTAAGTATTATTAATACATGCTAAAACTAGATGAACTGCACAGTATGTAGCAAATAGTATGAGTGAATATAGAGTATTTTAATTAACGTTAATCAACTTGGATGATGATGGCGAACTCTTCAATTTAGGTAAAAGATTTCTTCTTGCTTAAATTTGAAATTTTTAAAGGAGCTGGAATAATGGCTACGTTGGAATGAATTTGTTAACATAGACACATAAAGCATTATAAATATATATATATATATATATATATATATATATATATATATATATATATATATATATATATATATATATATATATATATATATATATATATATATATATATATATATATATATATATATATATATATATATATATATATATATATATATAAATTTATTATGTGCGTTGATACTAAGGGAGGCTGGAGTTTATAGATCAGAGTCAGTTTCTTATGCAGCACTACTGGTATGCAGGAGTGGAAAGGCTAGAGCTATTATCTACCAGTGAATGCAATTGTTTTCAGCGCCAAAACTTGATCATGTTTTCAGTCAGTAATTCGTGTTGTCTTGTTAGTCACCTTGAAGGTGAAAGTCAGGGTGCTATCGCAATTAGCTATTTGATAAAACATAGAGATATAGTCGTAAATATAGTCGTGAATATAGTCGTACACATAGCCGTACGCATAGTCGTAAAGTGAAGGGCCTATAGTTGTATTGACTCGGTCTACTTTGAAGAAAGAAGAAGAAGAACGAAAATGATAATATTAAGAAAAGCAAAGCACCTGTCAACTTCTTTCATTAGATATGGATTGTGGTTAAATTATTAATAAATCCGTTTCCAAGATGAAACACCTGATTCTGATTGAGCAGTGAATGATACTAGCAGCATAGCAAAGGACTTATTTCAAAAAGCTCTGTCGGCCCTTTGGGAGGCACATTATTAACAGCAAGCTGAAGTAGCAAACACCATTAAAAGGTAGAAAAAATATTGGTGCAGTGGGATGCTTCCAAGTCAGTGGCTAAAGGGTATGTTGAGAAATCTTGCTCCATTGCTTTGGGTTACTTTTAGGGTGCTTGATGTTGCATGGTGACTGCATTCAGTAACAAATGGTGGAGTATTCTTACTGCACTTCAGAAATTACTAATTTAGATATAAGTTACATGTCATTAAAGCTGTAGGGAATGGAAGAAAAATCCGTTAATTAGCTACTTAGAATGCATACCATAGATTGTTATCTACTTCCTCTTCAAGCTTCTTGGTGATTGGTGTTAAAGATCACACTACCACGCCTCACTGTTTTCCATGTATTTTATGATGTCAGGTGGCTATGACTGACCAGTCTATGGAAGAATACTATCTAAAAGCTGCCCCTCTGCCTTCCTCAAGCTCTGTTTCCTACTATCTTTGCTGTTGTTGCACGATGTTTAAGAGTGTGCCTTCTAATGACGTGTCCAATAAACCTTGCTTGTTGTCTCTAGATCTAATAAATAGAATTTAATGTTCCTTGTAACAGAGTCGTCTCCAAGTGGTAGTGAAGAGCGTGGCTCATATTCATCCTCTCCTTTATAGACACTACTGAAGTCAGGCAATGTTGTTTATTGAACTTGCTTAGTGAATAAACCACTAAGTTAACAACAGGTATTTCTAAAATCAACATCTAACAAGATAGAGGCTTGCATCAAATTTTTTTGCATCAAAATGAAATCATATATGCTAGCAATGACGATAGGCACGATTCTGGGCCAAAATGACTGCCAAAAACAAGTGCTAACGTTTTTGTTTCATATAGGATACATTTGGAAGGGAGCCTCAAACATTTGCTCTTAACTAGAACCAGAGCCCTCAAGAGAGAGAGAGCAGAGTTGGGAAAAATTCGTCAAGTCCTCAAGATATGAAGGGCTTCATATGTCCTAGATCCCCAAAATCTTAAGGCCTCAGAATTTGAAGCAGAGTTTTTCTGGGCTGACACTTAGACCCTATCTTACTTCGCAGCTAGCCTCCTATTTCTTTTCTGCTCCCTCAGGACTTTTGAAGTTTCTCAGCGGCCCTAAATACAGCAAAGAGCCAAAGTGTAAAAGATACCTTGGTAGTCCGGTTTATGTACATCACTTGCTGCCATAGAGACTTTGCTGTAATGACGCTTTCTAAATGCTGCTAAACAGATTTTGAGCAGATACAGTAGAAAAAAGAGAGGAAGGAAGGAGATATCCAAAACCGGACAAAGGTGTCTATTGAATGAGTTTGGTGTGCTTGTAGGAGTTCAAAGTGGCTTCACGAAGGAAAGCAAAGCTAGCTGCCACATATCTAAAAAGTTGCTTATCATTGTCGAACATGTTTGAATTTTCCATACACTCATATTAGAAAAATGGGCTCTTTCCAGTAGCAAAAATACTAAAGAAGGGGGAGGAGACTTGTGCCACTTGATCAGAACGTTTTTGCTTCGAGTATATAGTAAAAGTTTCCCTAATTACCATTTCGAGGGATGGAAGCTAAGGAAATCTTAGCAAAAAGTTTGCTTTTAGATTCTCAAAGAGGGATCTCTAACTGTGAATGGGATTTTTACTTCAAGGTCCCTTTCATCAAAATGAATTAACCTTGTCAGATCATGCTGCATAAAACATGAGGGCCAATACAATGACTAACTTTTCTATTAAACTTGCAGTTAGCATCTCTACCAAAATGCATGAATAATTAAGAGCTATTACAACTTGCTCATTTATGAAATAATTTATACGCTGCATCAGATGAATTGGCCGCACAGCTATGTTTGCAGTAGTAGTACATGAATTTACTGGTGACAAGATGACATACTGCATCTAATGAACAAATTATTTTCAGTGTTGATTTCTATAGTGTCATTTATCGGAAAAGCCTAGTTCTATTTGAGAATTGTTCGTTGAGGAATGTTTTTAGAAAGGGACACTTGAAGTTAACAAGTAATATCTTCTATTTTGCAAAAATTTTCCCATTTGCTGGATGGAAAGAGGATAGTAGGACCATCTCCTTTCACCTGAGGTAGGCTTTGATCTTGAAGACGGTAGGCACGTTTTGTAGCCAACATTCCTATTGTTCTTTTGTCAAAACAGAGCAGCCTGCATCGTGACCAACAGTCACTTTGATGCTCCTAGCATACCTCTGATCTAAAGATTAGGCAGGAAAATAATTGAGGAGTAGATTAAGAGACAAGTACACCTAACAGTCTTTAAATGCTTAAGTAGCATTGCTTCCAAATACCGCTGCAATCTTTTTTATAAAGACCACGTTAATACCACACGCTGTCTTTGAAATACAAATACTGACAAAAACGCAAAAACACTCAGAGGTGCTAAATGGTGGAATGACCTTTCAACTGGGGCGAAACAAGCTTCATCAATTGACGCACTTAAGTTTCTAATTTAGCCTAGATTAGTATATTTAAAAATTACGCTTTAAATTGTACATTAGGTTATTCCTAGATTTTAGAAATTATTTAAACTATTGTAAACTGTTATAGTTAGGATTCTCATTTTAAAATTTGTTTTTGCTTAATCAAATGCGTAAGTATAGCGTAGAAAGAGGATCCCTTGTAAATCAGTGCTTGCTGAAGGTCCAACCCACCTAAAAATGTAAATGAAGCAAAATGAAGTGAAGGAAGCAAGTGCGAAGCAACTGAATAATCTACAGCCCCCTTCATCAACATTACCAACTCCAGTTTGCAACAATCATTTCTCTTGAGATTACAAAAGGGCTTAAAGCATAAATGTCTATATTCTATGTTTAAAATTCCCGTACAAACTTAATCCCAAATTTTCAATTTTGTGGATTGAATAGCGAATCCATTTGAAGTAGTTTTGGTATAGAACACACGTAAGTCAAATTAAAATACTGAGAAGTTATCCAAACTCAGCCAATTAGAACGCAGCATTTTTATACCATGTGTGCACAGAAATTTATCTTTTACAATTGCATTAAAAACTAAACATTAGCATTTTTAAACAAGTGAGTTGATAACAAGGTTTGATGTTGCTTTTCTTGTGCATTGACCTCTCTTTCATCTTCAGGTATAAGACTCGTCTATGCAACTCATAGAATCTAATTTGTTATGAAGCAGCATGAACATGGAAAGTCATCTTACTACACGGTAATATGCCTTTAACTATTACACTTTTTATAAGAAAACCGTCATTTTGTCTGAGCCTCAGTTTTCTTACCTTTTCCCGAAATTGAGCCTGAGATTTTCTTAAAGCTTTCTTAGCTTTCACTGAATTAAACTGGCTAGAGTGGTTTACACTTTCGATAACAATATTTTGTATACTTGAATTTGAATTCCATCTTTAACATTTTCAATGAAATAACGACGAAATATCGATTTTTGACCAATAGAAACACTAAATTTTGGAGATTGAGCCCCAAGATTTTCTTAAGATTTTCTCAAGATTTTGACCATTTGATCTTAATGGTCATTACTGCAATGACTTCTGGCGAAGGAAAACGATTGTAAAGTCGAGTATGACAACTGAGAGAATTTTTATTGCTGCTTTCTTGTGGATTCCAAGTATTTATTGAATACTATATAAGTATATAAATGAGTATACACATATGTTTCGATCTATTTTTCTATGCCTATTATGGATCTGCATATTTACACACAATTTTTGTCCATTGCAGAATTATAGTGACACTTGCATACCTGATGCCTGTCGTACTCTGCACAATACTGCGGTTGCCTTGTATGACTATTGCAGACTTTACTATTACTGAGCATGGCAAGCGTCTTACAGGTAGTGTCATCAGCAGACACTACGATACAACTGACGTTCAATGTACAATGCTATGCGTTCAAAATGAGAAATGTCGTTCATATAACATGCAAAGAACAAAGCTAATTTGTGAATTGAATGGCAAGGCATTGGCTGATAATGGAGCAGAATTATCTGATGACATAGAATGGCTTTACAGATCAACAAATTACAGCAGTCCATTTGTATGTAGTTTTTTTGCATTTCTCGCAAGTGAGCCTAGGGGAGTTGAATGTACTTTGTCAAAATAGTATACTGATCATTCCATGAAATTATATCTTCAATATCATGCCTGTGCTTTTTGAAATTTTTCAGGTTTTCTAATTTATGTACTCAAATTTGTCCTCATTAGGTATATGCATCACTATTTCTCGTCTTTGAACTTAATGCAGTTGAAAATTCGTTAAAGTTCATAGTAAAATAAGCTATTCAGTGTGGACTGTGTACCTGATTGCACCTAAAAGGCTGTCTCACATCCTAACTTTCAATTGCATATAAATCTTCCAAAACTGTTGCTTTTCTGCTCTATCCGTAAATTGCACTTGATTGGATTTTCTCGATAAACTGTTATACTTAATATTTCCTAGGGCAGCGTTTCTTAAATAATTGATCGCGACCTTCAAGGGAGGACGCAATATATTGCTAGAGGGGCACGTATAGCCCCGCGGAACAGGTTCGCATACACAATTGTTTTATATGATGGCCTTTTTATAGCGAGTGGGAGCGTGAAATGTCTCTTCTATGGGTGGCCCTGTACAAAATAATTGAAAAGCACTGGCCTAGGGCAAGACGAGTTGTTTTTCATTCAATAGTATCATTTGAATCAGGTTGGGCCTACTTGCAAGAAGCTTCGACCATGTGAAAATGGAGTTCTCTGCCGTGACAAATGTTCTTTACCTTATTATGAGTGCATCTACTGTGACGACAAACACACTGGACTGCACTGTGACATCGAGAAAGGTAGGATTAAACTTGCTACATTTATTCTCACAAAAACATCTTTGACATCTTTTGGCTTGATTACAGCTAGATTGTCTGCCTGGTTGTCGCTGCTATTTACTATTCACGCTCTCATCTCAATGACTTTAACTAAACTCAATTAATTTAAAAACAAAATTTGCAACTGACAGATTTGGTTTCTGCTGTTTCTTAAAATATTAGAATATGTTGGTTGCCTCTTTTCTAACAAATAATCATCACTTTCTACTGGTTTGAGAACAATTGTGTCTGTTCTCAGGCTTTTCTATTTACTCTTATATTACAGCCAGCTCGGCAATTCTAATTGGCATAGTCAATATTGCATATTGGCCTAATTTTTCTCTCCTCTGTTCTTTATCACGCACCTCAATAATTTTACTCATTTGTAAGATGAACAACATGCTTCTTATTCCATTGCTAAGTGAAGCAATATTGCCTCTTCCTCGTTTTTCATCATTAGAGTGCTTTGCCTGCCTCTTGCTTGTATTAGTCTTCCTCTGTGTTATCACTAAATAGCCAGCACTAACAAGGGTTTTAATTCGATGTCTTTCTCAGGTACATCTTTTTATAAAAGTGGTACATTCTTACTCATGAATATGCTAACAGCTTCTGGCTTCTTTTCTATGCAAGTTCTAAATATGGCTAATTGACAACTTATATTGGAAAGCAAAATGTTTTTTTAGAAATTAATGAATGTGAAAGCAACCCGTGTCAAAATGCTGTAGAATGTGTTGATAAAAGATTTGGTTATAGATGCATCTGCAAAGCTGGATTTACAGGAAAAAATTGCGAAAATGGTAAGTGTTACTTCATTCAAAATGTATTGTCTCATGCTGCTACATGTTGAACCGTGTAGCCTAGCGTAGGCTTGCGAGCGCTTTTTCATAATCATTTCACCTAAAGTATACCAACAATTTGGCTCTCCATTCCAATCAGGCATGGCAGGGGGTCACGTGCTCCTTGCAGTGACCTGTGATGACATCAGTTAATCAACATGCTTGGCAGGGCATCATTTGCTGTTGTCAATCCATGATCCTTTACAATCTCATGTGCTGATGTCAATCCATGATCTCCTTAGTATGCACAGACAAGTGGAGACATGCCTTGCCTTTCCAAGGCTAAGTTGGGGGTGAGTCAAGGGTGGGACAAAGAACGTTACGACTAAAACTGAAAAATTTTGAAATTTCAACAAGGCAAATCAGCAAATTGCAGAGAAAGTAAGAAGACTATTAGCTGGTCCCCGCTAGTTATTATTGACTCTTATTGTAAATCCTATTTTGCAATGACTGTAATTGGATTATTTCATCCGATATCATTTGGTAGGGCAGTGTGTAAATAAAATTTTGGTTGCATAAGTATGAGGCTAAAAACTTTACTTTATTTTAAATTCTTTAGCCAAGGTAGAGTACTTTACCCTGACTTATGAATATACAACGAAATGAAGTTGATGACAGGCCTCTTGGTATCATCTCGATGAATGTTAGCTATTGCTTTGTAGCTTGGCATTTTTAGCACAAGAATTGTTGCAATGAATCACATAAATCTTTTATTCTAATCAATGTAGCTTAAATTGAATCAAATCGTATAATAGACTCAAAAAAGTTGCTGAAATTAGCATTTCTATGTATATTTATACCTTTTACATTGATATATTGCCTTGTAATATAAGCTTGGCCATCTTTGGAAATTGCAATGCAATGTAATGTAATGTTTCTATCATTTTGGCAGATATCGACGAATGTGATAGCCTTCCTTGCCTTAGCGGAGGAGCTTGTCAAAATTTTGCTGGAGGATACAACTGCTCATGCACATATGGGTATGTTGGCATTCATTGCGACAGTAAGTAATGAAATGCGATACATCCAAGCATCTTTTTGCCTTCATCATCAAGTGAACTAACTAATACTGGGTGAATATTTTTGATGACTAAGATTGTAAATTTGCTATGGAAACGAGAGTTTTAATTAATAATGGAAATCATCATTGCATGGCGTTGATATTCAATTTAACTCTTATCTTAAATGAGTGATTGTGTTGCTGGCCATTATTTCCATCCTATCACTTATTATGTCAACCATATCTAATTTTAGTGTGCAGTGATAAACTGAAAACGTGCAGTGATAAATTATGAAATGTTTAGTGATAAAACGGTGCTTAGTCATTTTCGTCATACTTGGAAAAGGGTCCTGACTTTTTTGTACGTACATATTAATGCATTTCAGAATTTTCAGAATTTTCGGACTTTCAGAATTCTGAATCAGACAGAATTTTTGAAATATCGGAAAGATCATCAAGACTGTTTTAAGAAGTCTTGATTGAGTTCGAAAACCTATTCAAGTGTTTATATTTCCCGGAATAAAACAGGAAGAAGGCGTAGAAACAAGGTAGATGTTTATAGTTAACTTAACGTTGGTGTATAAACTTCTCAATAAGAACGGTTTCAAAAGCAAAATTGACTTCAAACTACTGGAGAATGTCGTCCATGAAGCAGGGCACGATTGATAGATTTTCTAATTCATCGACGACTGAAAAAAGGACATCGAAGGAGCATGAAAAGACAGAAAAAGAAGTGAGCGCGAGAACGAGGAAACAAGCTCTAGCCGCAACACGTGCGATGATTCTTTCAGCCCTTGTTCTGCAGTTCAGAGAAACGAAGTTGATGCCGAGCCAAAAGCATTGACCCATTCGAAGTTAGATACCCAAATCAGTGAAAAATGTATCCAGCGTGTGCCAGAACAAAAAGCTAAAAAAACGTGTGCTGTGTGTTGTATGCCTACCGTTTCCTACCGTACTGAAGCGCTTTTGCTACAGGGGTAGAGTGCCACCAATATGTCTTCCCGAAGACACAGAGGCAAGAACTCACACAATTCAAGAGCATCTCCAAATTGAAGCACATAAAGAATGCCTCAAAGCCGAGCGCTTGAAGAAACTTTCATCTGTCGAGAAATCTCAAACTGTACCATTGGTTAAGATGCTGACTTTGCAGCGCCAGAAATTGGCCGACACGATAGGGTCACTAACAATTCATGTGTATAAGGACGCAAAATGTTTGACATCATCAGCATTTTCTTGGCTATCAAGGGTAGTTGCCTCAAAACTTGCTCATGAATTTGACTACAATCAACCTTTCCAACCATACACGCCTTCTGACTTTGCACTGAAGTAACTTTGCACTGAAGTATATTCAACCCCCAGTTGTACAACAACTTTTGCGCACTATAGTCAGTTCTGACCTGCCAAAGTTCAAGAAAGAAATTCATTCCTGCATTGCTGCATCTCTTCGCTTTGATGCGTCCATGGATAAGACGCAGAAAGATCATTAATACTACTTAATGTTGTTGATGAAAATGGGAAACGAGATCTCAAGTTTATTGGCATTGGACACGTGACTGATCCTGGTGCTACTGGGCATCTCACAGCATTGAGACTGGGAGCAAACGATACTGCTGGCTTCGACAAAGTGATGAAAGTGATAACTCATCTTTCATCTGACGGAGAAAATAAGAATGTTGGAGAGCATCGTGGTCTCTGGAAGCTCCTGGATGACGATCGAAGGAAATTAGGCGTCGACATTCCCCTCCTAAAGTCTGTTTGTGCAGTGCATTCAACTAAAAATGCATAGAAAGCTTTATGTAAGAGTGTACCAGAAATTGATCACTTGGTTAAGAAATTAGCAGCAAATTCTACCTATTTCTACGTTTCAGCAAAACGAACCATTGAGCTGGAAAAGTTGCAAAAGTGGAAGGGCTAACAGTGCGCGTTTCCCAAAGTACTTTGAGGTCAGATGGGCAGAATTTACAGCTGCTCTTCTTGATGCTATTCTGTGCTCGTAGCAGGCACCCATAAAGTTCAACGTAGAGCAAGGCGATGCTGAAGGCAAGAAGTTTTTGAAGCTCGTTACCAACTAGGGCAACCTTCTTTTGATGTGTTTTGCTGCAGACCTGCTTTTCGTAACAAAAGTGTTCCAAAGGAAACTTCAAAGCGACTCACTAACAATTGTGGACATTGAGCCAGAAGCAGAGAACAAGCTGAGAACTGGATCCTTGTTAAGAGGTTGGGAAAATGAATTCGAAGAAAAGTATGATGAAGAAGCCAATAAGTTTTGCGGGATCAAGCTTTGGGAGCAAGAAAGACACCGCCCAGATGCCAATATGTTCGTAACAGATCGCAGAAAGTTTAGTGCTATTCGGAACGAATCAGCACTTCCGTAGACAAGCGACTTTAAGTGGATAGAAATGCTTCCAAATCATTTACCCCGTTTGTTAAGATCACGGCAACAGAAGTAATAATAGAAGTTCACCGTTCCATTGCTCCTGAATTGGATTTGGCAAATGTAGCCATTCAGTATCAGGATCTCCAAGATTGTGCCGAAATTCAAAAGGCTGATCCCTTCAGCATATTGCAAAAACATGGTAAAAGGATCAAGGGATGAGTATTCAGATGTCTGTGTCGTCCTCGGCCGTATTCTTGCATGCAAACCTCACTCAGCTGATTGTGAGCAGGTCATTTCTCTTTATAGCAAGATCAAATCAACATGCAGATCATCTTTCAAGCGCCAACCTTCAGCGATTACCTTTATATACATGTGAATATGCCACAACTATGTGACTTCGATCCTAGGCCTGCAGCATTGAGGTGGATGGAGGAAAAAGATCGTCGGGCAAGAGAAAACACAAAAGCAGGAAAGCAAGAGTGGTTTAACAATGTTTTTGCGAAGGACGATAAAGAAGACGAAGAGGTTAGGAAATTGAGTCGAAGAGAAAGTTTTGAAGACGTTAAATTTGTGTAACATTAAACAGCGTTGCGTTATTGTTCAAAAACCTATTAATGCTTGAATGCAAAGGTTGACCTCAACCTAGTATATAGATTTGTTTGTGAACGTCTATAGGCTGGATCCATAACCAGGGCAAAATTTTGAAAAATGGACCCCATAAACAGTGCATCTCCTTTGGAAAATTCCCCATAACCATGACAAAAAACATTCAAAAATCTTGGAATACCCTATAGACCTAAATTTCTTGAAAACAATGTTAACAGATCATGGAATGTACTGTGAAGTGCAACTGCTCAGTTTACTTGACTTTCTTATTACGGTATCCCTGTGTTTTAGTAATTTTAACTTTATTTTTTATACTACTGGAAAAATATCTCAAAATAGCCCATAAAACGTGCTGGCACATATATACCAGGCCCCCTATTGGTGTTAGCCCCTCAGAATGCCTCATTTCTTGTAAAATGTGCTGTGATAAAATTTCCTTAAAATTAGCCATGATGTCAACAATCTACACTTGACTGTTATCAAGCTAAGAGAGTTTGAGTGTTCGAGACTATGGAACATATGTTCTCAAAGAAGCGAAATTAACTTGCTTGAAACTCCACTGTCTCTGACACAGGCATGTAACTGCAGAGGGCATGGGGACAATGCTTCCAAATGAAAAATTTTTCATTGCTTTGCACCCCTCAACATAATTATTGGCCAGGAGGCTTACATAACAAAATAAAGCTTTTGCCACTCCAAAGTGTTTGTACAGACGTGTAATACTGGTAATTTTAGATGCAGAAATTGTATATTATATTTGTAAGTTAGGAACTAACGTAGGACGTAAAGACTAGATTTCAGGTGACTTGTGAAAGCACTTGAATCTATTTTCGCGTAGGCACCGTCGTTTGTTGTAGGATTGGACTCTCAGTACTTGCGAAATACTGGAGAGGGTCAGATCGCTACGTATTTTGTATTTTGGTATTTTGTATTGTGCGCTACAGGCGAAGGCTCCCTGGTAAGTAGAGCCCACAGAATCACGTTACGTTCCCAGGCAGTGTATTACGTAAATGGAATTAGCATCCGTATAGATAACTTCCGCATCTAATGAATGGTAGAGCAAGAAAGTAAATATAGGCGTGTATTTGTTATGAGTAAAAGCGTCCTAGCGAAACCTTCCGAAAGTAGAGTATATAAGACGTATAGAGATGTAGATAAAAGAGAAGAGAGTGAGGTTCGATGGCAGGGACTCCTAAGTCGCCTCGCCGAACCAAGTAACGCGTTACGAAAGAAAGAACATTTGGCAGATTATTGGATTTATCTCTGTGTTGATTCTCATTTTCGCATATAAGCTTGGCATAGACGTTATACCGTTTTACAGACGGTTTTGCCCTCCCCTCAGGGCATGTCTGTAGTCATGTGCTTGCTCTCAAATGTACAAAACTCTTTTCGTCATAGGCCCTGAACGCACTACAACTTGTATATGGGGTGTGAACTCATAGTCAACTCTCACTAACAGTAGGGAACCTGAAGCGACAAGTCATGCTTAACTAAAATAATCCAAATTCCTTTACATTGGCACCTCACCACTTTATGTTTGCATAAGAGTGGTTGTGAATAGAAAGTGCTGCTCTGAGGCAGCACTTCAGTCCCTTTTATCTTTGTGAGGATTTTTTGTATTCTTCCAGACCTCCTACAGACCCTAGTTTTTTGAACGCACTTAGTTGTAATGAGTACTGACAGGGCGTGCTAGGCTCAAGGATCAAGTACACAATAGGTGACGAGGAGTTACTCTAAAGCTTTTTCTAGTGCGTTCAAGACCATATGTGTTAAAATTTCTTTGTTGATAATTGGATTTGCTTTTATTGAGAATGATGAAAGATGTGGAAAAATATATCTATAATTATCAATTGCCATACTTAGTTTAAGAACAGGAACCTCAAGAAGCAGGATTTGCAGTGAACCGTCCGCGTAGGTCTTTGTGAAAAATACTGCTAGCTCTTTGTATCAGAAAATGACAGAAAAAGGATCTTTCCATTTTTAGCTTATGATATTTGTGGCTGGAATCCATGTCCGTTCTATCAAAAGTGTGTCGATGGTGCCGGGAGCTTCTCCTGTTTACCTCTTACAAGTATGTCATATCATTTTTTGCTTTGCTTGCAGTGTGGTTCAATAGTAACATGCTAGATGGATTCGTTGAATATTTACACTTTTTCACTGATCACGCAAGTTACACTACTGAAATATGCTATTTAAGAAAAATAGATTCAGCTCTAGGACTTAATAGCATATGCATTGATTCAAAGAAATGTTTTTGAATCCCCCATACCTCAACATAGGTGAGCAACCAAATGTAAACGTACGACCCTGCAAAAATTTCCTATACGATGTTGCATGCAAAACGTATCTACTTTTGTCCATTTACGACGTATGCATTCTTTCAGGAAGAGCATTACGTAATAAATTTTGGTGTTAATTACCAGTTTACAGGCCCGTAGGAAGCATTTTTCGATTGGGGGGGCTATTTTCTGGTCATGAAAATTTGGGTAGGATCGTAATATGCAATGACCATAATATGCAGTGCCTACAACAGCTGGGGGTCCAGGGGGCGGAGCCCCCGGAAGCTCACGAGATTTCGCTGTCTCTAAGGTCTTAAAATGGCTTAGGATCCAGAAAATTCAATTAGGATTCAGAATTATTGGGGGGCTAAAGCCCCCTCAGCCCCCCCGCTTCCTACGGGCCTGGTTTATATACGTTATCGTTGGATCACAAGCAATAGCAAATAGCGGTTTGAGATGGGGAGCAAGGAACACACGTCCTGTAATTGTTTAAGACTTGAGCGATTGGGGCATAGCTATACAATGATGATTCGCAAGCAGTGCCTATACGGAAGCAAACAGAACCCTTGGGGATTAAGTAAAACCGGGGGGGCTCATCATAGATCCTTCAAGTCTTTTGGAAAATTGGATGGCTACACAGGGATCCCGCTAGTTGTTCGTCGACACATACTGCTTCAGCAATTTTGTTTGGAGTACACTTCTGACACAGAGTTCTATGTGTGATTGAATAAACGCCAATGGGCTTATATTCATGCTTATGTACTTAGTGTTTTCACTTTTCATGACATGCACAAGCATAGGCATAAGCATAAAGATCGGTACATAAGGGATGTGTAGATGTAGGGGCATGGGGAGGGGGCGTCACGCACCCCACTATGTTCAAATTAGCATGAAAATTGGTCAAGAGTAAGCCATTCTACAAGAGGCTTGGCCACAATATTTTCTGTGAACTTTTTTTGTCTTATTAACAATAGTCGGTCAATTGGTCAAAGCGCCCCCCTTTCCGACTGAAGGTTTCTCGTCACATTACCGCAGGACATGCTAATTTTCCTTATGCTTGTCCTTATGCTGGCTCTGTTTTCATGGTGTGATGTTGGTTTCTATCATCATGCTTCGTGAAACACAGGCCTTTGGGAGTAGCTAAGGCCGGGGACTAATCATAGTTTTCACACTGAATAATGCACAAGATTTGTCTCTCCACCACGTCCCAGGAAGCTGTTATATTTAGGGAGATACGTGGGTCTTGGCTCTACTTAATTCCTATCCCTAAATTGTAAAATAGAGGAGAGCGTGAGTTCTCTCGTAGTAATATCATGAATCTCTAAAAAGGCTGTTTAAACTTACGAATTTTTCTCTTCAACACGGCAGCTATCGTCAGGGTGGTTTGCATCTACTTCAGCTACTTCTACTTCTTCGACGACAACTAACTTTACGATAACACTAAACTTCTTTATATTAATACTCAACACAAAAGATGGTGCAATATAGAAAATATCCAATAACAATGTAAAGTCCATAAATTGCCTAATAGACACTGTTTTAGTTCTCTTTGCACAATCATGGTGCAAAGTTCCTTATTCAGTTCTGCCGATGACTTATTCCGTTGATGTGGAGGAACCATGCTATACAACGGAGCACCATGTCAAAAGCTTTGGTCCTTAAAATTTGTCATGATCCTAACCAATGCTTGTTAGGCCACTGTTCACAACTAATAATGAAGACACTTTGGCTCTCCCCTAGTAATTGCCAGAGTGTCTGCTACTCATCGCAATTTTAATTGCTAATTCATGCATTATTGGCATAGCAGATTGCATGCATGGAAAATCCATATGGATTAAAATTTCTATTTCTAGATGTCGCACTTTACAAGCATGCACACCAGTCATCAACAGGAGCTGGGGGTAGAGCATATAGGGCAGTAGATGGAAATACTAACTCAAAATACGATGGAAAATCATGCACTCATACAAAAGCTGAGAATAGAGCATGGTGGCAAGTTGATTTTGGGAGAATATACAATATCACCGGCGTTGAAATCACAAACAGGGGGTTATGCTGTGCAGAGAGATTGAAAGATTTTGATGTCTCCGTTGACGGAGTATTGTAAGTTTAAGAAAGCGCTTTTATAAGTTTGCAATAGAATTGATGCAATTCGACAACATTTGATAAATATTTGTAGTAGTAAAATATATGGAAGGCAATTTTACATCATCTACGGTTTCGCGTATTTTACATAATGCTCTATCTGACTTATTTGTTTTATCGTTTTTCATCAATGCAATACTGCCTTAGCTTTAGCACAAGTTTATTTCAAGATATCTAATCACTCAAATTGCGTCCAGAGTGCATTCCATGTACTTGGTGCCGAAGAGCGTCATCGTGCACTAAGCTCTCGTCTGATTTGACGACTAGAAACTAGTGGCAGAACTTCGGGCATGCATAACGTCTTGGGAGGCTGATTTTTAAAACTGGTTGGGATTAGATTTCTATGGTGGCCCAGAACTGCCAGGATAAGTTTCTACCTAAATTTTCCATGGAGCATGAGAGCCCTAGACAGATATATGAGATCTCTATAAATATCTTCGAATCGTTATATTACGACTTTTTCCTTGCTTCCTGTCTTCTATCTGTCTTGCCTCGTGCTTCTGATCGGCATGTAAAAATCAAAGGTCTGTTACGATGTTTCTTTTCTCATAGCCTCACTTTGGCGTTTCACAGTAGCAGCTCTGGGCAACATCTGTTGGTTTGAATTTACTTCTATTGGATTTTAGTCAAATTCAATTTTGGTATAAACTCAGTTTAATTTCAGTTTGAAATGTGAAATACAGAAAGCTGGTCCTTGCTGTCCTGGGCCATCATAGACTTCTTCTGTTAGTGGCTCAGGTTGGTGCAGTGTTGGAGTGAAATATTGTCGTACCACATCTATCCCCTGTTGCATCTTCGGCTTGCAGTATTCATGGAATGCGCTTTGTAGTTCTTTGCACCAAAGTCCGATATTTCAGAAATCAGCCAAATTTCCACGGTTCCGCACCGCTTATTGTAAATAATTCGTGTAAGTTGGATATCACATAATACTGAAGTTCTTAGTTGCTTTTCTTCAACAGATGCTTGCACCACTTGGAACAATTGCCACTAGGTGCCTCCGTCAAGCTACCTTGTTCTACAGTACTGAAGGGCCAGTATTTGAGAATTCAGTTGAATGGAGAAGATCCATTAACATTATGTGAAGTGAAAGTCTTTACTCCAGATCATGGTATTATCTTTATAGAATTATAGTAATTGCTTTTAATTTCAATGCCTTTCACTTGGGGTTGAATTCCATACAACATAAAAACATGGACGTTTTAAAATGTGCAGTTGGCTGCTGATATGTGAATATGCACCCTTTTTTCTACTTTGGTATCATCTGTTCCCTTCTTTAAATGGGGTTGATGCCATGATGAGCCCCCTCCAGACTTTCTTTGTTCAAACCCAACCCCTTCCCATTAGGGCTGTCCATACCTTTTGATTTCACTATTCGATTATTTGGTCTGATATTTATCGCATAATCGATTATTCGGAAATATGGGTGTTTTTTTTAGTAAGTAAATTCGAGAAAGACAGTAGAGCCTATAGCAAAGCCCCGACAAAAGAAAAACTGAGAAAATGGGGGAAGTTTGAGTAGAAAGGGAGACAAGATCAAGTTTGTTTGATGTTAGATTTGAAAGATGACAAATTGTAGGATTCATGGAAAGAAGTGGGTGGCAGTGAGTTCCACAGTTAAGAAGTTCTTGGAATGAAAGACGATTTGTGAGCTAGATTTCGTGGATTAGGTAGTGTAACTTGGAAAGGGTGTGAATGGGTAGAGCTTCTCGTGGTTCGAACACGCCTCACTGGATCAGGAATAATATTCTTGATTTCCTGAGAGCAATGTCTGTGGAAAAAGCGGTAGAAGATGGAAAGATCTGCAAAAAGACGTCGATGGGAGAGAGACTGTAGAGAACTGGCGAGGTTTGGTCATAATTCAGGTTGATTCCAACATAGGAGTGGTCATACATACGGCGTTTCCGGGACAAAGTGTCTTTTGAGCGAACTCCTTGCAAAACCAATACGACAAAATTATCTGTTCGGCCGCTGTCAAGTAGCATCATAAAGAGCCATTCGATTGATTATTGACATAGTAACAGCCTGATTGTTTGCACCTCAACCAGAGAATTTAATTTTTTGACACTAGCCTGATAATCGGTGTATGTGTCTATACCCAAGTAATCGAAGAAGTCGACTAATCGTATAATCGAAGCATTTGACTACCCCCGGATAATCGATGACTTTTACTCTTCCCGATTTATCGACTCAGTTGACTCCTCCCGAATAATCGGTCAGAGAATCCGCAGACATAACATAAAACTAGTAACGGAATATCAAATGATCGGTCTTTGTTGGGCAGCCCTAATGCCCACACTGTTAATCACAATGGCATATTTTCTACTATCTCAATTTTATTGTAATAAGCCAGGTATTTTTATGTGATTAGCCTTTGCAAGGCTTTGTAATCTTGCTAAATTAAAGAGAAGTTGATATGGAGAAGTGAGCAACTTTACTTTTTGCTCTAATAAGCAGCGTTACCTTACAGTATTTCCAAAATTTGCATCACTCATAGATTCACATTTCTCTCACTCTTCAGCTGACTTGTTATGAATCTTCTTTATTAGACATTTTACTTCTTAGAGGCCGAGGTACCAACAGGAGTCTAATGGCATCTGCCTGCTCATACCCTACGAAACACTCAGCGAAAAGTGAGGAGATTGGACTTGAACTTAGGGCATAATAGTCTGATTAGTAGATTAGTATTGACTGGGTTTAGCTAGCTATTCAGACAGCCATTTCTTCTTAAGGCTGTTATATTTGATCATTCCATCTCTTTCTATCTTTTAGATGCAAATGAATGCCTTAGCAAGCCATGTCAAAATGGTGGCATCTGCATTGACTCTCACAATCGTTATTCATGCCAGTGTGCTGCTGGATTCAGTGGAAACAATTGTGAATCAAGTAGTACCGAATAACAACTTAGTAATGTAGCAGACACTAGTTAATGAAGTGTCATTGGAAATTACATTATTCATCTTTCATAGTCATTAAAGAAAGGAAAGCAACAATATTCAATAGGTCTAATGCAGTGGTATCAAACTCAATTTGTCTGGGGGCCACTGGAGGAAGTTTCTTGGTACCCCTAGGCCACCCAGAACCGCCCTGAAGGGATACCCTCTGGAGGAGTATGAGCTGAAAGCTTGCAAAAGGAATTGATTGTAAGAGAGGCAATTGGGAAATGAGGAAGGTCAGGAGGCTTGAGGGTGGAGCCCCCCAAGGAGCTTATGAGAACCACGTCCATTGCATATGCTATAGATGTGACCAAAGCCCTTTTCTACAGCAAAGGGGTATTGATAAGACAAGAAATGGTAGCAATTCACGTGATCATCTTATACTATTAATGAGCTGCTTAAATTACAAAAAAGGAGAAATTTTTGTGGCTTGCAGTCATAAAATATTATATTGAATCAAAGTAATAGAAGAGAACTGAACATTCATTTTTCAGAAAACAGCCTCCCCCCTCATTCAACTGCTTAAATCATTGCACATTTGACAATTTATCAATGCACAGAGCCACTCTACTAAGGTACAAAAAATACTATCGATTGACTTTAAATGTGGTGCGATGGCAACTGAGAGAATATTGTCGATCAATTGCAAAGCTTGCAGAAAAATAGCAGAATGTGCCAAAGAAACTGTTCGAAACTATTGATATTGCTGAAAGAATGCTGGTAGCACCTAATTCCACTGAATTTTGTGTCTACCATTATAGTTTCCCAAAATACATACAATTTATCAACAAGAGGAAAGATTTGAGACGAGAGATTTATCCATGGGGTGTGACATCCCCACCTCCCTTCACAACAGCCCATGGATCGCACTAGGGGTTTCACACAAATTGTGAAAGATTATTTTCAAACCTCTGTATTATTATGAAATTCTAATTGATGTCTAGTAGTTGTGTAATTCACCTAGCCCTGACGAGGGACAAGGGTAGAAGCTGGTTAAGGGGATCTTCCGAGGACCGCTGCTTCTGCAGGCCATCTAACACGGTCTTCTCCGTAATATCGACATGGATCTTAGAACACCTCGCTTGCAACCTCTTACGAGCAACGCAGCTTTTCACATCAAGATGTGAAGGTGTGGAAAAAACTGAGCACTGAAGTAAAAAATGCCTCTTCACTGGCTACATTCCAAAATTTGCTGAAGCAATCTTTGAAAAATCAAAAGGTGTGAGAGTTCCAGAACATCATCAAACTTTTTATTTTATTTTCTAATCAGAACATATTGTATATAAATTTTCGTTTATCTTGGCATTGAACTGCATGTAGATTAGCTAGGTTTTTTAGACAGGGCACCTTTAAATCAGTTTTTTGTTTTCACTACTAAATGTATAAATAATTAGAAATCAAGTCAAATTAAATCAAATCAAACTTGTTTAGTTAGTGTGTGCCAAAGAAACAGCATATTGGAACTATGTTATCCAGCTGCCTTTATACTTTTATAGCAGGAGATTTAGCTTCCTTGTAAAATCTGAATGGATTTGTTGCAAAGTAGATTATTAACTAACCTTTGTATGAAATTATGTATTGAAGGTATGATGAGTATGACCAAGCAAGAAATTAATAGGCAAATCCATTTAAATTTGAAAAAGAACCCCTACTCTTTCATTGAATATTGCATCGGAAACTGTATTCATTTATGTCACTCTTATCTGCAATAACTTGCTTGATTTAACATTTTAATTTAACAAACGGTGTTGCATAATCACACCTCTGAAACAGAGAGGCTTAGTGAGGGTGGGAAGGAGGGTGCTCATCTCCACTGATATAAGAGTTGATGTCTGATAAATATTCAAATCTGCAACACAATCGGCATCTCAGAGAGAACCGTTATCCCATAAACATAGCAGGTATTCCATGGGAAGTTATTCAAGCGATGTTATTCAAGGGATGGCTTTAAATTCAACTATTCAATTACATATTGAAGCCGTGTTGCACTAATGAAGTCAAGTCATACAGTGACTCATCTTAAAAGAATGAAGGGTGTAATCGTTAGAAACATTTCTATTGGCACTACACGCTCCCTTAGCATATATATGACCTCACTGCTGCTTTCGATCGAGAAAATAAGTACCTTTGTATTTTGAAAGGGTCCTTCTTCAAAGTTTGAAGGATGTGGTGAATACAGTCTTTCAGAAGGTACAGCCTCCGGATCTGCACTACACTTTCCTTTCAATCCATAGCAGCTACTACTTCAGCATTGGCCATGAGGGAGCCAATTTCTACTCTACTTGGCTCTCCAGTCCTAAGAATTACCTTCGATGTGATGTGTGGAAAAAGCTCCCTTAGTTACTCCCCGGATCTCAATTTTATCCACCGCCCCGTCTTGTCCCCTCCTGCCAACCGCCCTTTTTGGCCCGCAAAAGATGTAACCCGGCAATGCTATTGTACTCAAAGTTGTGTAACTCACAAACCCACATTGCTCTCACTCTTGCATTGACTAGTTAAGGATCTTCTTCATAAGTCACTCCTCTCATTACTGCAAAGGCGACAACTACTTGCTCATGTCTTGCACACAGCAAGAGAAAGGTTGAGAAATTTCAAATAAACGTAAGGCTTAAATTTCGTATTTATAGACTAGTAATTAACTGAGTTTATCTAGGTAGTAGCACATCGCTATTTTTGCTTAAAGCTGCTTAGGCTTCATCACTTCACCCTTTTCCATCTTTCAGATATAGATGAATGCGTTTGGTGTAACTTGTGTTTCTGCATGGGCCAAGGCTGTTCCATGTGTTGCAGGTTCGGTTCACGTATCGATGCTTTACTTGAACAAAACCTTTATACTTAACACAACTGAACTGTCAACGATGCCTACGAACAACAACTAACAACTGACTGAAAGCGATAGATACATAAAACAGATAAGAGAACTAGGATTTACGATTGTCAATTAACGAAATCAGTCAATGTCTTAATTACATGTCACTATATGTTGCCTCTCTGATCTGCTCTTGCTATTTAGCATCAGGGGTTACCATCATAAACCCTACATTTGCCAGCCATGTCAAAATGGTGCCACTTGCTTAGATTCTGTAGATCACAATTCATGTCAGTGTGCTACTGGATCACGGGACTAAGCTGCGAATCAATTAAGATTCAGTAGCTGCCTGGGTGATAATTAAAAGTTTGGTTCTCACAACATATAATGTATAACCTATAGTTTCATTGAAGGCCTTGTAACTTGCAACTATACAATACTTTTTAACGAATAAAATGTTACTTGAACTCATTACAACGCTTTTTCATTTAATGTAAAAGAAAAAACAACTTTGTATAATTATCCAAGCCAAAGTATGGTTTTAGCTAAATCAGGCTTTTTGATTTATTTTAACTTTGATTGATTTTTCTATAAATGCAAAAAAATTTGCAACTATTATGTGCAGTTGTCATTATGAAATTATTCCTTGCTCTTTGGTTAAGAGGAAATGGTGAAGATAGGAGTAGTAGATAGTTGTTGTGAACACGAGGTTGTCCGAGAAGCACTTAGGACTCGCCCAAGAGACATGTAACTAGGAAATGGGAAAGAGACACTTCTTTCATTATTGGTAACTCTCATGAGACATGTTTGTGTAGTACTTCTAAGTTTTCACTAGTAGGACTTCGATTTATTGTTCTAGTATAAATATAACAGGTTAAACAAGTGTAGTATTTTTGAGTTAGAAAAAGCAGAAATCAGGAAAACTAGACGCTTCTCTTATGAACGAGACTTATGACGAAACAATGATTAACCAAGCATTGTCTGTTGTAATGTATTTGCATGAAAGAGTAAGGTGAATCAGCAAACAAGAAAGAATTAGGTAAATGGGAATGCTGGAGAATGGGAAATTTATTTGAGAGCTGCTTGTTTATGTGTTGGAGGTGATATCTCACAATATATGCAGCACAAAGCTTAGAGGTTGGCTCTTGGATTAAAGAATTAAATCTGGTACCTGCTAGGTTAGTAATTGACTGAATTTAGTTAACTATTAAGACACAAACATTTCTTTATCAAGGTATTTACGCTTGATCATTCCTCTCCTTTCTATTTTTTGGATATAAATGAATGCTTTAGCCAACCTTGCCAAAATGGCGCACTTGCACTGGTTCCATCAATGGTTATTTATGTTAATGTGCTGGTAGAATCACGGGAATGAATGGCGGGTCAAGTAAGTCTCAGTTCTTGTCTATGTACTACTTGAAGATGATTCTCATAACTTGCAATAAAAAGCATATTACAAGGCCATTATCGAGTAAAGAATACTTTCAAAGATTGCTTTGTGCTCTAGATTATGATATGGTACGTATTATTCTCAAATCTCAAGAGTGACATAAGCATCCAATTTCAATGCAGCATGTCTTAAGACTGGGGTAAAACATCTCAAAAGTAAAACGGCAGCTTCTTAAAACCAATCATGACATAAATTTTTGGAAAACATTGTGAATGGTCTGAAAAAGAATAGGCAAGATATAACCATGTAACAAGATCAATACAATAGGCAAGATTAGGTTAATGTGTAAATTGCATAGTAAGAAATATTGGTTGTAGCTATCTTGAATTCTGATTGGTGAAGAGAGCACATGTGATCATAGCTCTTAGGTAATCAGGATTTGAAAACGCTACTATGGAAGAGATGCTTTGGTTTTCAAGCTTTTTTCCTGATGAACCATTTAAAATTGAAGAATGGATATGTTTTCATATTTCTGATCCAGAATGGGAGGAATGCATATTTTTCTTATACTCTTCTCCAAACTACTTCCTAGCATTAGAAGGCGACATCTTTCCATGAAATTTAGCACATGAATCATAGCAACAAGTAAAGTCATATTATCTTCCTAGCTTTTTATTTCTTTCTACTGAAATAGAATCTATGAATTGTTTCTTGGGTCAGAACTGTATATAAAATCTAGTTATTCTGTGTTGAAGTTTTAACTTCTGGTTGCAGATGGGATTGAACTGCCTACTGATAGCTCGTAGGAGTAGATAAATGCTACTACCTCCAACAATTCAATTTCTGGTTGCGTTTCTTTTAATCCTTTATGCCTAAGTCTATCATTTTTACACCTTTGAATCACTAAATAAAAAACTTGTGAATTGCACATGCTTCTCGATCTTTGAACTGCACAAATTTTTTTAAAACTGCAAATTTTGTGTGGAATTTCACATTAAAAAGCATTGACCGGGATACCCAATGCTCAAGAATTTTCTGGTAAATGACTTCCATTATAGCTTGAAGATAATTACGCACAAATCATTGAGCTGTACGTTCACACTCTTAAGTGTTTAATTGCCCTCCACCCACTGATTAAGATCCCCGCTCTAATTAGGGTCCACCTTATTAGTTTCGCTCAAAAATTTTTCAAGACATGTTCGAAAAAGATGTTTTGAGCTAATCTTCTTGTCTGTTAGCATTACTTTTGTGTTGCCTGTATTCTTTCTGCCGTAGTCACGTTATTTATAAGCATAGAGTGCTTCACAGCATCTCTTAGATTTCATAGCATTCCTTCTACCCCCCCCCCACACGCTCATCCCGACCCACCGCTTACTCGCTCTTTCTGGATATTAATGGAATTACATACTTTCTAGAAAATTACGAGCAATCTTTTTCCTCTCCAGTTCATGACAACTGTGCTAGTAGTCCATGTGAATCTTATGAACGATGTTTCGATTGCGTCAACACGTATTCCTGTGAAACCCTAACAAGTATGTGTTATTGCCTGTTATTCATTGAGCTAAATTGAATTTCTAATGTTCCGAAAATAATATTGTTGACTGAAACTCTGATGGAGTACGTGCACCTTTGTTTTTAGGAGCTCTTTAGAATCCAATGCACCTCTTTGAGAGATTTTTGTTTACTCCTTTGGCATGGGCTATATTTCTCAAAATCATGCAAATAGCTCGGTCTTTCAATCATGGATTTCTCAATTACATTGCTCATGTAAAAGGGCACTTTTGCTTCCCTTTACTTTCCCGAATAAGAGGCAGGAAAGGCATTTGCTTACCTCTGCCCCTCTTTCCAGCATCAGTTTGAAATTGTATGTAAATGATCAGTCTCACAAAGCTGGCGCGTTTGAAACGTAGCATTTGATTGAAAATCATTTCACTATTTATATGTCAAATCTGAAATATGGTTCCCAAACTACTTCCAAATGATGGTTGATGAATTGTTGCATAAGGAAGTGCGATGATGCACGTATAAACATGTAACCAACTGAAGCGGGCAGATTTTGAATCTGTGAATTGAAATCAGGGACTTAACTTCAATGACTTTTGGGGGGTGAGTATCAGAGGTTAACCTGTGAAAACTTTTTGTCTTGTGAAATCTTTCTTCTAGTAACAGTAGTTGACCAATGGTTATGGATGCAGTAAATTGCCCTGCAAAAGTACATTATACTGCCGCTTTTGCCCTGCGATATGGCAAATTTTGAAGATTGGGGCAGTGACTCACCCCCATACCCTATCTTAAGTTTCGTTCCTGTTTGAAATGCTCTCAAACTTCTTTATGGACTATTACTTGCTTGTCTGTAGGAAGATGAACACTATAACTTGATCTTCAGGTCGGTAAAATGAGATATAGGCACTGTTAGCTGTCCAAATGGCATTCAAACGGTTGCAACCATGATGAGCTTTATAGCAAGGCTCATAATGGATTTGATTGCCATGTTATGTGCATGGGTGCAGGAGGACAGTCAAATTTAAGGGGGCTGTCAACTTTCTGTAAACTTTCTGTCCGAATTTCCTATTGGGTCATTCCATGTCAAATCATCCAGACAATGAAACTCTTCATCTCAGAATTTTTAAAATTTATACTAGTAGCAGGTGTTGTTGAGATATGATAACCATGAAAATTTGAAGGTCTCATTCATTACCTTTCTTGAGTTATGGAGTTATGGCATCCCTAAGTTTCACTCAAAGCACCAGTCCATGGCAAAAGTCCGCTATTTTGAATTTGCTTTTTCGTCCATAGTTTTCTACCCAAACAACATTTTCATTTAAAAAGCTACACAGATATGCTTTTTACATTGATAAATTTAGAAATTTATTTTATAACTCCTCAAAGCTAGTCAATTTTGCGGTATTCCACTTTTTTCACCTCTACCCTGAGTCAAGTGTGAGGCTTGAAATCGATGTGGCCGGATAGATATGGCAAAAGGCTCAACTGCGACCTGCATTGCCTTGAAAAATGGCTTCATGGTAATAAACTTACCATTAACGTGACTAAAACTCAAGCTATGATTGTGGGGTCTCGACCTAACCTTAAAAAGATTACAAGCAATGCTTCTGAAGGTCCCTGTTTTGTCATTGGGGATAGTAATATTGACATTGTTCAGAGCGCTAAATATCTTGGAGGTAAATTAGATCAACACCTAGTTTGGGAGGAACACATAACACTTTTGCAGACTAAGATTTCCCGCTCTTTAGGTTTCCCGAAATATGCCAAGAAATTCCTACCTCTGAAAATTTCAAACCCTACAGATAAAGGAGTAGTTGACCCACACTTTCGATATTGCTGATCAGTGTGGCGTAATTGTGGAGAGCCTAAGAAAAATATTTTGCAACAGCTGCAAAATCGTGCAACTAGGATTGTAACAAATAGCGGTGATGATGCTTCTGCTTCCTTACTGCTATCTAAATAAATCCTATTGATGAAATTATAAAAGAAGAGACAACTAACATGGTATATAAATCCATAAATAATCTTGCACCCACATATCAATGAAATTATTCAACAAAAACTCATCTAGGGATATTATCAGTCTGAGAAGTTCTGAAACGGATTTATGCGATCCTTTCATGAATACAGAGAACGGTCAAAAATCGTTTTCTTACCGTGGTGCCCATTTGTGGAATAGTTTGAAACCTACATCTTAGAATGCGCCCTCTCTTTTTGCTTTCAAATGAGCCACGAAGCAATAAAAAACTATAAAAATAATCCTTTGTTAAATCTTTAATTGATACTTCTTTTTTCTTTTTTATATCAATGACTGCAACTTTTTTCATACTTGTATTTCGATTTTTAACTTGTTTTTTAATGATCGTAATTGTTAGTATTGCATTTTATATGGAGAGACGCAAGAACACCAGTGCCCTCGCTCAAGGGTCCCCCTCCGTATATTATTTCAAAATGAAATGAAATATTTGGTTTTCAGCACTATATTTAGCTACCCCCAAATCCTCATTTCACCTGCCACACCCTGCCCTATATCCTGCTCTCCCCACCAGCAAATCTTGATTTGCTCCCCAACCAAACATGCGACCTTGGCTATAACATTGCTACATCTTTCAGTTTATTCTGGAAAATGTATTTTCAGTTCAAGAGCATCCACTTTTTCATTAGTTATCTATTGAATTGCAATTTTTGCACCCACTTTGGGAAATTCTGTTTTTTATAATATATATATATATAAATATATATATATATATATATATATATATACATATATATATATATATATATATATATATATATATATATATATATATATATATATATATATATATATATATATATATATATATATATATATATATATATATATATATATATTTGAAGGTGGTCTGCCATAGCAAAATCTGATTAATTCGTTATGCTTAACCTTTCAGATATGAACGAATGTCTTAGCAATCCATGTCAAAATGGAGACACCTGCATTGATTTCAACAATCGCTACTCATGCCAATGCGCTGCTGGATGCACGGGGGTCAATTGTCAGGGATACTAGTCCAATTGACTGCTGTATAGACAACCAGCACGCTTTTTTAGAGACATGCATTGCCCTATCCTTCATTTTGAAGGGACATGCATTGCCCTGTCCTTCACTTTCAATTCCAATTGGCTGAAATGACTTGAAAAATGTAATTATAGAGCTAAGAGTTATTACAACATATTAGTCAAGACTACAACTAAACTTATTGAATAGTAATTAGTAAATAACATGAGTAACTACGGGGCAGCTTCACTGCAGGTTCTTTTACTTGTATGATAGCCGCAAATTCTTATATCTATAAACAACTTAGTTAAACCCTGTAAAGACCTAGAGCAACTGGCATTTTAGAATTCTTTTATTGGCATAGAAGTATAAAGCATAATATATATATATATATATATATATATATATATATATATATATATATATATAGATCTGAAAAATAAAGTATAATATGTCTGTTAACTATTACATGTATTGATAAGAAGAACTTTCCCTAATTCTTCAGAGTCAATTTCTTGTGTAAAACTACTAGTGTCCAAGAGAGGAAAAACTACAGCTAATCTAAAAGTGGATGTGGTCTTGTTTTCATACCAAAAACTGGTACAAGACCTCGCAGCATATCGATGGGAACTTTCTAGTTATCAAGCTTTATTACTCTGTGTTATTAAGTTGATAAAAACTAAAGTTATGTTTGGCAAATCGTGAAGCGAGAGCCTAGGGGAGCCACTCAGACATTTTTTTCATGGGGGGATCCATCTGCGAGAGTCAAAATTCACGCAAAAGAATGAAAAATACCTGAAGTTGATGGTGGAATATGCAGCTTTGGAAGAAACTTGAAAATTAGGGTGACTATAAATAAACTCTACATTTTCATCTCGATTTTCCCTTATGATGACAATTCCGATTATTTTACACTACTATATCGACACAATCCAATTATTTCCAAATAATTAATTAAACGAATGTTTCTGCCCAAGCTTGGCCATCTTCAGTGCTGTTTATCGTAAATCAGATCAACATGTTTTATATGTAAACAGGATCACATAAAATAAAGAAAGATAATGAGATTGAGGGATGTGCATAGAAATACTCAAGAGAGTGTATAAAAAAATAATTTGAAGAGAAATGGTAAACAACATAAATGAAAAAAGAGCAACAATGAATGATAAATGGAAAGCAACCTAAAAAAAACTTGCATAGACCCAGAATATCAAATATATTACTTGATGAGATCCAAAGATATCAAAGCACAAAATAGTGTTACTGAGTATATAGGGAAATTCTATTGAGAAAAATCTTAGATTGATTTGTGTAACACTTAGCTTAAAGCAACTTTTTCAAAGCAACAGGTGCCAGAAGACAGAAACACAATACTATACATAGTCAAAGATGCATTGTGAAGGAGCCAATGAAAAATATCTACTAAACGTAAGAGCTGACAAACTGAACAGCTAATTAACAGGCTATGAGAATCATGTAGCAAGATCCATTTTTTGAATTCAAAGTACAACCAAATACTGAAAAAATTACTGGATAAGCATCACAATAACCCATAGCTACAATTCAAACTAACATGAGCTATTAATGGTTTGAAGGAATTTCCAATTTGTTGAATGATAAAGTAAATACTGCTATCATGTTGTAAGAAATATTTACTTCATTTCCATCGTTCTGTAGTATTTGTTTTAATCACACAACATTGAGAACTTGATACAAATTCATCATTATCCTCCTGAGCGCTATAGTTTCAATGGAATCATCTATCTACCAACATTGTTTCTGTATAGTTTTGTTTTTTCTCCACTCGTTCTTTACTGCCAACCTGTTGTCTGCCATTTATTGTTCTCATGACTACATCAGCTTCGATATCATGTGTCCCCCAAAAGTATTGGGTCACAATTTGAATCCTCACCCAACACTATCGACTGGCCCCCCGTACGTAAAGGACTCGAGTGACCCCCTTGGGAGTGAGAGATTTACATTGTTATTGAATTTATGTGTCTTGTAGAAACATGAAAGTAACTTGACTAACGAAAAGATTACAAAAAATAGACATCTGTCTACCTCTTTCATTAATTATGAATTGTGTGCAGTTTATTGCAGGTTAATAATCTCAAAAAATTCATCTGATTCAGATTGGTCAATGAATGTGGTATAGCTGAAGCGTTGTTTTTAGAAGATTCTTCATTACCATTCCCTTTGGGACCCATATCATTAAAAAAAAATTGAAGTGCTATGCAACAGCAAAGACAAATTAGTTTGTAGCAGTGGCATACTTTTCAGTCAGTGGTTGAAAGGTATGTTGAGAACTCATATTTTTTACGTTGGGCTGCGTTTAAGAAGCTTTACATTGCATGGTGATTGCATCCAGTAACATAGGGTGTTGGATACTTACTACAGTTAAGAAAGTGCAGTTTCTAAGTCATCAAAACGCAGAGGTTTCAATGGTTTTTTGTTCAAAGAGTATTAAAATTATATATCATAAATTATAGAATTCTTATTCTTCAAGCTCCATGCCTATTTGTTTTTAAAATCATGCACTGCCACGCCTGACAATCTGTCTTCCTCTCTATTAAGTCTGTCTTTTCTCTCTTCCTCTCTCTTAAACTTCTCCATGTGTTTTCTGACATGTCAGTTGGCTGTGACTGTCCAATCCATCAAGCAATGCTTTCTAAAGTATTGTCACCTGCCTTTTCTTCTATGCGTGTATCTTCTCTGTACGTGTCCAACAAACCTTAACTGCTGTACCCTGACATTGTTCATAAGATATAACATTCCTTGTAAAGGAATCATCTCATATTAGCAATGAAGTGTGTGAATGAAGACCTTATTATATCTTACGAAATACTTCTGGGGCCAATCTATTTTCCTTGGCAGAATTGTGGCAAACAAAATGTCTCGAAAATTGTGACGTTTTTCAATTGGAGAGCCACAAAGATTAATTTTGCTCGTACTTGAGTGTACTAGAATTTTGAGTCAAGCTGATTAGCGGGAATCTCTTTTAACTCGTAAGGCTGCAGTGGTATCTGTTGTATATGATCCACTGATATAAATGTCCTGGACAGATGATTATTGGGGGATGAATCATTGTGCAAGATGCTACCTGGATAATGAAGCCATGCCCATTTCTTATTACTGTCCCATCCTAGGATTTCCTTTCTTGTAGAAATTTCAAGCCTTGATTAACAGCAGTGCCTTTCGCATTCTTCTGGGGCATATTCTGGTTTTTCTCACTAAATTCATTTCAACTTTAACGAATATAACTCTTAGTACAATAACCATCGAACTGGAGCTGCCATATGATTGGTTTAAAATCTATTGTAAGTGAAAATGACTTTGGAGAAGCGGGGCATGATGGACTGTGCCCTATCCAGCCTTCGATAAATACTTTCTGCTGAGCTACACTCTGTCAATAAAATTTAAAATGACCTCCTAAATGTTAAAATGATTCTTTACATGTTCTAAACATCAAGAAGCTATCGCTTTGAGGACTTCGGATAGCTATGTCATTTCAGATATTAATTCTCATCGACCGCAAACTAGACTTAACAACTTGAAATTTCATTTTTGGAACTTCAAGAATAATAAGTCCATTATTTCTTGTATTCTGCTTATGTGCGTTGTCATTGAAAATGCTTTAAAATTTTTCACAACACTTTCTATTAAGACATTTCCCAATCAATAGAACTGCATGCTTTTTCATTTCATTCTGAATTGGTGTTTGCTTTTTGGTTGTCAGTCTGGCACTTCTTCGGTCTAAAGATGATGGATTTGAAAGCTTTGTGTTTGTTAGGCATAAATTTTTGTGCAGGTGTATTGAAGAACAGGCAGCAAAATTCCTCTGTAGATTTTACTCGAGTTTCTGGAGAAATAGATGATCTTAAAGAGAAGAGCAGCCGCAGTTGTCCAGACGCTTTCTTAAGCCTGGCGCACACGGTGAGGATTTGCTGAGCAATCGTCCACGAATGAAACCATCTTCAGTAAAATACTCACTGTTTGTGGTCAATTTTTGCTGAGGAATTGTTCATTTATAGCTGTGAGGAAAATATCTGTTATTGTTATTGGAAGTAAGTGTACTGGCATTTCGCCCGAATATCAACGTATATATAATGTGAGCTGAAGGGGATCTGAATGCAGAAATACGAGGGGAAAGGTCGCTGCTAAGATGTCTCTGAAGTTGGAAAAATCAGATTTGAATCTTTACAAACGTATACGCAATTGCTGCAAAGAGAAAGATGTTATTTGATACTACTATTTGGATTGATTTACTTTTTTATGTTACTTGTAGGATTGTACGTTCATTTTAACTTCTCTGCAAGTTGACATCTGTGCACCCATTGTAATCTGATATTGATATTCGATTGTCGTCAAGGAGACGGTGAGGAAACTCACTGGCAGCGCAAACGGTGAGGAATTGTTCATTCGTGGCAGAAATTATCAAAAATGCTAGATATTTTCCTCACAGCCAAGAATGAACATTCTCATTAAACATTGACCGCAAACGGTGAGGATATTGCTGAGGAAAGTCTCATTCGTGGAACTTTGCTCAGCAAAGTCCTCACAGTGTGCGCTGGGCGTTATACACGCAATGAAAATAGGTATTAAGTGAGAGTGTTTGGTTCCTTATTGTAACTAAGTACTTTTACTATTTTGTGGGAGCTATCGTTTGATGATTATACTGTAATCTGATACAATCACTATTTTGAGTTAGCTTTTCCTAAGTATTAAATGGCATGGATTCTGTTTTCCTGATTTTAGTTTAATAACAAGCTCATTTCTGTTGAAAAATTTAGGCGAAAAACGTGAAGTGAAGTTACTAGGTCCTCAACAATTCCAAATGAAAGTTTAATAGAAAGTTGAGACATGACAGTTGACATTGTATCTACAAACTATGATCTTGAAGCAGTGGCGGCATGCGAATTTTTTTCCGTATACAATCGAAAGCATCCCAGTTCATCGAAAGTATCCCAAATTTTCACGTGAAGCTGATTTTCAGGTTGCTGTTGCAGTTTCCTGTCTTCGAGTGCTGAGTGTTTGCCAAGAACGCAAGTTGACGAATATACCTCCAGGCTCAGATTCAGGGTTAGACCCAAGTTCAGAGACATTGAGTTGAGAATGCAATTGTCCGTTTTCAATAGAAGTTATTTTTCCAATCTCAACACCTCTTATCGATACAATTAAAGGGTTTTGCAGGAGAACGGGATTTGTCTCCAATGTACACTTAGGCCTTCGTATGGTAGGCCAAGAAAATGTATTTTTCTGAAGTATGAAATAAAAAGAAATATCAAAAGTGAGCTCTTTTCCACAGGATATTTATCTTAAGGCTTTTGAAATCTGACAAAAAAATGAAAAGTAAATAGTTTTCCCCAGGAGAGTTATGTTAAGGCTATTCAAATCTAAAAACTGCTTATCAATACAATGATAGGGGTTTCCCCGAAGAGTTGAGAATGTATGCGATAAACATTAAGTATGTAATGAGGATAAGATAAAGTATGATATGATGGGATATATACACAAGTAATAGAGTCCCTTTGGCATCGATTATTTCTGATTACAAGGCAATATGAAATTTTGTGCATATAGCGTGCTCCTGGAAAGAGTTCAATGCATTGGAGAGTTCATGCGATTTACTTTCTTATTTGAATAGCCTTTGCATTAATCTCTTGTAGATAACTATTTACTTTTCACATGTTGAAATACGCATTTATCTACTCTCTGTACCTAGGCCTGGAAAACATATATGGCATATACATTGATCGCGCTTTCTTAGAAGCCCCCTTTCAATTTATTAATAAGCAGCTTTCAGATTTTAATAGCCTTATCATAAATCTCCTGTGGAAAAAAGGTCACTATTGATTTCCTACTTTAGCAAAATACCTTTCCTTGGCCATGGGAGGATATAGGGGGTCGAGGGTCATAGCCCCCAAACGGCAATGTTACCTCTAGCAAAAATAGTATAAAGGAACTTTTCACGTTAATAAGACAATTAAGGCCCCCCAAAAGTCCAGCTCTGGATCCGCCCCTGTTCTTGGCCTAACTTACGAAGGCCTAAGTGTACTTAGGAGACAAATCCAGTTCACCTGCAAAGCCCTCTCATTGTATAGATAAGGGGTGTTGGGATTTGAAAAATAACTCCTGCTGAAAACGAACAATTGCATTCCTCACTCAAAGTCTCTGAATTTGAGTTTAAATCAGAAGCTGAGTCTGGAGGTATGTTCGTCAACTAGCGTTCTTGCCAAATATTCAGTACTCGATGAATGGAAACTGCAACAGCAACCTGAAAATCAGGTTCACGTTTAGATTTGGGATGCTTTCGATGAACTGGGATGCTTTCGATGGTATACGGAAAAACAACTCGCTGCGGCACGTGGCAAATCTTGGGGGTGGAGCACACGGAAACTATGATGGGATATCTAGCACCCCACAAGCTCCTTAAATGTGCAGCCGGACTGTTAAATAGCATGAATAATTAAGAGATATGACATTTTGCAAATGCATCAAATGCAGTTTAAGCTACAGCAGGAAGTGTATTAAGGACACAGGTGTGTTCGGTACGACACAGCAGGAGCACAATTTCCATATTACTGTGGCTGAAAGTTTAAAAGGTGTGCCAACAGAGTACAATATTCAGCCTAGACCATGGCATCAATTTGCATTTAATATGTAAAAGAAAATGATTCCTTTATTCACAAAACAGGTGAATTGCAACAGGTTTGCGATTTAGCAAATGAAAAAGTGAATAATTAATTTATGAGATATGCTTTTATCCATTTAAGGTTCAGTTGCTATGATCCATTTTTTAATATGTTATGATCTATCTTTTAATGTTCAAGCTTAGTGGTGGATGGTAGAACTCGTCAGCTTCAGTCCAGAATGTGTGAATGTGACCATGGGAACTCAAATTTCTACGCGGTAATGTATTCGCATATCCGTAGTTTATGTAATAATGTAATATTCCATTTTAAATCAGTTGTGGTGCTTGCCAATGAATGGATTGCATCTCGTGTGAAATAGATTAAATTGTACTTTAGTAGCTTCAAACCATTAGTGAGGTTTATAAAGCCATTGTTATCAATACATATAAACTCTTCAAGTAGATCCTCAAATCGTTGCCTTTCCACAACCTCCTCATTGAGAATTACGTTCGGTAACTCATCGCGTCGAATACGATCTATCTTTCGCGCGAAGCGTTCGATCCCCTCCCTTCCTCTACCAATTTGTTTTCGATGTGAAGTTCTTGATTTAACTTTTAAAATGTATCGCCTCTGTTACCTGTTATTACCACGAGATGGTACTTCTTTTAACTCCGCTTCATGGCTTTCACACCCATGTTGTATTACAAACCTCATTACAGGTATGAAACCACCAAAATGCAAAATAATATTCAAATATTCGAATGCTACTCATTTACATAACAAAGTGCTATTCGAATATTTGAAAAATTTTCATTTGCGAAACAAAAATTCTGCATGCAAATCAACGAAACTGTTTGCATTAATCACTTAGCTGTTCACGCTAGCATTACAAGCAGACACCACTTAACAAATAAGCTCAGGAAATTTGATTACTGGGCCAAGTTGCCTGCATGAAAACTCATGGACTCAAAATATGGAAACTATGGACTTCAGCAGCATAAAGAGGTGGTTACAAATAGCTTAGCTTTTTGTAATTTTTGATGCCATACAAGTGCAGAATTCTTTTTGCTTTGATGTAAAATAGCTTTAGACTCGAGAGTTTGTCGTACCCATAGCTGAGACTTCCATTTATTTACATAATATGGTGAAAAATGTTGCAAACAGCTCTTTCTCCTCTACGCAATGAAATGTTTTAACGACCATATCCTCTTTGTTCCTCCAATGAACCTCTTGGTTGGGAGTATTTTGAAATGTTAAATATTACTAGCGTTTTGCATGCATCAAAACTACTTTCCAATGCTAAACAGGAAATCCTGGCAAAGCTCAAACGCTTTATTGCTGTTCTTTGGTAGTCCGATAGCTCACAACCTTAGTCATTTCTACTCTCCTACTTGTCTTTAAATTACAAAAAACAGTTCATAAAAATTATTGCTTTTCTTAAATAGAAGCATTTATTAACACATGAATTTATTTTCGTCACGTCAGCTATCATTTGCACTTGGATATAATTCAAGCCGTTTCCAACAGCTCTATTCACCATTTTGAAACAGCATTTTTAGGTCAATTATTTCCATGCTTTTGTATCCTGAGTGTATAATTAGAATGACATGAATTATGATAAAAGTTTGATGAAAGTTACAAAAACCATGAAAATGTAATGAAATATTGTTGTTGTTTATAAGAGGGAACAATTTTCTAGCCAATGGTACAACAATTGACAGTATAGAAACATTAAACAATCAAAACTTGAATTGTTTGAGGCATTTCATCCTGCCCCCACAGTCTATGGGTATAATTTTTTTCATCCTCCTTGTTCTAAAGATTGCTACCATTTTCTCAGCCCAATACCTTTCTTGCGGTTTGCCATTATGCTAGGTTTACTCTTAGGTCCCGAATAAGCGTCCTCCGCTTACTTTTTTCCGACCCTCTGGCACTTATTTGGTCCTCCGCTTACTAAATTTTAAATTTTTGCAGGAGAAACCTGCAAAGAGTTTAAACTTTTGCTAAGCTACCAAAACAAACAATGAGATACATGTAGCAAATTCCGAAAAGTAGTTGCTTGCCGTGATGCTAATCGGGGCTTGTTGTATTTGTGTTGGTTGTTGCATAGACTGCCCGAATCCCTAATATCCGACACCCCCGCATATTCTAACACCCCCGCTTTTTCAGCCTGATAAATTTTCCAACCCCCTAGCTTATAACGACTTTCCAACTCCTTTGGGACCTAAGAGTAAGTGCGATGTTACTTCTTCAAACCACAGTAAATACTCTAAATTACTGAATATCCCTGAATATCTTTCTAGCCTTATCACTTAGTCCAGCCCCTCCAATTATTACTTTTGAGAATTTCATTGGTGGTATTGACTTTCAATGTTTCTACATGCATATTATATATTTGCATAGTTACTTAAAATGCATCTCGTTTCAGAATTTTGGTCGTATTTGCATGCCTTGTGCCTGTCATACTCTGCACAATACTTCGATTGCCTTGTATGACTATTGCTGACTTTAATGTGATTGAGTTTGGTAAGCGTCTTAAAGGAAGTGTAATCAGCAGACACTACGATACAAATGACGTTCAATGTACGATACTCTGCGTTCAAAATGAGAGATGTCGTTCGTATAACATGCAACGAACAACGCTAATCTGTGAACTGAATAGCAAGGCAGTGTTTGATCATGGAACTGAATTATCTGATGACGCAAAATGGCTATACAAATCAACGAATTACAGCAGCCCCTTGGTACGTACTCCTTCCAGCCTATGACATTAGTAATGCAGTACTTGTTTAGAATATAGCAAATTTTCAAGCTTTCCCAGTTCATTAGGCTCTGTTTTCCATTATTGCTCGTCTTACGGGTTCACACTATTAAACGCTCATTAAAATGCTCAATGGCAAGAACTCATTCACGCCATAGGGTGTACCCAATTAAACTTTATATTGTTGGCAAATTCTAGCTGACAATATCACACCAGTCCCCAAAAAAATTGTTGCCTTGATCTATCCTTGAATTGCAATCGATGCCTCTCTACAAATCGCTATACTGGGTGCTGTATAGAGCAAGTTGGGTTTTTTTCTTATTCACAAACATCATTTGAATCAGGTTGGACCTACTTGCAAGGAACTTCAACCATGTGAAAAAGGCATTCTCTGCCGTGACAAATGCTCTCCGCCTTTCTATGAGTGCATCTTCTGTGACGACAAGCATACTGGATTGCATTGCGACATTGAGAAAGGTTGGAATACACTTTTTACTTCTATTCCCATTATGCATCTCGATCTAACACTAGCTTGAATTCAAATATTTTGTCTTTCCAGAAGTAACTCGCTCTCCATATTACCCCACTGATTAATCAAAAGAACGTGATCACTGACACATTATATCTATGCTTTTCCTACATGCTCTATACTGCATTTGGATTTTTTAAAACAGTTGCTTGAATTTTATGTTAGCAGAGTACCATGTCTCTCATTGTGTTGTATAGCGGCCAGTACCTTTGGTTCAATGCTGTAAAGGGGATTTGATTGGATATCCCACCCGAGAACACTGTTACTCAATATTATCTCAGCGTTAGGTAGGATAGCCAAGCTCTAGATAACACCTAACGCTGGGCCCCCACCATACAACATCTGGGGCGCCTTAGTCCCAGCTAATTCGTCCCTGAAAAACGATGACTTATTTTCTTAGAAATCAATGAATGCAAGAACAATCCATGTCAAAATGCAGCTGAATGTGTTGACAAAAGACTTGGATATAAATGCATCTGCAAAGTGGGATTTACAGGAAAAAATTGTGAAAATGGTAATTGTATTCTACATTATTGCTGCAGCTTGCAATACTGACTGCGCGACTTTTGAAATTAGATTGAAAACAGACGCAGTTGCTGATTTTGTCAAGACCCTTATAAGCCTTTTTGCCAACTTTGTCATTTTTCGTTGTTTGGCTAAAGCTAGAATTTATATGTGCATTTATGTGCTTTCCTTTTGATATATTTTGTGATTGAGAGTTAAGTTATTTGGGTCTTTTTTAATACAGTGTTTTAATTTTGTTCCAGATCTCAATGAATGCGATAGTCTTCCTTGCTTCAACGGAGGAGTTTGTCAAAATTACGCAGGAGGTTACAACTGCACGTGCGCATATGGATATGTTGGCACTCAGTGCGACAGTAAGTAATGAAATACGATTATGAATTAAATGCATTTGGATTTCCATTCTTCTATAGCACGTATCTTTGTTGTTTTACCAGCCAACTAGTTTCAGATGAGTGGACATATTAGCAGGTACTACGCTTGACATTCTTGGAAGCTCACCTCTTAAACAAAATCTAAATAAATGCTTCATGGCCTTTCATGTCCATGAGGTATTCACTTAAACCTCATTTAAAAATTGAGCCTTCAATAAAATCAACCATGAGCTATCAAGGAAAGAAAATCAAAATGCCAATAAATGTCTCATCCTCGACTTGTTGTTCTTCAATAGTTTTGCAAGAATGCATTTGCCAATTATTGGAAGTGCATTGCAAGAAATGCTTGAAGACCATATCTTGAAATGTCATTCATCTGCATAAAAGAAAAAGTTGTGCAAAACAAATTTAGCTTGAAGCAGCCATAGCTACTCAAAGAATATACTGTAGGAAACTTTCAGGAATCCTTTCTATTACTTACTATGATCAAATCTAGAGAAAGGGAAAGATCTGAGGGGTGAACTGAAAAAATTTTTCTAGGAATAAGTTGACATGGAACGACCAAACTGTATGGTGCAAGAGCAGGTTTGATCATGCATGTAATGAAACCAAGTCGTTGAAAGGAAGCAATGACTTTCACATTCAAGTAGAAAATACAAGAAACAATAGCAAAATGTCAATAAAAGACTGTTCCTTTTGCAGGCTATGATATATGTAGCTGGAATCCATGCCAGTTCTACGAAAGGTGTATCAGTGATGCTAACAACTACTCCTGTGTTACTCTGACAAGTATGATCAATCATTTTTACATTGGTATTGCAACAATGAGTTCATTTATATAAAGCCAGATACGTTCATTTTGGCACCTGAATCAAAGAAACAGCTTAAAAATTGAATGCTTGCAAATTTCAAGTGAAGGACTATTTTAATTTTTAGATGTGGCACTTTACAAGAAAGCAACACAGGCATCTACATGGGGTGGTGGTGCTGCTAATAGAGCAGTGGATGGAAACAGTAATACGGATTTGGGAGGAGGTTCATGCACTCATACAGCAACAGAGAAGAAACCATGGTGGGAAGTTGACTTTGGAAAGATTTATAATATCACTGGTGTTGAAATTACAAATAGAGCAAATTGCTGTGAAGAGAGAGTAAAGAACTTTAATATTTCAGTTGATGGATTATTGTAAGTAGAAGACAGTGTTTATTGAGAAGCAATTTTTTGTTTAGTGACCACAGTTACTAACATGTTACGAAAAGCACTGATATGACATGGAACCTTCAGATTTGCTATTGAAGAAAGTCATACATTTTGCAAGTTCTTTTGCTTGCAATCTCCTATCACCGTTAACTGAACTCTTGATTTTAACATTTAGCACAAAATTTGATAAATGTCCGGAGTAGCAAACTATCGAAAATGAAGAGTTCAGCTGAATTGATTATAGAGTTCATGTAATTTCATGTCACTAACGTTGACTAGGTTCCACTAAAAGTTGCATCTGTTATGTTTGCTGTATTATTTTGTAGCAATGGGATTGAAACTAATCTAGCTTGTGCTTATTTTGAAAGGGCAATGTATTTTCAATTTCCTATTATCATTTTCAACAGATGCTTGCACCAGTTAGAACCAATGCCACTAGGTACCTCCGTCAAGCTACCTTGTTCATCAGTACTTAAAGGTCAGCATTTGAGAATTCAGTTGAACGGACAGACTGCATTGACACTATGCGAGGTTAAAGCCTTTACTCCAGATCCTGGTAATATCTTTATGTAAAACTATTAATTTTATTTTGTTGTCGAACCAGCTTCTTCTAGTGTTAAATTGTCATAGAATTCAGTACAATAAGGAAGGGATGAATTTGTTTTCTAAGTTTTACTGCTGGTAGTATTTTGTCAATAAAGAGGTCTTCTTCCTTGATATCATCCTCTGTCACTTTCACATGGGATTGTATCCTTGAACAGCTGTAGTAGCACTTTTTTTGGCATTGTACTTTATCATTAGATTGTCATTTATTGAAAATACGTATTTTATTCTCGGGCATTTTATAAACGAAAAATTAAGAATAGCTGCAAGATTTAGATAGCAAAGGAAAGGAAATGCCACTGTAGCTGTTGAAGGCATCAGCCTTGGATAAAGAAAACCTTTTTACTTGCCTAGTTTCTGAATTCTTTCTAAATAGGTAAGATATTAATAGGGAGAAGTAGGTAAATACATTGCATTGTCAAGAAAGTGTGATATGAAAACTAAGAATGGATGCTTATAGCCACGGCGATCAAAATTGTAAACAAATCAAAGAGAATAGCCAGTTTAATTTCGCTTTAAGATTTTCACCTACCTATCAATTAACATTGGTTGGCATGCCAGTTACATACTTAAAGACACATCCAATATTAACTTAATCAGAACCTTTCGGAATAACTTATCTCATATTCATCTAATAGCTATCCCGAAACGTTCTGATTATGCCAATAATAAATGTGCCTTTAATTATGTAGCTGGTATGTCAATCAGAATTCATGTATATGTTGATAGAAATCTTAAAGCGAAATGAATCTGGCTATTCTCTATAATTTATCTATTATATTGATCGTCGTGGCAATCATCCTAAAATTTATATTAAAGATGTGCTTTCCAACTGGTGTCTGAATGTTGCGGCTTGCTTTGATTTTTGCACGATTTAACGCGATCTATTCTTATGAGTCCAAGGTAATAAATGAAAACTCCTTCAGTTACTTGACACACCAACAGAAATTACAGAGACAATTAAAAAAAGAACCGGATTCACTTTTGCCTTCTTTTCTATCATTGACTTACTTACTTTATTGCCCTAGTACATAGCGCTGCTTTATCTCACTCCTGAAACTTGCAACAATCTGGGATTCACTATCCTCTCATTCCTTCGTTGGCTTTCTGCGGATCTTCAATATAAGTCATTTCTTTCCTTGATGCTAAGGTCCCAGTTGCAATTTTGCGACATCTATCTGTTCATATCACGCAAAGCATCTACCACAATGTTCAGAAATCTACCATGGATTAAGAGCATTAGTAATGGACTAAGTATAGCTAATGTAGCGAAAACTCATTGAATTTTGATAGGTAGCAGAAATAAAATCAGAGCACTTTAATAATCCAACACCACAATGCCGTCCATCCATATTGGAGGTAATGAAGTATCTCCAACATAAAATACCTAGGAGTGCAATAACTTACTGAAAATAGTAAAAAAAGTTTCTCATGGTATTGGAATGCGTCGCTTAGCTAAACGCGACCTTCCGTTGGGGACTATACATATGATATGCAAAGGTCTAATTGAGCCATACTCTAGGTACTGCTGTCCAGTTTTGGGTAGTCCAAGCAGTAAAAACTTAAGAAACCTGCAAAAATGACAAAATCGAACTGCGAGAATTGTCACTGATAGTCCATACAAGGATCACGCGGAGCCACTAATGAAAGAGCTCGGTTGGCTTACTATTAAGCAACAAATTCATACAAAAGCCGTAAAGAACATTTAGAAGAATTGTTTCATAGGCTGTCGATACACAAAAGATGGAGTTACATAACTCAAAAGCAGAAATTCATATTACCCTGTTAAGAACTTCCTCTGGACAAAAAAGCTTTGCGTAAAATATACATTTGGAACAAACCTTTCAAATGAAACAACAGCAATTAAATTGTTCTCGGCTTTTAAAGCAAAGTTGAAAGCATGAAGAAAAGTTATAGTGACCAATTTCAGTTTCGGCCTTTTCCCACGTATCTTGCTTAATTTACTCTGTTTTCTTTTCATTGTTGATGTAATTGGCCTTGTTTTCGTGTAGTTAGTGTTTTAATCGATTGTACTTCCGTTTCCACCAATTCCTTGGAGCTTGGAGAGCGCCTCTAATAGGACTTTAGGTCTGGCACGAGCATTTAGGACCCGATGCCCGTTCTGACGTCAACAATGGCCGTGGTGGGCCTCGAATCCAGGGCTACGTTGGTCTGAGCCGAGTGCATTGCCGCTAGGCCATGGCTGCTCTTCTCGTATAATTAGTATGATTAGCGTAAAACAGGTCAAATTTGTAAATCAATTCCTTTTAATATCTCTACCATGTGTAAATGACTTTAAGTAAAATGTTAGATAAATGAAATGAAGCTGTTGAGATAGCCACTTTTGCATAAAGCTGTTTATACTTGATCCTTTTATCCTTTCTTCTTTCAGATGTAAATGAATGCCTTAGCAAACCATGCCAGAATGGAGGCACTTGCATTGATTTTGAAAATGGCTACTCATGTCAGTGTGTCGTTGGATTCACAGGAACCAATTGTGAATCAAGTGAGACTGAGTAGCAACTCTATTATACTGTAGTAGATATTAGTTAATAAAGTTTTGGTTGAGACTGCATTTACCATCTTTCATAGTCCTTAGAGGAAGGAAAAACAGAGTACACTGGGCCTGTTGGAAATATGGCTCGCATCAAATCTTGCTTATTTATTGCGTGGCAAATAAGCAAAATTGCAACTATTTATATAGCGGCCATTATAAATCTATGACATGATGTTTAGTTCCAAAGTGCAGAAAAAGAGAAGCTTTCTTCTACCAGCCACTTTTCGCGTAAAACATTCCTCATTATACATAATCGAAATTTAGGCTCCAGTATCGCCCGCCAATTTCCATATAGCCTCGTTCACATGCATTAGGTATTCTCAAACCAATCCACCTTTTTGAGGATCCCCGCGGCACAGCGCGTGTGTCTGAAATATGAGAATCTGATTGGCTGGATACATAAGTATGGCAGAAATAAACAATATAGGGAGAAGGCAAGTACACGACTAACAATAGATAATGATATTGAGGCATTGGTGTATGTAGGTGACATTGAAGCAGCAGGGTCAAGAACTACAATAAATGAACTAGGAAAAACTTGAGATAGATGGAAAGAGAAAAGAGGGTTACATTTAATGCTGAGAAAATAAATGTTATGTTAATTGGAAAAGCAAAGAGTAACACTGAAATTGATGTACAGTTAAAAAATGGTTTAGTACGAGAACTCGATGAATATAAATTTCTGGGGAATTGGTTGAACAAGAAGGAAATATGGATAAACAGACTAAAGAACTCTAGCAAAAGGCAGAAGGAATAATTGTAGAAATGAAGAGGATGACCAAAGTAGAAGAATTAGAAATGCTTAATACAGCTGCATGACTGCTGATACATAGGAGAACAGTGGTACCATGGATAGCTAACAATTTGGAGCATTGAACAAATACTGTGAAGAAGAAAATGGAGGGACTTGAGAAACGCCAGTGTAGAGTGTTTAATAGATTGTTGAAAGTTCCTCAATCGAGATCGACTTGGGAGGTTTTAAAGGAGAATGGAATTTGGACGTTAGAGATACAAATAGTGTAACAGAGACTGACATTTTATCAAAACCTACTAGTTTAGATGACGAGAAATTAGGAAGGAAACTAATTTGAAGCAGAGGAAGAGATGGCATAGACAGAACGGGCAACAGAAACAGAGGGAATAACTGGGGTAATAGAAATAGATATAGGTAAAGTACATACTACAACGAAGAATACTTGGGAAAAGAAAGTAAAGGAGAACATAAAACTGGACTCCTTGGAACCAATCAAAAAGAAATGAAGAGAATAGGTAAAACATAAAGCATCAAAGGAATCAAGAATATTAAAGGAAAGACTATCTGAAGTATATTAGCTAAACTGAAGCAGCAAAGACAACTAGAAGGAGACTGGAGATGATGGGTATTGACAGTAATTACGGGAGACAGAAAAAATGGCAATGTGAAGAAAAAAGAAATAGTAGAACATATTATACGGTGTAAGCAGATGGGAGGGGAAAGACCTAAAATAGAGTTGTTAGAAGAAACGGTAGATATTGGGATAACAAGTAAGGTGAAAAGATGGATGTAGGAGTACATAGACGAATGAGAAAGGAATAGCTAACAGGAGGAAAACAACAGAATATAAAACTATGAGAAAATGCAAAGGAATACATCGGTGTTAAGTTCTGAACTGCAGAGGAGCAAAATGCTTCTTTGAGGGCGTTTGTCGGAAACGGTAACGACGGCATTATTAGATTCAGATTCAGTGCACCTAATGCAACTTACAGTACGGACTTGCCTCTGTTGTTTACATGTTAAGTTTACAAAGTCTGAGTAGAATCATGGCCTTTGCTTACAAGATGTATGTAGAAATCCAAAAGGTGAGTGCTTAGAATTTGCAGAATTTGCTGAATTTTCTAAAATCTAGAGGGATCAATGCCAAAAACTCTACCAAGATGATCATTTCAAACTTGCACACGCCGCTTCAATAATGGGCTTAATTGTCACTTTCGAATTTCATGGCCATGTAATGGGTTTTTCTGAAAGCTGAACAGTAAAAAGTTAGAAGTACTAGGCGCATGTAGGATTTTTCAGCAAAAGCTATCCAGTAATATCAATCGCTTCCTTTCGGTGACGCAGTCGTAAACCTATAGGAAGTATAGCGCAAAAGCTTAGAACAAACACAGCGTTTCACAACTTTACTTTCTTTATAAAATGTAGGTAATTCGTCAAAATTTGATTCAGTAACTTGCAGTAACGGTGAAGACCAGAAATTTAGGAAGCTTAACGGTGATATGTCGCACTGCCTCTCTCATTCACCAATAGGTCTTGACTTCGGCTATGCTTGTAGAAATGACCTGGAATCCCCTGATGACTGTATGTATGATTTCAATATGAAGGTAATGTCTTTACATTATGTATTTTTGGCAAAGTGATGTCAACAATAGATTAAATCTAAAGGGGATCGAAAACTATGGAATTTATGATTTGCAGTTGGGGGTAGCTGTGATCCCAACTGTTGAATGGAACTTCCATAAGTTACATTTGCGCAGGGCTCGTCCCAGCTTTTGTATCCAGCCAATCAGAATCTCATATATCAGAGGCACGTGTTGGGCCGCAGATATCCTTAAAAAGGGTGGTGGATTCTTTTACAAAATGGTTACACCTTCCTCAAAACTGGCATAAACGCAAAAACGCTGTCTTCCAGAGTGCAGTCATGGAGCCGTAACTTTTCTGGACTCTGCTTTGCCTGTGTGGAAGTTCTAAATGAATTGGGAGCAAAGCAATTATTAACTAAGCATTTATGCAGTTGTGTATTTACGAAGTAAGTATCATACACTTGAACGTTGCTTACTTATGCTTTGCAGCCATGCAATAATCTAGGGTGAAGTGACAACCAATTTGTGGACATTTGAAACAGAGAAGTGCAGTGATAAAAGAGTTCATTAGTGATGACGTCACAAAAATGTATTATTAGAATTGTCATACTTTGGCAGCATGGAGTGAAAGCACACCTCAAAATAGGCATGTGTAGAAAGTTTTAGATGAACATTATCAAAATAGTATGAAATATGACCAATTCAAGACAGAAAACTTGCGATACAAACCACTGAATTTTTCTCCTGGTTCCAAACGTTTAGAACAAGCTTCAAAATATAATAATTTGACGGGAACTATGGCAACATTCAATTACCTATATCTCAATCATCACTTCAGATCGAGATGAAATTTTTCATTAGTGGCTATTTCAAAGTGCTTTTTAGAATTTAGAGCTTAAATCAAAAAGATAAAGTTAACAACAGAATAATGCATTACAATATCAATTTTGCAGCTTCAAAAAACTTCTTTGTAGCTTCAATTCCTTGTAAACCTCCGCTCCCATCAGTTAAAATCTCAGTTTCAAAGCTTTGTTGAAACAAAGCTTGCTTACAACTGACCTTGGTTCAAGTGAAAACGAGACCAAATTACTTAACTCGATGGGCACAATTATTTCGATTTTAGTCTGGTTTCAGCTCTTTTAGAACTTAGGTTTTCAATGGCTTTTAGGATAATAAATATTAATTACCCTTGCATCACAAATCATCATGTAAGCGATCAATGAAAACTCAACCCCTTCTAAGAACACTTCTATCAGAAACTAAAGGAGTAATTGCCTCAAGAACTAGATTTATAAGTCTTTAATTATAGGCCTAATTTGCTATAACTTATTTGATATAGCAACTGCTTTAACAAACAGCGTTGTATTATTGCACCCCTAAAGAATTTGGGATTCATATATCTGCATATCTTTTACTATAACAGTAATAAATCTACCTTTCTCTTACATCCATTTCTTAAGAATCCTCTTCATATGTCATTTCTTACCTTAAGGTCGAGGCCCTTGTAGAACCTTCACGATATCTATTTGTTCATGTCTCATAAAACACCTAGAAAAAAAATAAGAGATACGATGTAAGTTTATGTTACAAAAGCTTGATTTTTAGGTTGGTAATTGACTGCGATAATGTACGTATTGAGAATGAGCGGTTTCTACTTCAAGCTGCTTAAACTTAACAGTTCACTCTTTTCCATCTTTCAGATATAGATGAATGCTTTAGTCAGCCTTGCGAGAATGGTGGTACCTGCATTGATTCCATAAATGGCTACTCATGTCAATGCTCTGCTGGATTCACGGGCATTGAATGCGAATCAAGTGAGAATCATTAGATTTCCTTGTGATAATTAAAGTTTGATTCTCCTGGCTTAAATCGTATGGCTTAGAGGTTGTTTGAAGTCCATGCAGCTTGCGATTGCACGATGCTCTTTGCGTACTATATACATTTTGATGAATACTACGTGCCATTAATCTAATGAATAGTTTGCTATTTGACTTCGGAATAATTCTTCTTTACTCATAGTAAAGAAATAAAAGCTTAACAATGCATGAATATCAACAAGCAAAACTGTAATGTGAGCTAAATCAGATTCATTGATATTGGTGCAAATACACAAAAGTTGGAACTGTTGTATGCCGCAGCTATCACCAATTCATACCTTATTGCTTAGCTTAAATGGAGATAGTGAAAATCAGTGGTATCCTGGCTATATATGGCAGGAGCGGTACAACGTGTTAGCGGACCGCTCACCAACAACTATATATAATTGCAGTTTCGCATTAACAACAAGAGTGTTTCATGAAGTTTCTGCTTCTGCTGCCCTGCAAATTACACCTGAGTACTCTCTCCAAGCGTCCTGTGCCAACGATCTTATGTATTTAAAATCTTCCTTTCTCCTCAAAGTTGATATCGGAAAGTCTCTGTTGATTGATTTTGCCCTGTTGATGTCTTTATTCAGTGTTGTTACTATACTTTCTCTGGGTCTACCTCTAAACTTTTTCTCTAATTCTTCAAAGTAGAATTTCATTGCTTGAACTGCTGGTGTTTCATCAGAACGACGTAATACATGACCGAACAACCTCCATCTACTTTTCAAGATATCAACATCGCCAACAACTAAAATGTTTAATTGGTAATTGCTTCACAGCCACTATCGATAGTATGGCTTAAACCTCTACATGCGCGTAAAGTTATACATTCTATGAGGGCGTTATTCACTCAAAAGAAGGTGCTTACACACAAGTAGAGGGAGCTAAAATATTTTTGAGGTCCCACCTTTCTGATTACCGGAAATCGTCTTTTTGGAAGTAGAACAAATATTCTATTCACCATTGACCTCTAGTCTGGAAACAAGTATACGTCCTCATTTGATATTGGGTAGTTCAGTACACTATAACCTGTCTCAGTTATCCGTGTTTGTTTCAAACTGATCTGATGCTTTCTTATCATTAGGATATTTATTTTAAATACCTCTTTCATCTGTATTCATCATTTATGTCGTTGCAAGGTTTTTGAATTCCCCCTTCCTTGCTAATGAATCCCTTCCCCAGAAGTTGGAGAGATTTGCATGTGCATTCATAGAGATTTGCGCGTTTTATGCAGCAATAGACCGAAATGAAAGAAATTTCATCTATCTATTGTGTCAGATACAGAATCGATGGCTGGACCAAGAGCTCTCCTTCAATGAATAATAAACATGATAATAATCCATTTATTTACAGTAGACTAAATGAGTAGCTATTGAATGAATTAAAGCCTACATTACAGATAAATATCATAGTAAAATCTGCAATTAAATACAATTTACATACAACATGCGATAAATACACAATACGAAAAATGCAAAACATGAAAAATACATACTACGACAAAATACAAACTACGACAAAATGCAGAATACGAAAAATGCAGAATACGAAAAATAAAAATTACGAAAAATACAAATGAAGATATACTTTACCCCAAAATTATCAGCGTTATGCAGTTCTTTTCCATTGAATATATCCATCCTGAGCCAAATAGCCCCTGCATAACTGACAGCTACATTCTTCTTCTTTCCAATCTTTTATGCAAATTTTACATTGATTCAAGTTCAGAGGCTCATTTATTTCTACTAACCGATCATGTCACAACTTCCACCAAGAAAAGAGATGCTTTTTCCCCAAAAGTGGTAGTTTGGGGCAGTGGCGAAGCTACGAGTCCTGCCTCTCCTGCCCGGCAGGACAGTAACATTTTAAAATTTCATATTTAAGACACAAACCAAAAAGTCGAATAACAAATTGGATGCAATTTCAAGATATGAACAGGCCTATGGACAAGCTCATCATCGATTGAAACGCTCTTTCAGAACAATAAATGGTGCAACCGCATTGCTCAACGATCCATTTCCTGGTATAGGGTTGTCATCACACGATGCTGCTATTTCACTTAAAATTCCACTTGTTTGAGTATGAAAGGGGGCAACCCTGTGCTTTTGCTCCTGCCCCATCAGTTATAAACTATGGACGCTCCGTATTTGGCTCTACTAAACAATGGCTGAAAATAGTTCAACTCCTGCCGACTTCGAGTGGTAGGAATATGATGTGCCATTTGATCCAACTGACTGGAGCGGAAGCCAGAGTTTCTAACTAATGGAAGACGTAGCTTCAGATCAAAATTTTGCGTTGAATAGTACGCCCAGGCCACTGAGAGAGGACAGATCTTGGGTCAAGCAGAAATATGGGATTTCCTGTGAGCGGCGTTAACAGAAAAGAAGGATAAGGTGTCGAAATGAAGTCCAGGAAATTGTTTCCTGGTCTTTGTGCATAAAGCTGCCTAAACAGTGAGACCTTAGCACAATTTGCCTGTTTTACCCATCTCAATGACTTTACCAACCCTTTCTACTGAGCAGGACAAGCTATCTTGCTCCAGCTTCGACACTGTTTTGCGTCTTAGAAGCTTGATAGAGTTTTCATTTCTATGAGCATATTGGTTGTTTTGGAAGCAAATATTTCTTTTATAAATGTCGGATTAAGGCTGTGCTCTATCTTACATATCACAGTCAATAGAAATTGTAAATTCTTAATATGAATATTCAAAGTATTTTCTTCTTTTACTATTGTCTCGAAGTCAGACAGTTCATCTTCATATGCAATTCGTAAGGCTTTTTTCCATGAAGATCATTTGTCTTATTGTCGATGCGTCTCTCAGTAGCCGTCCATAGCAACGGGAAATAGCTAAAGTGTGAAAGAGTGAACGCTTTCATAGCATCTTTTAGTCTTTCAGAATTCATATAATGAATGAAAAATACGAGATAGAACATTTTTCTTGCCGAATTCAATCGATATTGCAGCTCATTGCTCTCGATTCCAATTGTTAGCTATAGAGAAAATTACATGTCATGCTGAAATATAGCTGGAGACACGACGAAATATGGTTACAAAAGTCCTATTAAAGCTACCCCTCCGTCAGTTCGTTAAAGTTTTTGAAACCTAACTCGATTTCCCTAGCTTGCTGGTATCTGTTTTTTCGCTCTTGATCTTTCCTGTACGGTTGGAATACGCTGAATTCACGAATTCACTTTCAGGGTTACACCAATTGCCCTTCAGTTGCATATTGCTTATTGCCTGCCTTCCATTTTCTATCGATATTTTCATGGACATTGCTCTCTGGAGATCAAAATTATCATTCCTTATCCAGTGAGGCATTTTTCTACAGGCGTGTTCCAACAACCAGAAGCTCTACCCAATCTCACCCTTGCCAAGTCACGCTACCTAATCCACGAAATCTAGCTCACAAGTCATCTTTCATTTCAAGCACTTCGGAACTACGGAGCACATTGCCATCCCCTGCTTTCCACGAAACCCACAACTTATCACACTTCAACTCTAACATCAAAAAACTTGATCTTACCTCTCTATCCACCTAACCTTTCTCCCTTTTCTAAGAGTTTCCTTTGTCGGGGCATTGTTACAGGCTCTATGGCCTTTCCCCGTCACTATATACTAAAAAAGAATAAAAAGCCTCTACTTCACAACGCTTCGCTGGAGGTAACGGCTACGACCACGGCCACGGCCTCCTCGCTTCCCCCCCCCCATGCCAGGCCGCATATTCTGAAATTGATGTACAGAACAGTACGTAACTAGCAAAACATCTTTGTATCTATTATACTTACAAGAAAGACTAACACACTGTTTGCTTCGCACCGGTACAACTTCTGCACTGGAATAAAAGGTGCTACAGTTCAGCCTACCGTTTACACTGTTTCGAGCTATTCCTGACACTTCTTGCTCCTCTTACAAGAACACTTTCTGTACCTACTGAAAACACGTAACAACTCGTAAACCGTACCGGCTCACTTGTTGCACCGGAGCAGTGTAAACGCCTAACAGGAGCACTTTCTGTCACTGATCTATAATGATGAAAATTTTTGCCTTTCCTTGGCCTACGCATGGATGGAGGTTATCCACAATTTGTCATACAATTTGGAGTTAACTACCACCATTGGGATTTCACATAGAATTCTTGGTCAAAACCAACGAGTTGAAGTTCAATTTCCTGATATTTTAGCATAGTGCTTTCCTAGTCACAACCATGCCACAACACCGCGGCACTATTTGAAATAAAAGCACTTCGCAATTGTAATTTAGCCTTGTCAATTTCGATCGGGCAGTTGATTCCTTTTTCGCTCTTTGAATACTCAACACAGAGCTTTGTGAAACCAGAGAGACACTAAAGAAATGAACGAGCGAACAATCGATATGGCAGACAGTCAGGACATGTGATATGTACCTTCGCTCTTTAACAATGCACTACAACAATACTGCGACTTGAATAACAAAGGCGACCGGTACAGGGTAAATGATAAGGCTATCTGATACAACTTCTGTACTACAGCAGTGCAAACGGAGGTGATCTGTAACAACTACTATTTCGGTGCAGAAGTTGCACCGGTGCAGTGTAAACGGGGCCTAATGTGAGTGAGTAAACGAACAAGAATTTTTACGTAACTATAATTCAACTCAGAAGTGGTCCCTGGTGCCAACGAGTAGGAAAATTCTCGGCTAAATTAGTTGAGCCAAGGCTAAATGCCCTTTTTTATACAGAAATTCACTTTTTTATCTGAGCCTCAATTTTCTGAGAAGCTTTTTGTTACACGAGAAGTGTTCTCTAATCCTCGGTAAATTCAGTACCGCTTTCCCTCTGGCTTTTCATGACCGACCGCAACTCTTTCAATTTTATAGATGAATGTGGCATGGAAGAATCTGGCATGTTGCAGAATGTGGGGTGAACGTTAACGAATTTTATTGTGTTGGATCTCATGTCTCACAAGATAACCCATAGCACACTAAGAATTCGGTCATGAGCTTAAAGTATTACATCCACTTTCTAGATTACAATTGAATACGCTTAGTTAGCTAGTATATGTTGCCATTCCTATGTGATACTTTTTATGCTTGATCATTCGATCTCTGTCCATCCTTAGATATAAATGAATGCCTTAGCCAACCTTGCCAAAATGAAGGCACCTGTATTGATTCTGTCAATGGCTATTCATGTCAGTGTGTTGGCAGATTCACGGGAATCAATTGCGAATCAAGTAAGACTTAGTAGCTTTCTATCTGATCATTCAAAATTTGATTCTCATAAATTTCATTGCAATTCCTATGATTTTGAGTCAAGGCCTCATTACGTACGACTATGCAATACTCATTGACCATTACATTTACAAAAGTTAATTGTAGTTGGGAATCCCTCTCATTATTCATGTCTCGGACTGTTGCCGAAGAGACACAGGTTGGGTAAGTTATTTCTCTGGCTGCCTCAATGAAGTGTCTAGACACCTTCTGTTGTTGGGGGGGGGGGGCGTTTTGACCACTTGACCAACTATTGTTATTAAACAAAGGTCACAGAAAATACTGTTGCCAACTCTCTTCGAGCATAGCTGCCTTTTGACCAAATTTCTTGCAAATATGAAAGTATTGGAGGAGACGCAACACCTCCCCATACCCCCCCCCAATCGACACATCCATGGGCAGCCTCAAGTTTGGTTTATATCATTTTTTGTCTCTCAAAGGCTGGGTAGCATATTTATAGTTGTTCTGTATTGGTTGGGTAGCTATTATTTTAAATGTTCAAGGTTGGGTAGCAAAAATTTACCTAAATAAACATATCTCTTCAGTGCCATCCTGAAGCATAAATAATGAATGTTCTCTGCTACGGTCTTTAGAGAAAAAAGATTTACTTTCAAAGACTGTTTAATGTTCTAGAGCAGATCTTCTCAACTGGGGTCTACATGGACTCTAGGGATTCATGATATATTCCTGGGGACCAACAGGCAACATATATTGTTTTGGGATCCACAATGATGTGTTGATGGTCAATGAAGCAATTCCAATACTGAAAAGAATAAAGAATGCGTGACTAAAATAGGCAATCCTTTGCAGTCTGCATGATGATAAAATAAGTAGAGACTATGCATCAATGATTCTTTTCTCGTTTCTTTTATCTTGCTTCTAACTTATCTAGTTACCTACTGATTTCAGTGAGTAACTTAATCTTTTGCCAAGTCCAACGCTTATTTTACAGGATTGCATTATGAATTGTTTACCAGAGTGAATCTTCTATAGAATCTAATTGTAAAGCAATCTATACACAATAGACGATTGCTTATTGAAAATATAGCAGAAACTATAACATTTCTTCCAATTTTGACGTAGCAGCTTAACCTCTTTGTCATGAATAGCATATGCATATATTTTGATGAATAGCTATCAAGGGGTCATAAAATAAGGGGCCGTTGGTAAAAAGTGGTTGTGAAACTCTGCTCCAGTGGGTAATATGATATTGCCGTTATCCGATTTCAAAAAAATTATAAGCACAAAGTTTCATTACATGGTTTATGATACTGGTAACATACCTAGCAGCCACAACGACAGCATTTCAAATTAAATCACAACACCTATGTTTGAAAAGCATTAGAGAACCCTTCAAGCCAAATTTGGTAAGAAGGTTTTCCGGTAGTTAGGATAAACAGCAAATTTAAGCTGTGAAGCATGTTTGTTTTTGAGTTCTTGCATTCCGAATGATGAATGCGGTATGAAGAAGTTACATGTAATCATAGCTCTTAGCCAATTAGGATTTGAGCACTCTAATATGCAAGAGATTATTTGGTTGTAAGACTTCCATTCTGATGAACTACTGTTAAAATCATATATACTTGAGGGAAGAATATTATAACATTTTTGATCCAGATTGCTAGGACATATTTATTTTACATTCTTCAAAATAGTTCCTAACACTAGAAGATATTACCCATTCTTGTAATTTAGCATTTGAGCCATAATAAACAGCTAAGCTGGCTAATGACGTCATCTGCCTTCGCAGTCTGTTACCTTTTCCTCTCAAAATAGATTCAATTAATTCATGGAGATTAATAGGCACAATTCACTGAGCTGTACGTTCATAGCTAGTGAAGGAGTGAACAGTTGCTGTGATAGCAAACTTTCTCGATATCATTGAAATTATTTGCTTGTTAGAGAATCATATAACTGCTTCCTTTCCAGTTCATGACTACTGTGCCAGTAATCCATGCCAATTTTATGAACGATGTAGCAATGAAGTCAACACACATTCCTGTGAAACTCTAACAAGTATGTCATAGCGCTTGTTATTAATTGAGCTAAATTGAATTCGATGTGTACCCACAAAACTATTGTTGACAGTGAAATTATGATGGTGTAAATGCACTTTGGTCCTTCCTTGGAATTTCATAGATAAGGAATTAAAACTATAGCAATGCACACTTAGATTACAAGAAAATCCTCTTTTCGAATATCAAAATACAATCCATCCTAGACAGGATAGACTACCTTTTTCTAGAAAAAAGTAGGACAGCTACAGTCCCCAACCCCCTTCCCATCGGCTCCGACGTCCCTTCAAATGGACGAAGGTTTCTTCTATGCCATATGTAGAAGATTGAATGAGGCAGCCTTTTGCTAATGATCATCGTAACTATGCAGGTACATTCAACATTGCAGTACTTGATTCGATAAGTATTAGTAAATCTAGATTTCGAAGTTGAAATATTTTGCTCAAGGTGCGTCTAATAAGGGTTAGGGAAGAGTGATTATCATTTCAATGCACACAGATTGGAGTATCAGTCATATTTCAATAGATTGATATTTTAATTATGGGTATGGATGTGAAATGTACAGATCCTATTGTAGATAGCAGGCTTGAATTATGCCAATTGCAAAGGAAATCATGCCTAAAATAATAATAACCTGCAAGTCTCTAGTCATCTAGACACCGCCTCTATGGCCCTTTCTTTACTTTTGCATTGTATGCTATGCAATAAATGATTGAAAATGCCATGGAACGATTTTTTGTCTAAGAAAGCAATGAATACTACTCATATAAGCATGCCGCACACCCATATCTACTTATCTATCTAGTGAGTACCTATGATTGCCAGCATATATACATGATTTAGATGTTGCACGTTATATCTTTTAAAAGAAATTATGAATGGGAGCCAAGTTTGGCCACTTTGCTTACCGAACGGCAAATTGCCATGATTTATTGGCAGATAAATCGAGGAAGTAGGCTACTAAGTCGGAAAATAAACAAATAAGTCAGTATATAGTTAACCAAGAGCCAAGAGGGAACTAATCCATTCAGAAGGTAAGCAATTTAGAAATAGGTAAGCAAATAACTAAATAGGCCAGTAAGAAAGAAACTAGGTTATCGGTATATAGTAAGTAAACAATTAGAATGAAATTGTCTGCTGCATGCGTAAAGAAGAGGATTTATGCTTGTACAAACCTGTTTACAGGTAAAGCAGGCTAGTAGTAAGGATGCTTACTTGCGAATTGGATTTCGATATTGCCTTTACATTTCATTAGAAGCGTAATATGATGAAGATTCTATTTATCTACTTACACTCTGTACTATATACCTTCGATACATTTTATTTAACCGTAGTGCACAGTGGTAAGAGGTACACGAGCCCTAAAAGTTCAGCTTAGGTTTTGAATCTCCAGATTGACACGATGCTAAGCATCTTTATTAACTATTCTTGCTTACCTGTAGAACGATGAATGCTGTAGTTTGATTCTTTTGTTCATAACGTAAGATACAGGCACTATTGATTGAGATATGAGAGAAGGATATCCATGCAATGTGCAATGAACAGGAAGGACAGCTTAGAAATTTGAATACTTGATTTTAGATGTTGCACTTTACAAGCAAGCAAGTCAATCCTCAACATACATTTACCATGTTGGTAGCGCTGCTCATTATGGAGTAGATGGAAAGGGGAATCCTACGTTCAATAGCGGCACGTGCACCCATACAGCTGATAGGAATAAACCATGGTGGGAAGTTGATTTTGGAAAGATCTATAACATCACAGGAGTTGAAATCACAAATCGAGGGGATTGCTGTGGAAATAGATTGCGGAATTTTGCAGTCACTGTCGATGAAAGCTTGTAAGTGCAGAGATATGCCTACTCATGCATTCTTGTTTATCTCAGTAAATTATGAATGCACTACCCACCAAAAGTTAGGAAACGAGTGAACCAAAGGCGCAAACTTGAAATGGCTTTGGGGCGAAGCCCATAGGTAAACGTTTTTTGTACGCATCATATCTTCTAAATGCAAACTAATTTATTTACCATCATGCTTTGCATTATATCTAGACACATTTGTAGCATTTTCGTATGATAAAGTCAAAGAGAAAAGAGCATGCTGACAAAGGTTTTAATATGACAAGAAGCAAGGAAATCTTGCTGGAAAGACATGGTCGCTATCAAAAATTGCGAGAAATAGACTATTAACTTGGAACTTAACCACATCACGAAAAAGCGGCAAAATTTTTAGACATACTTAAATGCTTTTTTCGTCCGACACTTGTCAGAGTATGAAACGTCGGACAGTGGCTGAAAGGTTAGCAGAAATATATAGCCAGATGCGATTGCACGTGATAGGATGCGCCTAATTGGCGCCAAGAGTGGCCAATTAGGACCTATGCACCATTGCTTACTTTAAGAGTCAGAGTGAGAAAACGAATTCTTTTTGTCTGCACAGGACTGGGTTTTTAATCTTGGTGTAAACGGATTCCAAAACACTTAAATGAAAAAAATGCAAATCCAGAATGCGCCAAAACATATACAGATTATAATTTTCGGATCATTATGCCAGCAAGATCGCCTTTTATATATACTTAATATATAAAGTTGACTAGAATTTTAAGAGAAATTGTAGTTAAGCGAACATCTAAAAGTAACAAGAAGCCCAAAACATCATTTTTTTATCATGCTGCTACGTGCTTTAGACGTATTTTTGAATGCTCTGTCATCTTTCATGCCTGTCAAATAAGCATTGGTTTGCATATCACAAAGTTAACTTTTGTAAGCAATGTGCAGAGCTCAAGCAATGATGCAGCCAGTTCTTACTAAATCATAAATTATTTCGAAAACATCCTAAATTATTCTGCTATGCGCACTGTGCAATGCAATTTGTTGAATAATATCAGTAGAGTTCGAAGAACTAAAAAGAACCATCATTGCCTCTCGTGGGAAATAAACATCCCCCGCTCTACCACCATTTGCTTATGCTAAGGAATCGAAGGAATTAGGCTCGGTAAAGATAGCTCTCACATTTGCTCTTTCACAACGTCGATGTATTAGCATGTGCATGTTTTGCTAATAAATATTAAAATATATGCATACTTCACAAATTCTGATAAAGAAATTCTCATCTGACATATTTTTCATAAACAGATGCTTCTATCGATCACAGCAGATACCTCAAGGTGCAACTGTTATGTTACCTTGCTCCTCAGTGCTCAAAGGTCAGAGGTTGAAAGTTCAGCTGCAATACAATGACTACTTAACCCTATGTGAAGTAAAAGCTTTCACTCCTGACCAAGGTGATTCTTAGTCATTATACCTTAATTCAACCCCTCTCTGAGGGGATTGAGCACATCTATATGTTTGGAGGCTTCCTCTGGTGGTCTAGTTAAGGTAACATAGAACACTTCATAAAACCAATAGGAGCAAAGGAGATAGAATTTCTAAATTTGAAATAAATTACTTTTGTTGTTAACAGAAGCAGTGAAACATGGAGTTCTAAGTTCGGTTGCTCCAAAGTTTAAGTGCCACAATCATATGACTTCATATAGTATACACTTCTCACTAATTCTGCTCAGTACCCATCCAATCATGATCGAAAAGAACAAGAGAAGCTATCCGTGGTAAAGACAATTAAAGCTTTGCTTTATCTAGATTGAACTTCTTCGTTCACTTCATAAGTGAAACCACACCTTTCGAAAAGTAAAGAGCTACATTCAAGTACACCAGCTTATACGTGTGCTTGCCTAGCCTATTTCATACTATAAATTCTAGGCCGAAAGTTTTGTGGGGAGGAAAAGCTGCAGGAAGAAGAGATTTCGAGGAAAGTTTCACAGCTTTTTCTTCCCCAACAATAAAATTGTCCACAATTTGCATATTTTTCCCGTGACCTAAAAATTCTTTAGACACTCGAAATTTTCCCTACCCCTCGACTTATACAAATGTTGGCAAAATTTCCTTTTTAGTTTTACTTTTTTCATGCACCAAAACGATAGGAAAGTATTCAAAAACTTTTCTATCCTCAATTTTACTTTTTAGTAAGAGCATCACATAGCCTCTGCTCAGGCTCAAAAGTGCCTATCAATCATTAATAACTACTATAGATTTTTCCTTCTCGGATTTCTCATAATTTTTGTCATTTTAGATGGCTTATTGACACATGTAGATGTCTGGATGCCCTTTATTAACTAGTTCTTTTTTATTGAAGTTTGTTTACGTATTGTTTCAGTTCAAAGCCACCTATCGTTACATTCAATGTTTGCAACATTTTTGGAAACGATTCTTCACAGCAATTATTTCTCTCAGCTTTTCTGGAAAATTCTTCCTAGCAATAATTAATTTAAAAGCCTTTTGCATCAACCGTACAAGAAAAGTCTCGCAACATTCACAACATTTTTCCCGTGAAAGTTTCTGCCTTTAGAGTAGCATGATTGTGATCCTTGTTGAAATATGACATGTCCAGTGGAAGGAATCAACCAAGTGTGCATATAGCACATGGCATATCTACTATGTTTAATTTTCTTAAAAATTCCATCTCTAAAAAATGATCAACTTTTACTTTATGGTGGAATATGCCCTGTGAGTTCATGTATGTCCATTTGTCCATTCGCTGTTTATGGAAGTGCCCTTTCCTCCTTTTCCAATATAGAAGTAACTTTAGAAACTATAGCCCCTATGTTGGGACACTTAATCCCATTCTCGGGGGATGTAATCGCTTGAGATAAGCCTATTTTAAGATGTGTGTGGTCTAGGTGTAATAGGTATGATACACCCTTTGCTTTCAACCTTTCAGATATCAACGAATGCCTTAGCAGCCCTTGTAAAAACGGAGGTACCTGCATTGACTTCTACAATCGCTACTCATGTGTATGCACTGCTGGATTCACAGGGAACACTTGTCAAGGATCCTTGTCCAAGTGACTGATGTCTAGAAGTAACGAACCACCTCAATCACAATTAGCACCATCAGGACAGCGACATTTCAACGACACACTCTCTGTGGGAAGACAAGCTGCAACATGTTGCATCTTACCGGCGATTTCTGCGAGTTTTTTAACAAATCTTCCAACTAAATTACAAATGCAATTTACATTTATAATTAGTGGTTTACAAGAAAGCACTTTTCAATGGTTAGAAGGTAGATATAGCTAAGCATTGCGCTTTTTACAACTAAGAAATATGACAGGCTTATATGCATGTAAAATTCCAATTACAGTTGAACTTCAATAAGTCGAAATGCCAAAGGAAAAAGAATTTGCTCAACTTATCGGAGCACAATGGGCCAAGGGGTGGATATTCGAGTAGAATTTAGACCACAATAGTCTATGTAGGCCGTAGTAGCACTTTTTCTTCTATTAAAGACTAAATCTAATGTTCTCTCAAGTTCATTCACCTCTCTGGATTTCTTCGTAGATCCATGTGGTACTGACAAAATTTTCATAAAAATTCCAAACTATTCAATCTTGATGATTTAGTTTAATAGAAACCCAAGCAGAAAGTAGGCGAGTGTATTTGTTGTCAATGCATCATACTTGAAGACTGAATAAACCAACTGAGCCACATTCAGTAATTACTATATAAGGAAATTAATCTAAGATCCTCAGTTCAAAAATTTCACTTCATTTGCATTAGTCAATTACTTTTCAAATGAGCTCTCAACCACCTGTTTTGGACCATTCTAACCCAATATAGGCCTAAGTGCCGACAATGTAGAAACTATATTTTAATTCCTGAAAGTAGATGCCTCAAGAAGCAAATGCTTATTTTAAGTGAAAGGGCAAGTAGTAACTTTGAACAACGGAGTTGAATGCAAGTCCCGTGCCAACTGAGAAATCTTCACAAAATCCATAGGACCTTCAAACTTTTGAAGGTAGTGCGGATGTTGTGACGATTCTAATAAAATAATGGGATATTTATTATAACCAGTTCAGATAAACTGATAAAATGTTGAACAAGATTCCTGAAAGGATTTTTTTGATAGCAAGGAGTTTGTTGAAAGGAGTTAGCAATTAATTCAACTTATAGAGCTATTGGACTTATTCAGACTTCTACTTTTCCGGGGTATTCTCTGCACACAAGGCATATTAACAGCAAAAGAAATGAGAAAATGTTCGAGATTATAAGAGTTCGACTTAAATGGTAGTCTACTTATCGAGGCTCAACTGCATCTATTTATTAATTACAAGGAAGGCTGTCATCGGTTTTATCCTCCAGTTTATCGTGTTGTCTATATATATATATATATATATATATATATATATATATATATATATATATATATATATATATATATATATA
>OLMO02000009.1:21835931-21906457 GCA_900291935.2 Cassiopea xamachana | reverse complement strand
TATATATATATATATATATATATATATATATATATATATATATATATATATATATATATATATATATATATATATAAGAACTTACATTAACAAATCTGCTTTACAATACAACGAGGAGGATGCTAGGGCGCGCTAATTTCATGGCTACCCATTGACCCTTAAGGTACTACTCTGGGGGAAAAACTAAATTCAAACAGTTAGTCACACATAATCAACTTGGATTTCGACCAGAGGAGTACTTTGACAAGAATCTTGATACAACAATTAAATAAGAATACAAATTTCATGGAAGTTAAATGCCCAGGTTGCTTCAAAACCACAACAGTATTCAGCCATGCTCAAACAGTGTTCCTGTGCGTGAGCTGTTCAGCAGTCTTGTATCTGCCAACTGGTGGCAGAGCAAGATTAACTGAGGGCTGCTCTTTCCGAAAGAAGCCTCAGTAATATAGAATACAGAGTTAATTTAATGAAAGGCTATTTCAGTAATCTCATGTTATTGCGAAAGAATCATCACTAATTCAGATGTACATGCAGCCTTTTTCAACTGTCGTTTAATGTTCATACTCAAAACAGGACAACTGAAAAATCTTTGTCAAGAATGTCTTGAGCAACTGTCCTGCAAAGGAACGGTACATTACATCTTTTCTGAAGTCATATGACCATAGGGTTCTAGCATGACGGTGGAAGTAGCACCAGCTGCCTATCATGCAATATCTATTTTGGACAGCGCACTTACAAAAGTAACAAGAATTTGTATCCTGCTAATCTTCTTAGCATATTCTCACTTCACGCCCACAAAAGTGTCACCATTACGACTGTCCAATTGTCAGTATTTTCATGTTCTTATGATGTAGTTCAACTGTTGTCTTAAAGAGCATGGTTATGATAGTAGATACAGTTATATAACTACATTAGCTTACATAATAGAGGAAGGAAGAATCCAATGTGTAGTTTCTATTTGTTCATTCAAACACGACCTCACACCACAATATCTATAGATCTATTCCAAAGCTTTTGCTCAAATCCAACGCAGAGAAATTGTTAATACAGGAACTGATCTCTGTGGTTAAGACAGAGGTAGCTGCAATATACACACATTATTCTAGTGTCATGTTTCCAAGCCTTAGAAGGAATTGTACAGATATGTGTCTCTTGTCTAGCAGCTATTAAGAAGTCACTTTGACCAAAGATGGCACCAGCCATTAAAAAGTGGGGAGGGGGGTTGGAGACAGCGCTCCTAAATGAAAATGTGAACTGGTTAATGCACACATTTTAACATCTTATAAGAGTTCCCCTTGCCTCAACAAGATAATTTTATCATTGACTTTGGGTGAATTGGAGTATTACTATTCGTAGGAAGTGGAGGACATGCCTCCAGCCCCACCGCGGAGCCATTACTGACTCGGACTTTGTTAGTTATTATACTTCTTCCATTTTTAGCGCTCAATGTTTATTTCTCTTCTCCTAATTTGTAGCAAACAAATACTGAGAATAGTTTCAGAATGTAAGATTAGAGTTTCAGAATACCTATCATTCAAAACAGTTTCAAGCATGTTCTTATATTCTTAATTACTTCACTTTTAACTAGCTCAACTATATGAAAATTTCATGACAGCTAGGCTTATATTATGTATAAATGTGCCAAAATGAAACGAAATGAATAAACTATGCATTTAGCTTCCTACCAAAGAATATATTAAAGAGCTTGTACATAACAAAACTCCGCATTCAATTTCGCTCTTCCATTTGGGATGCTTTTTGGCACTAACGACATAAACGGACTCCTGAGACTACAGAACATAGGTGCTAGAGTAATAGCTGATAGCGTATTCAATGAACATCAAGTTATAAATTTGGTAGCCTTTTAGAGATACCCAAACTTTTCTTTTGCTAATGCATTATTCTGCTCAGTGGCGTAGTGTGACTTCGACGACGGGATATACTATAATTCTTTTGGGTGTCGCTGGGTGTTGCCGGGTGTGGCTGGGTGTGGTTCCTTGAACCTGGGAATATATTTGTTAAAACGGGAACATCCTGCTTTGATAGTTCTTTTTATTGGATAAAATGAAAAAGACCAATGAATTTGATAATTCGAGGGTAATTGCCTAAAGTCGACTAGCAATTACACCTTAAGCAACAATACACATTGTAGTGTCCCTTTCCTAACCAAAACATGAGATCCATATGGTTTATCGAGAATGAACTGGCCTAAAGCACTGCAGAGATGTTAATAGATAACGTATCTTTCACTGGTCTTCATAACTGCAACTGCCAAAAAATAGTTATAAAAGTGCAGTTATAGATTCTTTACTGAAAGATAAATAACTATTTTTAATTTTTCAAAAATACTTGTACATCCTTTTCGACAGCAGCCATGACCACTTTTACCAACTTAGAAGTGAGGCTACGGCTACGAGCGATTAAGGTTCAATCGCTAAGCCAGGCTGTAAGCTGAATGTTTCTCCAAGTACACTGCCGTTGTTTTCACCAATAAATGAGGAGCCTAGGACTTGCTATGTATTCCTCAGTGAGGTTTGCAAGCGAGATACTTCTTCAGCCTCCTACTTGAAACTTAAAATTCAGTATAATATTTGTGGTAGTGTGAGAAGATAAGTACAAGGAATATGTATTGCTTTTGAAATATGAGGTATGCCAACTGGTTTTGTATTATATATACAATTTTATTCAAAGTCAACTATAATTATCTAACAGCTCTAGATTTAAAAGGTTAGCCAGTAGCTTGAGTTTCATACCGGTATGAGCATATGCAGCTACCGATGCATCTTTTTGGGACACATTGATCTCTTTAGAAAGTAACTTTTAACGGCAAACATAGCAGATTACCACAGCATGAAAAAGTGGCAACATTTTTTTGACACACTTAATGTGAAGGTCTAGCAGTTTTTTAAAAGTTAATCCACATTCACAGCAGGCATGTTGTAGATGAGTTTTAACTCATACCCTCACCCCATGTAGGATTAATTCTTTTTGTACTCCCATAAGGATCATAGAGCGAGAATGAATACTGCATGTAGGGAGATGCTGTGGGTGGAGCGAGTGAGCAAGTAGAACTAGAGATTATATAAACGTGTAATACAAGACGCAATGATTTGAGTTATGACAATTATTCCGCTGCAAAAGTCGATATTCTGATTTCCATAAATCCACAACATTGATCATGGATATAACATTAACAGCTTCTTTTGTCCGAAGCTCATCAGTGTATGAAGTGAAGTACATGTTACAGATGAATTAGTTGAAAACGAGTTTGTCAGAGCTTTATAAATAAAACAACTTCTAATCGAAAACGAATATCAAGCAGATGTTCTACTTTCTTGCATCAACCAAAAATTCACCAACTTTGCAGCAGAAAAACCAATTAGTCCAGAGAAGTGAACGGTATACATGAAATTGCCTTGGATTGGTATTGTTTCATCAAAGTTTGAAAATCAAATCAGGAAAGCCATTACATCTTGCTACTATGCTGTGAAGCCCCGTGTGTTTTACTACTTTAGAGTTATGCTACCATCTGCTAAAAAAGATTGCGTTCCTACCACTCAGAAAGTTGTATTGGTTATGAATTTTCGTGGCGATGTGAAGCTCAGTACGTAGGACGCACTACGCAGAGACTAGCAGACAGAATAAAACACCATGTTCTCACGAGCATTAGGAAAAAAAGAAATATCGTAAGAGAACAGCAGCCACCTCGTATACGTAAAAGGAATAACTCTAAAATTAGTTGTGAGTCGGCCATAGGACAACACCTAACTGCAAATCCAGAATGCGCCAAAACATATACAGACGAAAAGTTTTGGATCATTGGGCAAGCAAGACCGTCTTTTCATTTAAGTGTTTTCAAGTAACCAATGGTGAATAGAGAATAAACAATGGTGATTGTACTAGCAAGAGCATCTTTTTATTTAATTGTTTTGGAATCTGTTTACATCAAGACTCAAAATCCAGTCTTGTGTAGACAAAAAGAGTTTGTTTCCTTACTGCCACTTTTCAATTAAACAATGTTAATAGGTTCTAATTGGTCACACTTGGGACCAATTAGACGCATCCTAACACATCAACTGCATCTGGATATATATTTTGATTAACCTTCAGGTCACTATCCGACGTTTTCATATTCTGATGAGTGTCGGACGAGAAAATGTTTTGAGTATGTCAAACGAATGTTGGCGCTTTTTCGTGCTCTGATAAAGTTCTGTAGTATCAACAGACTATAGCAGATTACATAGCGTATGAAGAGAAAGAGTGCAACATTGACTCCTGTTAATGCAACTCATTTTCTTGCTTGCAAGTGCATTTGCTGAAAATGAATCGGAAAAGATGTAGGAGCTATTGAGCAACTTAGGATCTAAACTTTGTCTAAACCATAAGCATTTGAGATATGATCAAAACCTTTATTGCTCTCGGATGCAAACACAACCATTGAGTTCTGCTGTATACCCAATGATTCTTTACCCTAAGGGTGCAAAAGTAGCCATTCATTTCCGAGGGATACCCGAGGATGCCTCATTTTATAATCATTTGAATTTCTTCTAAAATTTTTGGTTTGCATGATTTCCTTCAGTGCTGTGAGATGCAAGTGCATGTTTGGCTATTTGTTCGCATAGATTTAGCTCCCATGATTTCCACCATAAGAGTTACGAACAGGTAGCTGAATTGATTTTATTTTCAAATTCAAAAAAAAATACAACTTGATCGGCTTTTAATTCATTGATTCTTCAATCAGTGCTTCAATATCAACTACATTAAGCGGGCGCTATTACTTCACATTTCAAGGTGAGCAAGAGGTCAAAACTTTACAGTATAAGATTCTTCTCTATTCTACTTGAGTTTTCTGGTTGTTTCGAAGTCACTTCACAGTGTAATAGGAATCTACTTAGCTTGCTTGGCTGCATGCTTAGCTATTTGTTGGCATAGATGTCCTCCCATGATGTTTCTCATGAAGAGGTACTAACACGTAGTTGAATTGATTTTCATTTTCAAATTCAAAACACTATACAACTTGATTGGCTTTTAATTCATTTGCTCTTCAATCAGTGCTTCAATATCAACCACATTAAGCGGGCGCTATTCCTCATGAAGAGGTACGAACAGGTAGTTGAATTGATTTTCATTTTCAAATTCAGAATACTATGCAACTTGATTGGCTTTTAATTCATTTGTTCTTCAATTAGGGCTTCAATATCAACCACATTAAGCGGGTGCTATTACTTCAAATTTCAAAGTGTACAAGAGGACAGAACTCTAAGGTATAAGATTCTTTTCCATTGTACTTGATTTTTCAGGTTGTTTCGAAGACATGCATCTCAAGATGGTTGTGTTCCTGCTTCTTGTTCTATGCCAACTTGGAAAGCGACTTCTTTCTCAACTCACCACTGCAGGCTACATGTATGACCTTGTCGCTGGACAAGACAGCAATGATGACGTCTCAGCCTCAGCTAAGTTCACAGCATATTTCGACTGCTGGCAAGATGACAGCTGCCTTTATGTAGCAAAAGAGAAGAGTAGTGGTAAATTCTTGCTAAAGAAAGCTGGAGAAATAGTGAACAACGATGATTATTCTGCAGTTTGGAAAAAGAATACTGTTGGTATGTTGTACATGAGTAAATTAGATAATTTCATGCAGACTCGCAAAGCTTTTGCATAAGTGTTTGGAGTGTTACTGCTTATATGAATCAATGTGACATAATTCTTGCTTAATAGCAAGGTAGGTATATTTATTAAAAGATCAAAATTGTTGTAAACTGCATATTGAAGTTGTAGACTCATGCAATCATTTGAGGCAACAATGCGATATATTAGAAGATTCTTTGGTCTGGAGCGAAGCTAAAGAGAAGTACTGGTTGGTTTGCACAACTCCAATTTGCCTACAAATAGGATTTTCCTTTAGTTTAATTATCAAGACAACAAGTGGTGGCCCGTGGGAAATCTGTTAGATGAGACACACTAAGATTATGATGGGTATATCACACATCTCAAGCCTCGCACATGCTCATAGTGGACAGCATTTGTACCCTTACTTTTCGAGGCTTTGCCTGTAGTTGGTGAGAGACTAGCCACTTCACTTTTTAGTTTTCCATGTGTTGACTAACGATCAACAGGATTTCTTAAGAGGTTGTATACTGTTTAAACGTTAATGAAGGCGAATATTGATGTGCTGAGTAAAAACATCGAACGTAGCTCAGTGGAATATGTCTGCTCACTTGGCCAAAGTCATTTTCACTCACAAAAGAGTGTAAACAAATGAACTGGAAGCAAAAGTTCAATGGGAATTGCAATAGGAGCTCAACCGTGATCCATTTTTCAGAGCTGAATTAAATTCATTGGGGGTAAACTGTAATGTGCCATGAAAGAATGTGAAAAGCTCTGCTGTTCTCAAATGCACATAGAATCAGTGTGAGATTACTGATGAACTGGAAACAGATCAAAGATTGGCTAGATCCTCTATCATTCGGGGAAGTGGTGGATCCAGGACACCGTAAACGCGTCACGTAAGGCAGTCAGAAGCGCTCAACCTGTATATTTTTACACCAAACTTCACGAAGTAGTCAGGAATCGCCACACGCTTTATTTAACATGGTAAAGTAAACGGTGCTGAAAGTTTTAATTGATCTCACTTTTGTAGAGGTATAACGCAATGACGTAATGTTTTGTTACCGCCTGTTTGCCCTTTCCCTATATGGAATGCTCAGAGACAATATAGCTGATTGTGCGACATTACCTATTGATTGTGCGGCAATGGGGCTCGACTGTTGACCCTGTCATGTTTTGTTTCATGGTCTATTGTGTGGCATAACATAACTGCAAGGCAGAAAAAAATACATTGTGCGGTAGAATGTAACGATTGTGCGGCAATCAAGCTTCTGAAAAAAGAATTTGTGGGCTTGCTATATGTTGAAATATGAAATGCTTCATTCATAGAGATTTCTGCGTTTTATACAGCAATAAACCAAAGTGAAAGACATTTTATCATATCCATTGTGTCAGGTACAAGATCTACAGCTGGACCAAAAGATCTCCTTCAATGAAGAATAAACATGATTATAATCGATTTATTTACAGTAGACTAAGTGAGTAGCTACTAAATGAATTAAAGCCTACATTACAGAAGAGCATCGTAGTACCAACCATGAAAAATACAAAATACGATAAATAGAAATGAAATTATGCTTTACACCAAAAACATCAGCGTTATGCTGTTCTTATTCAATCGAATATATCCATCCCGAGTCAAAAAGCGCCTGCATAAATGACAGCTACATTCTTCTGCTTTCCAGTTTTTTATGCAAGTTTTAAATTGATTGCAGTTCAGAGACTGCTTTATTTCTACTGACAATTCATGGCACAATTTTTTCCAAGAAAAACGATACTTTTTCTCCCAAAAGTAGTAGTTTGGGGGCAGTGGGGAAGCTATGTGTCTTACTTCTCCTGCCCAGCAGGAAAGAAATATTTTTAAATTTCATTTTCAAAACACAAACCAAAAATGTCAAATACAAAATTACATACAATTTCAAGATATGAACAGGCCTATGTACAAGCTCATCATCGATTGAAACGCGCTTTCATAACAACAAAAGTTGCATGCGCATTGCTCAATGTTCCATTTCCTATTATATGGCTGTCATCATACATTGCCACTATTTCACTTCAAATTCAATTGTGTGAGTATGAAAGGAGGCAGCCCTGTGGTTTTGCTACTGCCTCATCAGTTATACACTATGGACGATCCGTATTTGGCTCTACTAAACAATGGCTGAAAACACTTCAGCTCCTGCCCATTTCGAATGGTAGGAATATGATCACAATCCTGTACCGGTTGATCAAATTCACTTGGGCGTAAGCCAAAATTTTTAAATAATGGAAGACGTAGCTTCAGATGAAAGTTCTGCATTGAACGGTACGCCCAGGCCACTGAGAGATGAGAGGCCCTGGGTCAAGTAGAAATATGAGGCTCCCTGCGAGCGAAGTTAGCAGAACAGAACGGTAAAGTGTCGGAATGAAGTCCAGGAAATTGTCTCCTGGTCTTTGTGCATGAAGATACCTAAACCTTGAGACCTTAGCAAAATTTGCCTGTTCTATCCATCTCAGTGACTTTAGCAACCCTTTCTATTGAACAGGACTAGCTGTCTTGCTCCAGCTTCTCCACTGTTTGCATCTAAGAAGCTTGATAGAGTGATCACTTCTAAGAGGATATTGGTTGTTTTGGAAGGAAATATTTCTTTTATAAACTTCGGATAAAGCTATGCTCCATCTTACATATCGCAGTCATTAGAAATTCTTAATTTGAATATCACAGTATTGTCTTTTTCTACCATTTTATCGAAGTCAGAAAGTTCATCTTTATATGCAATTGGTAGGGCTTTTCTCCATGCAGATGATTCATCTTATTGTCAATGTGTCTCTCACAACGCATCCATAGCAACGGGCAATAGCTAAATTGTGAAAGAGTGAACGCTTTTATAGCATCTTTTAATCTTTCAGAATCCATATAATGAACAATACGAGTTAGAACATTTTTCTTGGCGATTTTAATGGATATTGCAGCTCAATGATCTCGATTCCAATTGTTAGCTGTAGACAAAGTTACATGTCATGCTGAAATATAGCTGGAGACACGACGAAATGTGGTTACAAAAGTCCTATTAAAGCTGCCCATCCATCAGTTTGTGAAATTGCTTGAAACCTAACTCGATTTCCCTGACTTGCTAGTATTTGCTTTTTTCGCTGCTGCTCTTTTCTCAACGGCTGGAATACGCTATTCACTTTCAGGGTTACATTAATTGTCCTTTATTTGCATATTGCTTTTTGCCTTCTTTCCATTTTCTATTGATATTTTCATGGACATTGCTCTCCGGAGATCAAAATTATCATTCCATGTTCAGTGAAGCGTGTTCAAACAACCAGAAGCTCTACCCAGTTTCACCCTTTCCAAGTTACGCTACCTAATCCACGAAATCTAGCTCACAAGTCATCTTATATTCCAAGAACTTCTCAACTATGGAGCACATTGCCATCCCCTGCTTTCCATGAAACCCACAACTTATCATCCATCAACTCTAACATCAACAAACTTGATCTTACCTCTCTATCCACTTAACCTTTCCCTCATTTCTATCTATCCACTTAGCCTTTCTCTCTTTTCTATCTATCCACTTTACCTTTTTCTCTTTTCTATGTTTTTCCTGTGTCGGGGCATAGATACAAGCCCAATGGCCTTTCCTTGTCACTACATACTAAAAAAGAGAAAAAATAGCTCTCCCCCACAACGCTTTGCTGGAGGCAACGGCCACGACCACGGCCACGGCCTCCCGCCCCCTCCACTAGGCTTCCAGTTGCGAAATTGATGTGAAGAACAGTAATTAATTAGCAAAACGTCGTTGTATGTATTGCACTTACACGAAAGACTAACACACCGTTTGCACTGCACTGGTACAACTTCTGCACTGGAATAAAAGGTGTTCCGGTTCAGCCTACCGTTTGCACTGTTTCGAGCTATTCTTGACACTTCTTGCTCCTCTTACAAGAACACACTCTGTACCTGCTAAAAACACGTAACAACTCTTACACCGCCCCGGTTCACTTGTTGCACCAGAGCAGTGTAAACGTCTAGCATGACCAGTCTCTGTCACTGATCCATAATGAGGAAAAGTTTTGCCTAAGCTTGGCCTATCCATGGGATGGAGGTTATCAGCAATTGTCATACAGTTTTGAGTTAACTTCCACCATGGCGATTTCACACAGAATGCTTGATCAAAACGGACGAGTTGAAGTTCAATTTCCTGATATTTTAGTAGAGTACTTTCTAGTCACAACCATGCCACAACACCGCGGCACTATTTGAAATAAAAGCACTTCGCAATTGTAATTTAGCCTTGTCAATTTCGATCTGGCAGTTGATTCCTTTTTCGCTCTTTGAATACTCAATACAGAGCTTTGTGAAACCAGAGGGACACTCAAGAAAAGAATGAGCGAACAATCGACAAGTCAGACAGTCAGGACATATGAAATGCACTTTTGTTCTTTTATAATGCATTATAACAATACTACGACTTGATTAGCAAAGGCGACTGGTACAGTGTAACCGATAAGGCTATTTGGTACAACTTCTGTACTACAGCAGTGCAAACGGAGGTGATCTGTAACAACTACTGTTTCGGTGCAGAAGTTGCACCGGTGCAGTGTAAACGGGGCCTAAGGTGAGTGAGTAAGCAAGCAAGAATTTTTGCGTAAATATATTTCAATTCAGAAGCGGTCCCTGGTGTTATTGAGTCGGAAAATTCTCGGCTATATTAGTGGAACCAAGGCTAAGTGTGCTTTTTTAGCAAGAAATTCACTTTTTTGTATGAGCCTCGATTTTCTGAGAAACTTTTTGTTAAACGAGAAGTGTTCTCTAATCCTCGGTAAATTCAGTACCGCTTTCCCTCTGACTTTTCTTGAACGACCGCAACTCTTTTAATTTCATAGAAGAATGTGGCATGTTGCAGAATGTGGCATGTTGCAGAATGTGGCATGTTGCAGAATGTGGCATGTTGCAGAATGTGGCATGTTGCAGAATGTGGCATGAACGTTAGCACGAATTGTTTTGTGGTGGATCTCATGTCTCACAAGATAACCCATAGAAAGCTATGAAATCATTCATGAGCTTAAAGTGTTAATTACGGTTTCTGGATTACAATTGAATAAGCTTAGTTAGCTAGTATATGTGCCATTCCTACATGATGCTGTTTATACTTGTTCACTCGATCTCTTTTCTTCCTTAGATATAAATGAATGCCTTAGCAAACCTTGCCAAAATGACGGCACCTGTATTGATTCTGTCAATGGCTACTCATGTAAGTGTGGTGGCAGATTCACGGGAATCAATTGCGAGTCAAGTAAGACTTCGTAGCTTTCTATGTGGTCATTGAAAATTTGATTCTCATAAATTAAAGTGTAATTCTTTTGATTTGATTCAAGACCTCATTACCTACTATTGAAGAATACTCTTTGACCTTTCTATTGACAAAAATTAATTAAAGTTAGGAACTCCGCTCGTTATTCATGCTTCGGGAAGGGGCCGAAGAGACATAGGTTGGGTATGTGATTTTTCTGGCAGCCTCAGTGATGTGTCGAGACACCTTCTGTTAGGGGGGCGTTTTGACCAATTGACCAAATACTGTTATTACAACAACAGTCACAAAAATACTGTTGCCAACTCTCTTGCAGCATGGCTGCCGTTTGGCCAACTTTCTTGCAAATATGAAACAATTGTGAGGCGCAAGACTTCCCCATACCCCCCAATCGACACATCTATAAGGAGCCTCAAGTTTGGTTATATCATGCTTTGTCTCTCAAAAGTTGGGTAGCATATTTATAGTTGCTCTGTATTGGTAAGGTAGCTATTATTTTAAAATGTTCAATGTTCGGTAGTAAAAAATTAGATAAAATAAACATCTCTATTCAGTGCCATCCTGAAGCATAAATAATGAATTATATCTTCTAAGGTCTTTAGAGAATAAAGATTTACTTTCAAAGACTGTTTTATGCTCTAGAGCAGAGGTTCTCAGCTGGGGTCTACATGGACTCTAGGGGTTCATGATATATTCCTGGGGGTCCACAGGTAACATATATTGTTTTGGGAATGCACAATGATATGTTGGTGGTCCATGAAGCAGTTCCAATGCAGAAGAGAAGGCGTGATTAAAGTAAGCAATCCTTTGCAGTCTGCATGATGGTGACATAAGTGGAAACTATGCATCAATGCCTCTATTCTCGTTTCCTTTATCTTGCTTCTAACCTATCTAGTTACCTATTCATTTCAGTGAGTAAATTAATCTTTTGCCAAGTCCAATGCTTATATTATAGGAGTGCATTATAAATTGTTTACTAGAGTGAATCCTCTAAAGAATCTAATTGTAAAGTAGAATATACTCAATAGACGACTGCTCATTGAAAATATAGCAGAAACTATAGCAATTCTTCCATTATTGACTTAGTAGTTTAATTGTTGGGGAGACGAGACCGATGGTCTATTGTTTTAAACAAAGCTTGTGATCTGTTGTTCGACCAATCATATTGAACAATTCTTACATCGTAAACGCACGCGCAGAAGGATTTTTGTTTCTTCACGCACGATGTTGCTTCATAAACTAAACATAAACATAACATAAACATAAAGTTTATGTTGCAAACATAAACTAGATTTTGCACTGCTGGTTTCCCGCCATTCCGTTTGACCTTTTTAAAAGCCATCGTAAGTAGCATTACGTCACCTACCAAAAAAGCCGCTTGTGTGCATGTGTTTACGATGTAAAACATTGAGCACAAACCGTTTTTGAACAAATCAATCTCATCTCCCCAACAATTAACCTCTTTGTGGTGAATAGCATATGCATGTATTTTGATGAATAGCAATCAAGGGGTCAACAGATCTAAAAATAGGGTAAAATAGGAGGCCGTTGGTAACACTGCTCTAGAGGGTAATATGATACTACCATTATCCGATTTCAAACCAATTATAAGCAAAAAGGTTCAATACATCAAGGTTTACGATACTGGTAAAATACCTAATAGCAGCAACGACAGCTTCTCAAATTGAATCACAACATCTACTTTTGAAAAGCATTAGAAAAAGCTTCAAGGCACGTTTGGCAGGAAGGTTTTCTAGTAGTTAGGATAAAAAGCAAATTTAAGCTGTGAAGCATGTTTGCTTTTGAATTCTTGCATTCCGAATGATGAATGCGGTATGAAGAACTTACGCTTAATCATAGTTCTTAGCCAATTAGGATTTGAGCACTCTAATATGCAAGAGATTATTTGGACTTAAGACTTCCTTTCTGATGAACTACTGTTAAAATCATATATACTTGAGGGATGAATATTTTGATATTTTGGATCCAGGTTGCTAGGACTTATTTATTTTACACTCTTCGAAATGTTTCCTAACACTAGAAGACGGCACCCATTCTTGTAATTTAGCATATGAGCCGTAACAAACAGTAAAGCTGGTTAATGAAGTCATCTCCTCTTCGCAGTCTGTTACCCTTTCCTCTTAAAATAGATTCAATTAATTGTTGTTTAGGTGCAAATGTCCAAGAGTTGTTTATAGAAAATTTTTTCCAGTCTTGGAGATAACTAGGCACAATTCACTGAGCTGTAAGTTCATAGCTAGTTAAGGGGTGACCAGTTGCCATGATAGCAAACTTCTGGATATCATTGAAATTATTTGCTTGTTAGAAAATCCTATAATTGCTTCCTTTCCAGCTCAAGACTACTGTGCCAGTAATCCATGCCAATTTTATCAGCGATGTATCAATGATGTCAACATATCTGCCTGTGAAAATCTAACAAGTATGACATAGCGCTTGTTATTAATTGAGCTAAGTTGAGTTCCATATGTGCCCATAAGATTATTGTTGACAGTGAAATTATGATGGTGTAAATGCACCTTGGTTTTTCCTTGGAGTTTCATAGATAAGGAATTAAAACTTTAACAATGCACACTTAGATTAAAAGAAAGCCCTCTTTTCGAATATCAAAATACAATCCATTTTAGACAGGATAGACTACCTTTTCTAGAAAACAGCAGGAGCGCTGCAGTCCCCAACCCCCTTCCCACCGGCAAGCAAATACCTAAGCCAGTAAGAAAGCAACTAGGTTAATCAGGAAGGAAAACTTAGGAATTTGAATATTTGATTTTAGATGTTGCACTTTACAAGCAAGCAAGCCAATCCTCAACAGTCACCCACTTGCACAGTTTCGATGCTCATAATGCAGTAGATGGAAGGAGGAATCCCAATGCCTATAGTGGCACGTGTACCCATACAGCTGATTCGAATAAACCATGGTGGGAAGTTGATTTTGGAAAGATCTATAACATCACAGGAGTTGAAATCACAAATCGAGGCGATTGCTGTGGATATAGATTGAAGAATTTTACAGTCACTGTCGATGAAAGCTTGTAAGTACAGAAATAAGCCTTTTCGTTCATTCTTGTTCATCTCTGTAAATTATGCATGCACTACCCACCAAAAGTTAGGAAGCGAATGAACCAATAGGCGAAGCCCATAGGTAAACGCTTTTGCTACGCATCATATCTTCTAAATGCAAACTAATTTATTTAGCATCATGCTTTGCATTATATCAAGACACATGTGTAGCATTTTCGCATGAAAAAATCTAAGAGAAAAGAGCTTGTTGACAAAAGTTTTAGTATGACAAGGGGCAAGGAAATCTTGCTGGAAATACATGGTCACTATCAAAAATTGCGAGAAATAAACTATTAACTTGGAACTTAACGGCAACATTTTTAGAAATATTTAAAAGCTTTTTTCGTCTGACACTCGTCAGAGTATGACACGTCGGATAGTTGCTGAAAGGTTAGCCGAAATATATAGCCAGATACGGTTGCACGGAATAGAATGTGTCTAATTGGCTCGAAGAGTGGCCAGTTAGGACCTATTACCAATTGTTTACTTGAAGAGCCTCAGTGAGAAAGCGAATTCTTTTTGTCGACACAAGACTGGGTTTTGAGTCTTGATGTAAACAGATTCCAAAACACTTAAATGGAAAGAGTGCAAATCCAGAATGCGCCAAACATATACAGACGATATTATTTTCGGATCATTGTGCCAGCAAGATCGCCTTTCATTTGAGTGTTTTGGAAGCTGCTTACATCAAGACTCAAAACCCAGTCTTGTTTAGACAGAAAGAGTTCAGTTTTTTTGTAGGACTCTTCAAGTAAACAATAGTCAGTTGGTCCTAATTGGCCAACCTTGGGGCCAATTAGACTCATCCTATCATGTGTAAGCGCATCTGGATATATATATTTCGGTTAACTTTTCAGTCCCACTCCGACGTGTCATGCTCTGAGGAGTGTCGAACAAAATATGCTTTTCGGTATGTCAAAAGAATTTTTCCGCTTTTCGTGCTCTGGTGATATATGTCAAATATAAAATTCACTAGAATTTTAAGACCAGTGGTAGTTATGCGAACATCTAAAACTGACAAGATGCCCAAAGCATCATTTTTTATCATGCTGCTACGTGCTTTAGACATATTTTTTAATGCTCTGTTCGTTTTTAATCCTGTCAAATATGCATTGGTTTGCATATCAAAAATTTAGTTTTTGCAAGTAATGTGCAGAGTTCGAGCAATGGTGCAGCCAGTTCTTACTAAGTTATCAATTATTTCGAAAACATCCTAAATTATTTTGCTATGCGTATCGTTCAATGCAAGTTGTTCAATAATATAAATAGAGTTCGAGGTATCAAAAGGACCATCATTGCCCGTCGTTGGAAATAAACAACCCCCCCCCTTCTGCCACCATCTGTTTATGCTAAGGAATCGAAGGAGTTAGGCTCGGTAGAGATAACTCAAATTTGCTGTTTCAAGTCACCCCTACGTATCAACATGTGCATGTTTTGCTAATAAGCATTAAAATGTAATTATACTTTACCAATTTAGTAAAGAGACTCTCATCTGACAAATTTTTCATAAACAGATGCTTCCATCGATCACAGCAGATACCTGAAGGTGCAACTGTCATGTTGCCTTGCTCCTCAGTGCTCAAAGGTCAGAGGTTGAAAGTTCAGCTGCAATACAATGAGTTGTTAACCCTATGTGAAGTAAAAGCTTTCACTCCAGACCAAGGTGATTCTTAGTCATTATACCTTAAATGAACCCCCTCTGGAGGATTAAGCACTTCTATATGTTTGGAGGCTTCCTCTGATGGTCTTGTTAAGGTAACATAGAACACTTCATAAAATCAGTAGGAGCAAAGCAGATAGAGTTTCTAAATTCGAAATAAAGTGTTTTTGGTGTTAACAGAAACAATCAAACATGACGTTCTAATTTCGGTTTCTCCAAAGTTTAAGCGAAACAATCATATGACTTTCTATATTACACACTTCTCACTAACTCTACTGAGTACCCATCCAATCATGATTGAAAAGAACAAGAGAAGCTATCAGTAGTAGAGACGTTTAGAGCTTTGCTTTAACTGGATTGTCCTTCTTCGTTCGTGTCATAGGTAAAAATACACTTTTTGAAAGGTAAAGTGCTACATTAAAGTACACCAGCTTACATGTGTGCTTGCCTAGCCTACTTCATACTATAAGTTCTAAGCAGAAAGTTTTATTGGAAGGAAAAGTTGCAGGAAGAAAACGTTTCGAGGGAAGTTTCGCAACTTTTTCTTCCGCAACAATAAAATTGTCCAAAATACGCATATTTTTTCCCGTGACTTAAGAAATTTTTAGACAGTCAAAATCTTCCCAACCCCTCCACTTATACAAATTTTGGCAAAATTTCGTTTTCATTGTTACTTATTTCATGCACCAAAAGGATAGGGAAGTATTCACACTCTTTTCTATCCTCAATTTTATTTATTAGTAAGAGCATCACATAGCCTCTGCTCAGGCTCAAAAATGCCTACCAATCATCAATAACTACTATATATTTGTCCTTATCCGACTTCCCATCATTTTTGTCACTTTCCATGGCTTCTTGACACATGTAGATGTCTGGATGCCCTTTATTAACTAGTCTTTTTTATTGACGTTTGTTTACGCATTGTTTCAGTTCAAAGCCATCCATCGTTACAGTTAATGTTTGCAACTTTTTTGGAAACGATTCTTCACAGCAATAAATTATCTCATCTTATTTGGAAAATTCTTGCTTGCAATATGTAATTTAAAAAGCCTTTTGCATCAAAGGTACAAGAAAAGTCTCGCAACATTCACAACTTTTTTCCTGTGAAAGTTTCTGCCTTTAGAGTAGCATGATTGTGATCCTTGTTGAAATATAAAATTTCCAGTGAAAGGAATCAACCAAGTTTGTATTTAGCACACGGCTTATCTACTATGTTTACTTCTCTTTGAAATTCCATTTCTAAAAATTGATCGTCTTTTCGTTTATGGTGGAATATGTCCTGTGAGTTCATGTATACCAATTAGTCCATTCGCTGTTTATGGAAGTGTCCTTTGCCCCTTTTCTAATATCGAACTAACTTTAGAAACTATAGCCCCTATCTTGGGACACTTAATCCCATTCTCGCTTGAATCGGGGGTTGTAATCGCTTGAAATAAGCCTAATTTAAGCTATTTGTGGTCTAGGTGGAGTAGATATGATACACCTTTTGCTTTCAACCTTTCAGATATCAAAGAATGCCTTAGCAGCCCTTGTAAAAATGGAGGTACCTGCATTGACTTCTACAATCGCTACTCGTGCGTATGCACTGCTGGATTTACAGGGGACACTTGTCAAGGATCCTTGTCCAAGTGACTGATGTCTAGAAGTAACGAACCACCTCAATCACAATTAGTACTATTTTGGCCCATCAGGACGACGATGTTTTGACGTTACTCTCTCTGCGGGAAAACATGCTGCAACATGTTGCATCTTATCGGCGATTTCTGCGAGTTTCTTGAGAAATCCTCCAATTAAGTTACTGATGCAAGTTACTTTTATAGTAAGTGGTTTACAAGAAAGTACTGTTCAATGGTTAGGAAGTTAATATAGCTAAGCATTGTGCTTTTTACAACTAAGAAATATGATAGGCTTATGTGCATGCAAAATTCCAATTACAGTTGAACTTCAATAAGTCGAACTGCCAAAGGAAAAAGAATTTGTTCAACTTATCGGAGCACAATGGGCCAAGGGGTGGATATTCGAGTAGAATTTATCTCTATTAAAGACATCCATGTGGTACTGACATAATTGTCATGAAAATTACAAATCATTCAATTTTGATGATTTAGCTTAAGATAAAGCCGAGCAGAAAGTAGGCCAAAGTGTTTTCTGTCAGTGCATTATACTTGACGACTGCATAAATCAGCTGAGCCACATTCAGTAATGACTATATAAGGAAATTAGATTCAAGATCTTCAGTTCAAAATTCTCATTTCTTTTGCATTAGTCATGTACTTTTCAAATGAGCACCCTCAACCGCCTTTTTTGGACAATCCCAACCCAATCTATGCCTAAGTGTCCGACAAGACACTTCTGTGGCTCAATGTGGAGGGTTGTCAAATTCCTCTAAATGCTTTCATTGGACATTTGAAAAGGGTAGCAAAGGAAAGTTTGTAGAAACTATATTTTAATTCCTGAAAGTAGATCCCTCAAGAAGCAAATGCTCATTTAAACTGAATGGGCAATTAGTAACTTTGAACAACGGAGTTGAATGTAAGTCCCGTGCCAACTGATAAATCTTCAGGAAATCCATACGACCTTCAAACTTTTGAAGGTAGTGCGGATTTTGTGACGATTTTAATAAAGTAACGGGATATTTAGTAAAACCTGTTAAAGTAAAGTGATAAATTGTTGAACAAGATTCCTGAAAGAATTTTTTTGATAGCAAGGTGTTTATTGAAAGGAGTTAGCAATTTATTCGACTTATACAGAAATTCGACTTAGCCGGAGTTCGACTTATTTGAGGCATTTTTTGCACTCAAAGCATATTTACACCAATGGAAATGAGAAAATGTTCGAGATTAGAGGAGTTCGACTTAACCGGTAGTCTACTTATCGAGGCTCGACTGTATCTGTTTATTAATTACAAGGAAGGCTTCTCTCGCGTTTCTCCAACAGCTTATCTGTTTTTCTATACATATAAGAACTTATATTAACAACTTACAACCCTAAAAATCTACGTTACAACACAACGAGGACGATACCAGGGGGCACTAATTTCATGGCTACCCACAAGCCCTCAAGGTATTCCTCTGGTTGAAAAATTAAATTCAAACAGTTAGTCATAAATAGTCACTGTGTATTTCGACAAGATGAATACCTTGACAAGAATCTTAATATAAAAATTAAATAAGAATGCAAAACTTCATGGAAGTTAAATGCCTGGGTTGCTTCAAAAATCACAACAGTATTCAGCCATGCTCAAACAGGTTTCCTGTGCGTGAGCCGTTCAGCAGTCTTGTGTCAGCCAGCTGGTAGCAGACCAAGATTAAAGGAGGGCTGCTCTTTCCGAAAGAAGCCCCAGTATTATAGAATACAGAGTTAATTTAATGAAAAGCTATTTCAGTAATCTCATGTTGTTTCGAAAGAATTATCACTAATTCAGATGTACATGCAGCTTTTTTAAACTATCGTTTAATATGCACGCTCAATGTAACAAGAATTTGTATCCTGCTCATTTACTTAGCATATTTTTACTTCACGCCAACAAAAAGTATCACCATTGCGACTGTCCAATTGCCAGTACTTTGATTTTCTTACGATGTAGTTCTACTTTTGTCTTACAGAGCATGGTTGCAATAGTAGATAAATTTATATAACTACATTAACTTACATAATAGAGGAAAGAAGAATCCAATGTGTTATTTCTATTTGTTCATTCAAACACGACCTCAGACCACAATATCTAATAGATCTATTCCAACGCCTTTGCTCGAGATACCCAAACTTTTCTTTTGCTAATACATTATTCTGCGCTCAGTAGCGTAGCGTGACCTCGGCGACTGGGTATTCTATAAGCCTTTTGGGTGTGGCTGGGTGTGACTGGGTGTGGTTCCTTAAACCTGGATATAAATATGTTAAAATGAAATGCTTATCAAACGTACTGTATTGATCGGATAAAATGAAGTACATGTAATAGTAGAGAAAACAGTTGAAACAACTTCGTCAAAAACGTCAACAGAACAGTTTACAATTGTTTTGAACTTTAAAAGATCAATGAATTTGATAATTTGAGGGTAACTGCCTAAAGTCGACTAGCAATTACACCTTAAGCAAGAATACACATTGTAGTGTCCCCTTTCTAACCAAAACATCAGATCCATACGATGAATGGAGAATAAACTGGCCTAAGGCACTACAGAGCAGTTAATGGATAACGTACCTTTGATTGGTCTTCATAACTGCAACTGCCACAAAATGGTATAAAAGTGCAGTTATAGATTCTGTACTGAAAGATAAATAACTACGTAACTCTTTTTTAGTTTTTCAAAGATACTTGCACATCCTCTTCGACAGCAGCCATGATCACTTTTATCAACTTAGAAGTGAGACTACGGCCGTGAGCGATTATGACTCAATCGCTCAGTGAGGGTGTAAGCTGAAGGTTTCTCCAAGTACACTGTCGTTGTTTTCACCAATAAATGAGGAACCTAGGACTGGCTGTGTATTCCTCAGTGAAGTTTGCAAGCGAGATACTTCTTCAGCCTCCTGCTTGAACTTAAAATTCAGTATAATATTTGTGGTAGTGTGGGAAGATAAGTACAAATAATATGTATTGCTATTGAAATATGATGTCTGCCAAGCAATTTTGTATTATATATACAATTTTATTTAAAGTAAACTATAAGCATGTGACAGCTCTAGATTTAAAAGATTAGCCAGTAGCTTGGGATTCATACAGGTATGAGCATATGCAACTAATAATGTATCTTTTCGGGAAACACTGTTCTCTTTAGACAGTAACTTTTAACGGCAAACATAGCAGATTACCACAGCATGAAAAAGCGCCACCATTCTTTTGACGTACTTAAATGTTTTTTTTCATCCGACACTCATCAGAGTATGAAATGAAGTACATGTTACAGAGGAATTAGTTGAAAACGACTTTATCAGAGCTCGATAAAATAAAACTACTTCTAATCGAAAACAAATATCCAGTAGATGTTCTACTTTCTTGCATCAATCAAAAATTCACTAAATTTGCAGCAGAAAACCCGATGGGTCCAGAGAAGTGAACGGTATACCTAAAATTGCCTTGGATTGGTAATGTCTTATCAAAATTTGAAACTCAAATCAGTAAAGCCATTGCATCTTGCTACTATGCTGTGAAACACCGTTTGTTTTACAGCACTAGAATAATATGCTACCATCTGCTAAAAATGATTGCGTTCCTACCACTCAGAAAAGTTTTTTTTTATGAATTTTCGTGGCAATGTGAAGCTCGGTACGTAGGACGCACAACACAGGGACTAGCAGACAGAATAATACAGCATGTCCTCACGAGCATCAGGAAGAAAAGTAATATCGTAAAAGAGCAGCCATCTCGTATATGTAAAAGAAACAATTCTAAAATTAATTGTTAGTTGGCAATAGGACAACACCTAATTGTAAATCCAGAATGCGCCAAAACATATGCAGACGACCATTAGTCGGATCATTGGGCAAGCAAGAACAGCTTTTTATTTAATTGTTTTGAAATCTGTTTACATCAAGACTCAAAATCCAGTCTTGTGTAGACAAAAGGAGTTTGTTTTCTTATTGCCACTTTTCAAGTAAACAATGTTAATAGGTCCTAATTGGTCACACTTGGGACCAATCAGACGCATCCTAACACATTAACTGCATCTGGATATATATTTTGATTAACCTTTAGGTCACTATCCGACGTTTTCATACTCTGATGAGTGTCGGACGAGAAAAGCGTTTAAGTACGTCAAAAGAATGCTGCCGCTTTTTCGTGTTCTGGTAATGTTCTGTAGTATCAACAGACTATAGCAGATTACATAGCGTATGAAGAGAAACAGTGCAGCAGTGACTCCTGTTAATGCAACTCATTTTCTTGCTTACAAGTAAGTGCATTTGCTGAAAATGAATCGGAAAAAATATAGGAGCTATTGAGCAACTTAGGATCTAAACTTTGTCTAAACGATAAGCATTTGAGATATGATCAAAACCTTTATTGCTCTCGGAAGCAAACACAACCATAGAGTTCTGCTGTGTATCCAAAGATTCTTTAACCTAAGGGTGCAAAAGTAGCCATTCATTTCCGAGGGATTCCCGAGGATACCTCAATTTTAATCATTTAAAATTCTTTTTTATTGTTTGGTGTGCATGATTTCCTTCAGTGTTGTGAGATGCAAATGCATGTTTGGCTATTTCTCGGCATAGATGTCGCTTTCATGATTTCCTCATTCAGAGTTACGGACAGGTAGTTGAATTGATTTTATTTTCAAATTCAAAAAAAAATACAACTTAATCGGTCTTTAATTCAGTTTTTCTTCAATCAGTGCTGCAGTATCAACCACATTAAGCGGGCGCTATTACTTCACATTTCAAGGTGAGCAAGAGGTCAAAACTTTACAGTATAAGATTCTTCTCTATTCTAGTTGACTTTTCTGGTTGTTTCGAAGTCACTTCAAAGTGTAATAGTAATCTACTTAGCTTGTTTTGCTGCGTGCTTAGCTATTTGTTGGCATAGTAGGTGTCCTTCCATGATTTTCTCATGAAGAGTACTAACAGGTAGTTGAATTGATTTTCATTTTCACATTCAGAACACTATGCAACTTGATTGGCTTTTAATTCATTTGTTCTTCAATTAGGGCTTCAATATCAACCACATTAAGCGGGTGCTATTCCTCATGAAGAGGTACGAACAGGTAGTTGAATTGATTTTCATTTTCAAATTCAGAGCACTATGCAACTTGATGGCTTTTATTTTATTTGTTCTTCAATTAGGGCTTCAATATCAACCACATTAAGCGGGTGCTATTACTTCAAATTTCAAAGTGTACAAGAGGACAGAACTCTAAGGTATAAGATTCTTTTCTATTGTACTTGATTTTCAGGTTGTTTCGAAGACATGCATCTCAAGATAGTTGTGTTCCTGCTTCTTGTTCTATGCCAACTTGGAAAGCGATTTCTTTCTCAACTCACCACTGCAGGCTACATGTATGAGCTTGTCGCTGGACAAGACAGCAATGATGACGTCTCAGCCTCAGCTAAGTTCACAGCATATTTCGACTGCTGGCAAGATGACAGCTGCCTTTATGTAGCAAAAGAGAAGAGTAGTGGTAAATTTTTGCTAAAGAAAACTGGAGAAGTAGTGAACAACGATGATTATTCTGCAGTTTGGAAGAAGAATACTGTTGGTATGTTGTACATAAGTAAATTAGGTCATTTCATGCAGACTCGTAAAGCTATTGCATTCGTGTTTGGAGTTCTACTGCTTATATGAATCAAATTGGCATACTTCTTGCTTAGTAGCTTCGTACGTATATTTATTAAAAGATCAATATTTTTGTAAATTGCGTATTGAAGTTGGAGAATCATGCATTCATTTGAAGCAACTATGCGATATATTAAAAGTTTCGTTGGTCTGGGTTAAAGCTAAAGAATTTTACTGGTGGGTTAGCAAAAGTCCATTTTGCCTACAAATAGGATTTTCCTTTAGTTTAATTAGCAAGTTAACCAGTGGTGGCCCGTGAGAAATCTGGTAGATGAGACACACTTAGATTATGATGTGATATATCACACCTCTCAAGCCTCGCAAATGCTCATAGTGGACAGCATTTTTACTCTTACTTTTCGAGGCTTTGCCTGCAGTTGGTGAGGGACTAGTCACTTCACTTTTTAGTGAACCATGTGTTGACTGACGACTAGCAGGATTTCTTAAGAGGTTGTAGACTGTCTCAACGTCAATGAAGGCGAACATTGGTGTATTGAGTAAAAGCATCGAACATAGCTCAGTGGAATATGTCTGCTCACTTGGCCAATGTCATCTTCACTCACGAAAGAGTGTAAACAAATGAACTGGCAGCAAAATTTCAATGGGAATTGCAATAGGAGCTCAACCGTGATCCATTTTTCAGAGCTGAATAAAATTTATTGGGGGTAAACTGTAATGTGCCATGAAAGAATGTGAAAAGCTCTGCTGTTCTGTAATGCACACAGAATGGGCGTGAGATTATTGATGAGCTGGAAACAGATCAAATGATTGGCTAGATCGTCTATCATTCGGGGTAGTGTGGATCTATGACACCGCAAACGCCTTACGTAAGGCAGTCAGAAACTCTCAACCTGTATATTTTTATACCAATTTTCACTAAGTAGTAAGGTACGCCTCATGCTATATTTAACATGGTAAAGTAAACGGTACTGAAAGGTTCAATTAATCTCGCTTTTGTAGAGGTATAGCGCAATGATGTAATGTTTCATTACTGCCTGCTTGCCCTTTCCCTATATGGAATGCTCAGAGACAATATAGCTGATTGTGCGACATTAGCTATCGATTGTGCGGCAATGGGGCTCGACTGTTGACCCTGTCATGTTGTGTTTCATGGTCTATTGTGTGGCATAACATAACTGTAAGGCAGAAGAAATACATTGTGCGGTAGAATGTAACGATTGTGCGGCAATTAAGCTTCTGAAAAAGGAAGTTGTAGGCTTGCAATATATTGAAATATGAAATGTTTCATTCATAGAGATTTCTGCGTTTTATACAGCAATAAACCGAAGTGAAAGACATTTTATCATATCTATTGTGTCAAGTACAAGATCTACGGCTGGACCAAAAGCTCTCCTTCAATGAAGAATGAACATGATTATAATCGATTTATTTACAGTAGACTAAGTGAGTAGCTACTAAATGAATTAAAGCCTACATTACAGAAGAGCATCGCAGTACAAACCATGAAAAATACAAAATACGATAAATACAAATGAAATTATGCTTTACACCAAAAACATCAGCGTTATGCTGTTCTTATTCAATCGAATATATCCATCCCGAGTCAAATAGCGCCTGCATAAATGATAGCTACATTCTTCTGCTTTCCAGTCTTTTATGCAAGTTTTAAATTGATTCAAGCTCAGAGACTGCTTTATTTCTACTGACAGTTCATGCCACAACTTTCCATCAAGAAAGAAAACACTTTTCAACAAAAGTGGTAGTTTGGGCAGTGCCTACGCTACGTTTCCTACCTCTCCAGCCCAGCAGGACAAAAATATCTTTAAATTTCATTTTCAAAACACAAACCAAAAATGTCAAATACAAAATTAAATACAATTTCAAGATATGACCAGGCCTACGTACAAGCTCAGCATCTGTTGAAACGCTCTTTCATAACAACAAAAGGTGCATACGCATTGCGTTCCATTTCCTCATATATGACAGTCGTCATACAATGCCGCTATTTCAATTAAAATTCCAATTGTGTGTATGAAAAGAAGCAGCCCTGTGGTTTTGCTTCTGCCCAATCAGTTATAAACTATGGACGATCCGTATTTGGCTCTACTAAACAATGGATGAAAACGCCTCAGCTCCTTCCCATTTCGAATGGTAGGAATATGATCGCAACCCTGTACCGGTTGATCAAAATTCCTGGGACGGAAGCCAGAGTTTTTAAATAATGGAAGACATAGCTTCAGATGAAAGTTCAAAATATGAGGCTCCCTGTGAGCGAAGTTAGCAGAAAAGAATGGGAAGGTGTCGGAAATGTCTCCAGGTCTTTGCGCATGAAGCTACCTAAACCTTGAGACCTTAGCAAATTTTGCCTGTTCTACCCACCTCAGTGACTTTGCCAACCCTTTCTATTGAACAGGACTAGCGATCTTGCTCTAGCTTCGCCACTGTTTTGCGTCTTAGAAGCTTGATAGAGTGCTCACTTCTAAGAGCATATTCATTGTTTTGGAAACAGTTCCTTCTGTCATAAACTTTGGGTTAAGGCTCTGCTCTATCTTATGTGTCACAGTCATTAGCAATTCTTAATGTGAATATTCACAGTATTTTCTTTTTCTACCATTGTCTCGAAGTCAGAATGTTCATCTTTATATGCAATTGGTAAGTCATTTCTCCATTAAGATGATTTGTCTTATTGTCGATGCGTCTCTCGCTAAGCATCCATAGCAACGGGCAATAGCTAAACTGTGAAAGAGTGAACACTATCATAGCATCTTTTAATCTTTCAGAATCCATATAGTGAACAATACGAGTTAGAACGCTTTTCTTGCTGAATTCAATGGATATTGCAGCTCATTGCTCTCGATTCCAATTGTTACCTGTAGAGAGAACTACATGTCATGTTGAAATATAGCTGGAGACACGACGAAATGTGGTTACAGAAGTCCTATTAAAGCTGCTCTTCCATCAGCATGTGAAGTTCTTTGAAATCTAACTCCATTTCCCTAGCTTGCTGGTATCTGTTTTTTTCGCTCCTGCTCTTTCCTCTACGGCTGGAATACGCTATTCACTTTCAGGGTTACACCAATTGTCCTTCATTTGCATGTTGCTTTTTGCCTGCTTTCTATTGTCTATCGATAATTTCATGGACTTTGCTCTCTGGAAATCAAAATTATCATTCCTTATCCAGTGAGGCATTTTTCTGCAGGCGTGTTCCAACAACCAGAAGCTCTACCCAATCTCACCCTTTCGAAGTTACGCTACTTAATCCACAAACTCTAGCTCACAAATCATCTTACATTCCAAGAACTTCTCAACTATGGAACACATTGCCATCCCCTGCTCTCCATGAAACCCACAACTTATCATCCTTCAATTGTAACATCAACAAACTTGATCTTATCTCTCTATCCACTTAACCTTTTTCTCTTTTCAATCTATACACTTAACTTTTCTCTCTTTCTATGTTTTTTATATGTCTGGGCATAGTTACAGGCCCTATGGCCTTTCCTTGTCACTAAACACTAAACAAGAGAAAAAAGCTCTCCCTCACAACGCTTTGCTGGAAGCACCGGCCACGACCAAGGTCACGGCTTCCCGCCCCCTCCACTAGGCCTCCAATTTACGACATTGATGTGAAGAACAGTAAGTAATTAACAAAACGTCGTTGTATGTTTCCGTTTACACTGTTTCAAGCTATCCCAGACACTTCTTGCTCCTCTTACAAGAACACTGTCTGTTCCTGCTAAAAACACGTAACAACTCTTACACCTCAACGGTTCACTTGTTGCACCGGAGCAGTATAAACGTCTAGCATGACCAGTTTCTGTCACTGATCCATAATGGGGAAAAGTTTTGCCTAAGCTTGGCCTATCCATGGGATGGAGGTTATCAGCTATTTTCCACAATTGTCATACAGTTTGGAGTTATCCCCCACCATGGGGATTTCACATGGAATGTTTGGTCAAAACGAACGATTTGAAGTTCAATTTCCTCATATTTTAGAATAGTGCTTTCTTAGTCACAACCATGCTACAACACCGTGGCGCTATTTGAGTTGAAGCATTTCGCATTAGTAATTTAGCCTTGTTAATTTCGATCGCGCAGTTGATTCCTCTTCCGCTCTTTGAATACTCAATACAGAGTTTTGAGAAACCCGAGAGACACTCAAGAAAAGAAAGAGCGAACACTCTACATGTGCGACAGTCAGGACATGTGATATGCACTTTTGTTTTTTAATAATGCAATATAACAATACTACGACTTGATTAGCAAAGGCGATCGGTACAGTGTAAACGATAAGGCTATCTGATACAACTTCTGTACTACAGCAGTGCAAACGGAGGTGATCTGTAACAACTACTATTTCGGTGCAGAAGTTGCACCGGTGCAGTGTAAACGGGGCCTAAGATGAGTGAGTAAACGAACAAGAATTTTTTACGTAACTATAATTCAATTCAGAAGCGATCCTTGGTGCTAACGAGTCGGAACATTCTCGGCTAAGTTAGTTGAACCAAGGCTAAATGTGCTTTTTTTAGCAAGAAATTCTCTTTTTTGTATGAGCCTCGATTTTCTGAGAAGCTTTTTGTTAAACGAGAAGTGTTCTCTAATCCTCGGTAGATTCAGTACCGCTTTCCCTCTGGCTTTTCATGACCGACTTTCAAGTTTATAGATGAATGTGGCATGGAAGAATCTGGCATGTTGCAGAATGTGGGATGAACTTTAACACGAATTGTATTGTGTTGGATCTCATGTCTCACAAGATAACCCATAGCACACTAAGAATTCGGTCATGAGCTTAAAGTATCACATCCGGTTTCTAGATTGCAATTGAATACGCTTAGTTAACTAGTATATGTTACCATACCAATGTGATTCTGTTTATGCTTGATTATTCGATCACTTTTCTACCTTAGATATAAATGAATGCCTTAGCCAACCTTGCCAAAATGAAGGCACCTGTATTGATTCTGTCAATGGCTATTCATGTCAGTGTGTTGGCAGATTCACGGGAATCAATTGCGAGTCAAGTAAGACTTAGTAGCTTTCTATGTGATCCTTGAAGATTTGATTCTCATAAATTTCATTGCAATTCCTATGATTTTAGTCAAGGCCTCATTACTTACGACTATGTAATACTCGTTGACCATTGCATTGACAAAAGTTAATTGCAGTTGGGAATCCCTCTCATTATTCATGCCTCGGGCTGTTGCCGAAGAGACACAGGTTGGGTAAGTTATTTCTCTGGCTGCCTCAATGAAGTGTCTAGACACCTTCTGTTGTTGGGGGGGGGGGCGTTTTGACCACTTGACCAACCATTGTTATTAAACAAAGGTCACAGAAAATACTGTTGCCAACTCTCTTCGAGCATAGCTGCCTTTTGGCCAAATTTCTTGCAAATATGATAATATTGGAGGAGACACGACACTTCCCCATACCCCCCCCAATCGACACATCCATGGGCAGCCTCAAGTTTGGTTATATCATTTTTTGTCTCTCAAAGGCTGGGTAGCATATTTATAGTTGTTCTGTATTGGTTGGGTAGCTATTATTTTAAATGTTCAAGGTTGGGTAGCAAAAACTTACCTAAATAAACATATCTCTTCAGTGCCATCCTGAAGCATAAATAATGAATGTTCTCTGCTACGGTCTTTAGAGAATAAAGATTTACTGTCAAAGACTGTTTAATATTCTAGAGCAGATCTTCTCAACTCGGGTCTAAATGGACTCTAGGGATTCATGATATATTCCTGGGGACCAACAGGCAACATATATTGTTTTGGGGATCCACAATGATGTGTTGATGGTCAATGAAGCAATTCCAATACTGAAAAGAATAAAGAATGCGTGACTAAAATAGGCAATCCTTTGCAGTCTGCATGATGATAAAATAAGTAGAGACTATGCATCAATGATTCTTTTCTCGTTTCTTTTATCTTGCTTCTAACTTATCTAGTTACCTACTGATTTCAGTGAGTAACTTAATCTTTTGCCAAGTACAACGCTTATATTACAGGATTGCATTATGATTTGTTTACCAGAGTGAATCGTCTATTGAATCTAATTGTAAAGCAATCTATACACAATAGACGAGTGCTCATTGAAAATATAGCAGAAACTATAACATTTCTTCCATTGTTGACTTAGCAGCTTAACCTCTTTGGAGTGAATAGCATATGCATGTACTTTGATGAATAGCTCTCAAGGGGTCAACCGATCAAAAAACAGGATACAATAGGATGCCGTTGGTAAAAAGTGGTTGGGAAACACTGCTCTAGAGGGTAATATGATGCTGCCATTATCAGATCTCAAACAAATTATAAGCGCACAGATTCAATGCATCAATGTTTACAATACTGGTAAAATACTTAAAAGCCACAACGACAGCTTTCAAATTTAATCACAACATCTGTTTTTGAAAAGAATTAGAGAAAACTTCAAAGCACATTTGGTAAGACGGTTTTCTGGTAGTTAGGATAAACAGCAAATTTAAGCTGTATTCATGTTTGTTTTTGAATTCTTAAATTCTGAATGATGAATGCTGTATGAAGAACTTACATGTGATCATAGCTCTTAGCCAATTAGGAATTGAGCACTCTAATTTGCAAGAGATTAATTGGCTTTAAGACTTCATTTCTTTCCTAACACTTGAAGACGGCACCCATTCTTGTAAATTAGCATATGAGCCATAATAAACAGCTAAGCTGGCTAATGAAGTCATCTCCTCTTCACAGTCTGTTACCCTTTCCTCTTTAAATAGATTCAATTCATTTTCCCCTAAGTTTCAATGTCCAAGAGTCGTTTATAGAAAATTTCTTCCAGTATATCTTGGAGATTAATTCACTGAGCTGTAAGTTCATAGCTAGTGAAGGGGTGACCAGTTGCCATGATAGCAAACTTTCTGGATATCATTGAAATTACTTGCTTGTTAGAAAATCATATAATTGCTTCCTTTCCAGCTCAAGACTACTGTGCCAGTAATCCATGCCAATTTTATCAACGATGTATCAATGACGTCAACATATCTGCATGTGAAAATCTAACAAGTATGACATAGCGTTTGTTATCAATTGAGCTAAATTGAGTTCCATATGTACCCATAAGAATATTGTTGACAGTGAAATTATGATAGTGTAAATGCACTTTGGTTCTTCCTTCAAATTTTATAAGTAAGGAATTATAACTTTAGCTATGCACACTTAGATTACAAGAAAATCCTCTTTTCGAATATCAATATTCAATCCATCTTAGACAGGATAGACTACCTCTTTCTAGAAAAGTAGGACCGCTGCAGTCCCCAACCCCCTTCCCACAGGCTCCGGCGTCCCTGCAATTGCGCAAAGGTTCCTTCTATGGCATGTGTAGCAGATGAAATGAGACAGCCTTTTGTTGATGATCATCGTGACTATGCCGGTACATTCAACATTGCGGTACTTGATTTCGATAAGTATTAATAAATCTAGATTTCGAAGTAGAATTTTGTTGCTTAAGGTGCGTCTCAATAAGGGTTAGGGAAGAGTGATTTTCATTTCAATGCAATCAGATTGGAGTATCAGTCATATTGCAATCAATTGATATTGTAAGGAAGGGTATGGATGTGAAATGTGCAGATCCTATTTTTGAAAGCAGGCTTGAATTATGCCAATTGCAAAAGAAAGCATGCTTAAAATGATGATAAAATGCAAGTCTCTGGCCATCTAAGCACCGCCTCTATAGCCCTTTCTTTACTTTTGCAGTGTATGCTATGAAATGTGTGATTGCAAAATGCCATGGAGCGAGATTTTGTCTAAGAAAGCAATGAATACTACTCATTTAAGCATGCTGCACACCCATATCTACTTATCTATCTAGTGAGGCCCTATGATTAACAGCATTTGTACATGATTTGGATGTTACACGTTGTATCTTTTAAAAGAAGCTCTGAATGGGAGCCAAGTTATGCCACTCTGCTTACCCAACGGCAAATTGCCCTGATTTATTAGCAGATAAATCAAGGAAGTAGGCTACTAAGTCGGAAAATAAACAAGCAAGTCAGTATATAGTTAACAATGGAAACAAAGAGGCAACTAATCAATTCAGAAGGTAAGCAAGTTAAAAATAGGTAAGCAAATAACTAAGGCTGTAAGAAAGCAACAGGCTAATCAGGAAGGACAACTTAGAAATTGGAATACTTGATTTTAGATGTTGCACTTTACAAGCAGGCAAGCCAATCCTCAACAGCCATTCAATCTTACAGTACCGCTGCTCATAATGCAGTAGATGGAAGGAGGAATCCTAATGTCTATAGCAACACGTGCACCCATACAGCTGATTCGAATAAACCATGGTGGGAAGTTGATTTTGGAAAGATCTATAACATCACAGGAGTTGAAATCACAAATCGTGGCGATTGCTGTGGATATAGATTGAAGAATTTTGCAGTCACTGTGGATGAAAGCTTGTAAGTGCAGAAATAAGCATTTTCGCTCATTCTTGTTTATCTCAGTAAATTATGCTTGCACTACCCACCAAAAGTTACAAAACGAATGAACCACTAAGCACAAACTTGAAATGGCTTTGGTGCGAAGCCTATAGGTAAAAGTGTTTTGTACGCATCATATCGTCTAAATGCAAATTAATTAAAATACCATCATGCTTTGCATTATATCAAGACACATGTGCAGCATTTTCGTTGGAAAAAATCAAAGAGAAAAGAGCCTGTTGACAAGGATTTTAACATGACACGAAGCAAGGAAATCTTGCTGGAAAGACATGGTCGCTATCAAAAATTGCAAGACATGAACTATTACCTAGGAACTTAACCACAGCAAGAAAAAGCGACAAAATTTTTAGAAATATGTAAAAGCTTTTTTCGTCGGAGTATGACACGTCGGATAGTGTCTGAAAGGTTAACCGAAATATAGAGCCAGATACTTCATATATAAAATTCACTAGAATTTTAAGACAAGTTGTAGTTAAGCGAACGTCTAAAAGTAACAAGAATCCCAAAGCATCATTTTTTATCATGCTGCTATGTGCCTTAGACATATTGTTCAATGCTCTGTCATCTTTCATGCCTTTCAAATAAGCATTGGTTTGAATATCACAAAGTTAATTTTTGTAAGCTATGTGCAGAGCTCGAGCAATGGTGCAGCCAGTTCTTACTAAATCATAAATTATTTCGAGAATATCCTAAATTTTTCATCTATGCGTACCATTCAATGCAAGTTGTTCAATGATATAAATAGAGTTCGAGGAATCACAAGAACCATCATTACCTGTCGTTGGGAAAAACACCTCCCCCGTTCTACCACCATTTGCTTATGCTAAGGAATTGAAGGAGTTAGGCTCGGTATAGACAGCTCTCAAATTTGCTCTTTCACTTCACCCCGATGTATCAGCATGTGCATGTTTTGCTAATAAACATTAAAATATATGCATAGTTCACCAATTCTAGTAAATAAATCCTCATCTGACATATTTTTCATAAACAGATGCTTCCATCGATCACAACAGATACCTCAAGGTGCAACTGTCATGTTGCCTTGCTCCTCAGTTCTCAAAGGTCAGAGGTTGAAAGTTCAGCTGCAATACAATGAGTTGTTAACCCTATGTGAAGTAAAAGCTTTCACTCCAGACCAAGGTGATTCTTAGTCATTATACCTTAAATCAACCCCCTCTTTGGGATTAAGCACTTCAATATGTTTGGAGGCTTCCTCTGATGGTCTTGTTGAGGTAACATAGAACACTTCATAAAATCAGTTGGAGCAAAGCAGATAGAATTTCTAAATTCCAAATAAAGTGCTTTTGGTGTTAACAGAAACAATCAAACATGACGTTCTAATTTCGATTTCTCCAAAGTTTAAGTGACACAATCATATGACTTTCTATATTACACACATCTCACTAACTCTACTGAGTACCCATTCAATCATGATTGAAAAGAACAAGAGAAGCAATCCGTAGTAGAGACGTTTAGAGCTTTGCTTTAACTAGATTGTCCTTCTTCGTTCGTTTCATAGGTGTAACCACACTTTTTGAAAATTAAAGCACTACATTAAAGTACATCAGCTTACATGTGTGCTTGCCTAGCCTACTTCATACTATAAATTCTAGGCAGAAAGTTTTGTGGGAAGGAAAATTTGCAGGAAGAAAATATTTCGGGGAAAGATTCACAGCTTTTTCTTCGGCAACAATAAAATTTTCCACCATTTGCATATTTTTTCCCGTGACTTAAAGAATTTTTAGACAGTTGAAATTTTCCCTACTCCTCCACTTATACAAATTGTGGCAAAATTTCGTTTTTATTTTTACTTATTTCATGCGCCACAAAATAGGGAAGTAATCACACACTTACCTATTCCTAACTTTACTTTTTAGCAAGAACATCACTTAGCCTCTGCTGAGGCTTAAAATTACCTACCAATCATCAATAACTACTATAGATTTGTCCCTATCCGATTTCCCATAATTTTTATCACTGTGGATGGCGTCTTGACAGATGTAGATGTCTGGATGCCTTTTATTAACTAGTTCTTTTTTATTGAAGTTTCTTTGCACATTGTTTCAGTTCAAGGCCACCCACACAGCAATCAATTCTCTCAACTTTTTTGGAAAATTTTTCCTTGCAATATTTAATTTACACAACTTTTGCATTGGCGATGCAAGAAAAGTCTCACAACATTCGCAAATTTTTTCCCGCGACAATTTCTGCCTTCAGAGTAGCATGATTGTGATCCCTGTTGAAATATGAAATGTCCTGTGAAAGGAATCAACCAAGTGTGCATTGAGCACATGGCTTATCTACTATGTTTAATTCTCTTAAAAGTTCCATTTCTAAATATTAATCGTCTTTTCGTTTATGATGGAATATGTCCTGTTAGTTCATGTATGTCCATTTGTCCATTCTCTGTTTATGGAAGTGCCCTTTGCCCCTTTTCTAATATAGAACTAACTTTAGAATCTATAGCCCTTATGTAGGGGTACTTAATTCCATTCTCGGGGGATGTAATCGCTTGAGATAAGCCTATTTTCAGCTGTGTATGGTCTATGTGTAATAGGTATGATACACCCTTTGCTTTCAACCTTTCAGATATCAACGAATGCCTTAGCAGCCCTTGTAAAAATGGAGGTACCTGCATTGATTTCAACAATCGCTACTCATGCATATGCACTGCTGGATTCACAGGGGTCAATTGCAGAGAATCCTTGCCCAAGTGACTGATGTCTAGAAGTAACGAACCACCTCAATCACAAATAGTACTATTTTGGCCCATCAGGACGGCGAAGTTTCGACGACACACTCTCTGTGGGAAAACATGCAACAACATGTTGCGTCTTTCCGGCGATTTCTGCAAATTTTTTGAGAAATCATCCACCTAAGCTACAAGTGCAAGTTATTTTTAAGTTATGTGGTTTATAAGAAAGTACTGTTCAACGACTTAGAAAGTTAATTTAGCTAAGCATTGGGATTTTTACAGCAAAGAAATTTGACAGGCTTATGTGCATGTAAAATTCCAATTACAGTTGAACTTCAATCAGCCGAACTGCCAAAGGAATAAGAATTTGTTCTACTTATCGGAGCGCAATGGGCCAAGGGGTGGATATTCGAGTAGAATTTAGACCACAATAGTCTATGTAGGCTGTAGTAGCACTTTTTCTTCTATTAAAGACAAAATCTAATGTTCTCTCAAGTTCATTCACTTCACTGGATTTCTTTGCAGATCCATGTGGTACTGAAAAAATTTTCATAAAAATTCCAAACTATTCAATCTTGATGATTTAGTTTAACAGAAACCCAAGCAGAAAGTAGGCGAGTGTATTTGTTGTCAATGCATTACACTTGAAGACTTCATAAATCAACTGAGCCAAACTCAGTAATGACTATACATGGAAATTAGATCCAAGATCCTAAAAGAATTCACTTCTTTTGCATTTGTCAATTACTTTTAAAATAATCTCTTAACCAATAAATAATAACCAATAATCTCTTTTCAAATAAACTGAGCCACATTCATTAATGACTATATAAGGAAATTTGATCGAAGATCCTCAAAGAATTACCATCGTTTGCATTAGTCAATTACTTTTCAAATGATCTCTCAACCACCTGTTTTGGACCATTCCCACCCAATCTATGCCTAAATTTCCGACATAACACTGCTTTGGCTCAATGTGGAGGGTTGTCAAATGCTTCTAAATGCTTTCATTGGACATTTGAACAGGGTGGCAAAAGAAAGCTTGTAGAACTATATTTGAATTCCTGAAAGTAGATGCCTCAAGAAGCTAGTGCTTATTTTAAGTGAAAGGGCAAGTAGTAACTTTGAACAACGGAGTTGAATGCAAGTCCCGTGCCAACTGAGAAATCTTCACGAAATCCATACGACCTTCAAACTTTTGAGGATAGTGCGGATTTTGTGACGATTCCAATAAAGTAACGGGATATTTAGTATAACCTGTTAAGATAAATTGATGAAATGTTGAACAAGATTCCTGAAAGGATTTGTTGATAGCAAGGAGTTTATTGAAGAGAGTTAGCAATTTATTCGACTTATAGAGCTTTTTGACGTATCTGGAGTTCGACTTATTGGGGGTATTTTCTGCACACAAAGCATTTTAACACCAAAGGACATAAGGAAATGTTCAAGATTAGAAGAGCTCGATATAACCGGCATTCTACTTATTGAAGCTCAACTGTATCTGTTTAATAATAACAAGGAAGGTTTCCTCGCTTTTCTCTACCAGTATATCTTTTTTCTATGCGCATAAGAACTTACATTAACAAATTACAACACTAACAATCTACTTTACAACACATCGAGGACGATACCAGGGGGTGTAAATTTCATGTCTACCCACTGGCCCCTTAAGGTACTCCTCTGGTTGAAAAACTAAATTCAAACAGTTATTCACACATAATCACTGTGTATTTCGACCAGAGGAGTACCTTGAAAAGAATCTAAATACAACCATTAAATAAGAATGCAAAATTTCATGAAAGTTAAATTCCCAGGTTACTTCAAAATCGTAATAGTATTCAGCCATGATCAAACAGTTTTACTGTGCATGAGCTGTTCAGCAGTCTCGTGTCAGCCAACTGGTGGCAGAGCAAGATTAACTGAGGGCTGCTCTTTCCGAACGAAGCCCCAGCAATATAGAATACAGAGTTAATTTACTGAAAAGCTATTTCAGTAATCTCATGTTGTTGCGAAAGAATTATCACTAATTCAGATGTACATGCAGTTTTTTCAATGATCATTTAATGTGCACGCTAAAATCATCACACCTCAAAAATCTTTGTCAAGAATGTCTTGAGAAACATTCCTATAAGGGAAGAGTAAATCACATCTTGTCTGAAATCATGAGACCAAACGTTTATAGCATGATGATGGCAGTAGCACCAGCTGCCTATCATGCAATTCCTACTTTGTACTGCACACTTACGAAAGTAACAACAATTTGTATCCTGCTCATCTTCTTAGCATATTGTCACTTCACGCCATCAAAAAGTATCACCAATTGCCAGTATTTTGATGTTCTTAACATGTAGTTCTAATTTTGTCTTAATGAGTATGGTTGCAATAGTAGATACAGCTACATAGCTACATTAACTTATATAATAGATGAAAGAAAAATCCAATGTGTAGTTTCTATTCATTTATTCAAACTCGACCTTAGAACACAATTTCTAATAGATCTATTCCAAAGACTTTGCACAAGTCCAAACCAGAGAACTTATTAAAGCAGGAACTGATCTCGGTGGTCCACACAGAGGTAGCTGCAATATGCAAACATCTTTCTAGTGTCATGTTTCCAAGCCTTAGAAGGAATTGTACAGATGTATATCTCTTCTCTAGCAGTTATTACGAAGTCACTTGGGCAAAGGTGGCACCAGCCATTACAAAATGGGGAGGGGTTTGAGGACCTCGCTCTTAATGACAATGTGAACTGATTGACGCACACATTTCAACATTTCAACATCTTACAATAGTCTCCCTTGCCTCAAAAGGATCATTTTATGATCGACTTTGGGTGAATTGGAAAATTATTATTGGTACGAAATGGGAACATACCTTCAACCCCTCCGCGGAGCCATTACTGACTTGGACTTTGCTAGCTATTATACTTCTTCCATTCTGAGCGCTCTATATTTACTTTTCTTCTCCTAACTTGTAGCAAACAAATACTGAGAATAGTTTCAGAACTTTAGATTAGACTTTCAGGATAACTATCACTCAAAATAGTTTCAATCATGTTCTCATGTTCCTAATTACTTCACTTTGGGTGAATTGGAATATTACTATTGGTAGGAAGTGGAGGACATGCCTCCAGTCCCCTCGCGGAGCCACTACTGACTTGGGCTTGTTAGCTACTATACTTCTTCCATTTTTAGCGGTCAATATTTATTTCTCTTCTCCTAATTTGTAGCAAATAAATACTGAGAATAGTTTCGGAATTTGAGATTAGAGTTTCAGAATACCTATCACTCACTATGGTTTCAAGCATGTTCCCATTTTCTTAATTACTTCACTTTTAACTAGCTCAACCATATCAAAATTTCATGACAGCTAGGCTTATGTCATGTATACATGTGCAAAAATGAAACAAAATGAATAAACTATGCATTTGGCTTCCTATCAAAGAATACCTTAAACAGCTTCTATATAGAAAAACTGAACATTTAATTTCGCTCTTCTATTTTGGATGCTATTTGGCACCACTGAGATAAACGGACTCCTGAGACTACATTACATAGGTGCTAGAGTAATAGTTGGTAGTGTATTCGATGAGCGTCAAGTTTAAATTTGGTAGCCTTTTCATGCAAAGAGATACCCAAACTTTTCTTTTGCTAATACATTACTCTGTTCAGTGGCGTAGCGTGACCTCACCAACTGGGTATTCTATACGCCTTTTGGGTGTGGCTGGGTGTGGTTCCTTGAACCTGGTAATAAATATGTTAAAATGAAATATTTAGCAAACGTCTTGTATTGATCGGATAAAATGAAGTACATGTAATAGTAGAGAAAACAGTTGAAACAACTTCGTCAAAAACGTCAACAGAAAAGTTTACAACTGTTCTGAATTTTAAAACGTCAATGAATGTGATAATTTGAGGGTAACTGCCTAAAGTCGAATGGCAATTACATTTTACGCAAGAATATACATTTTAGTGTCCCCTTTCTAACGATAACATCATATCCATACGATGAATGGAGAGTAAACTGGCCTAGGGCACTACAGAGCAGTTAATGGATAACGTACTTTTTAATTGTCTTCATAATTGCAACTGCCACAAAATGGTACAAAAATGCAGTTATAGATTCTGTACTGAAAGATAAACAACTACGGAACTCTTTTTTAGTTATTCAAAGATACTTGTACATCCTCTTCGACAGCAGCCATGACCACTTTTATCAACTTAGAAGTGAGACTACGGCCGTGAGCGATTATGACTCAATCGCTCAGTGAGGCCGTAAGCTGAAGGTTTCTCAAAGTACATTGCCGTTGTTTTCACCAATAAATGAGGAACCTAGGACTTGCTGTGTATTCGTCAGTGAAGTTTGCAAGCGAGGTACTTCTTCAGCCTCCTGCTTGAGCTTAAAATTCAGTATAATATTTGTGGTAGTGTGGGAAGATAAGTACAAGGAATATGTATTGCTATTGAAATATGATGTCTGCCAAGTAAGTTTTTATTATATATAGAATTTCATTTAAAGTCAACTATAATTATGTGACATCTCTAGATTTAAAAGATTAGCCAGTAGCTTGGGTTTCATACAGGTAAGAGCATATGCAACTACTGATGCATCTTTTCGGGAAACACTGCTCTCTTTAGAAAGTAACTTTTAACGGCAAACATAGCAGATTACCACAGCATGAAAAAGCGCCACCATTCCTTTCATATACTTAAAAGCCTTTTTCGTCCGACATTCATCAGAGTATGAAATGAAGTACATGTTACAGAGGAATTAGTTGAAAACGACTTCGTCAGAGCTCGATAAAATAAAACAACTTCTAATCGAAAACGAATATCCAGTAGATGTTCTTCTTTCTTGCATCAACCAAAATTTCACTACATTTGCAGCAGAAAACCCGATGGGTCCAGAGACGTGAACGGTATACCTAAAATTGCCTTGGATTGGTAATGTTTCATCAAAATTTGAAAATCAAATCAGTAAATCCATTACATCTTGCTACTATGCTGTGAAGCACCGTTTCTTTTACAGCACCAAATAATATGCTACCATCTGCTAAAAAAGATTGCGTTCCTACCACTCAGAGAAGTTGTATTTTTTATGAATTTTTGTGCCGACGTGAAGCTCGGTAAGTAGGACGCACTACGCAGGGACTAGAAGACAGAAAAAAGCAGCATGTCCACACGAGCATCAGGAAGAAAAGTAATATCGTAAGAGAACAGCAGCCACCTCGTATATGTAAAAAGGAACAATTCTAAAATTAATTGTTAGTTGGCAATAGGACAACACCTAATTGTAAATCCAGAATGCGCCAAAACATATGCGGACGACTATTATTCGGATTATTGGGCAAGCAAGAACATCTTTTTATGTAATTGTTTTGAATTCTGTTTACATCAAGACTCAAAATCCAGTCTTGTGTAGACAAAAGGAATTTGTTTTCTTATTGCCACTTTTCAAGTAAACAATGTTAATAGGTCCTAATTGGTCACACTTGGGACCAATCAGACGCATCCTAACACATTAACTGCATCTGGATATATATTTTGATTAACCTTTAGGTCACTATCCAACGTTTTCATACTCTGATGAGTGTCGGACGAGAAAAGCGTTTAAGTACGTCAAAAGAATGCTGCCGCTTTTTCGTGTTCTGGTAATGTTCTGTAGTATCAACAGACTATAGCAGATTACATAGCGTATGAAGAGAAACAGTGCAGCATTGAATCCTGTTAATGCAACTCATTTTCTTGCTTGCAAGTGCATTTGCTGAAAATGAGTCGGAAAAGATGTAGGAGCTATTGAGCAACTTAGGATCTAAACTTTGTCTAAACCATAAGCATTTGAGATATGATCAAAACCTTTATTGCTCTCGGATGCAAACACAACCATTGAGTTCTGCTGTGTATCCAACGATTCTTTAACCTAAGGGTGCAAAAGTAGCCATTCATTTCCGAGGGATACCCGAGGATGCCTCATTTTATAGTCATTTGAATTTATTCTTGCTGTGAGATGCAAATGCATGTTTGGCTATTTGTTGGCATAGATTTAGCTCCCATGATTTCCACCATAAGAGTTACGGACAGGTAGTTCAATTGATTTTTGATCGGCTTTTAATTCACTTGTTCTTCAATCAGTGCTTCAATATCAACAACATTAAGCCGCCGCTATTATCTCGCATTTCAAGGTGTACAAGAGGAGAGACCTTTAAGGTAAAATCTTCTTCTCTATTCTGCTTGACTTTTCTGGTTGTTTCGAAGTAACTTTACAGTGTTATAGGAATCTACTTAGCTTGCTTGGCTGTAGGCTTAGCTATTTGTTGGCATAGATGTTGTTCTCATAATTTCCTCCTTAAGAGTTACGAACAGGTAGTTGAATTGATTTCCATATTCAAATTCAAACCACTATACAACTTGATCGGCTTTTAATTCATTTGTTCTTCAATCAGTGCTTCAATATCAACCACATTAAGCGGGCGCTATCACGTCAAAGTTCTCGGTGTGCAAGAGGACAGAACGTTAAGGTATAAGATTCTTCTCTATTCTACTTGAGTTTTCTGGTTGTTTCTAAGTCACTTCACAGTGCAATGCGAATCTACTTATCACCTTAATTTGTGCTCTAGGGCACATTAATTTCCATTAACTGCTTTCTTTCATTCAGCATTTCCATACTTTGACCATGTTTTATCTTCGTGGATTATTAAGCACTGCACTGAATACTTCCTTACTTCAATTATTAACGCAATATGCTTTGCTCATACTTTCCTTCTAATTCTTCAAGCCAATTATGTGAGCAAGATCTATAAGCACAATTCTTACGAGACCTAAAAGGATAGAATTTATTGAGATAAATCAATTATTTTAATTGCAGACATGCATCTCAAGATGGTTTTGTTCTTGGTTCTTGCTCTATGCCAACTTGGAAAGCGAGTTCTTTCTCAACTCACCACTGCAGGCTACATGTATGAGCTTGTCGCTGGACAAGACAGCAATGATGACGTCTCAGCCTCAGCTAAGTTCACAGCATATTTTGACTGCTGGCAAGATGACAGCTGTCTTTATGTAGCAACAGAGAAGAGTAGTGGTAAATTCTTGCTAAAGAAAGCTGGAGAAATAGTGAACAACGATGATTATTCTGCAGTTTGGAAAAAGAATACTGTTGGTATGTTGTACATGAGTAAATTAGATAATTTCATGCAGACTCGTAAAGCTTTTGCATACTTGTTTGGAGTTTTACTGCTTATATGAATCAAATTGGCATACTTCTTGCATAATACCTAGGTAGGTATATTTTTTAAAAGATAAATATTGTTGTAAATTGCATATTGAAGTTGGAGACTTATGCAATCATTTGAGGCAACTATGCGATATATTAGAAGTTTCTTTGGTCTGGGGCGAAGCTAACGAAAATTACTGGTGGGTTTGCACAACTCCAATTTGCCTACAAATAGGATTTTCATTTAGTTTGTTTAACAAAACAACCAGTAGTGGCCCGTGAGAAATCAGGTAGATGAGACACACTGAGATTATGATGTGATATAAATCGCACCTCTCAAGCCTCGGAAATGCTCATAGTGGACAGCATTTGTGCTCTTATTTGTCGAGGCTTTGCCTGCAGTTGGTGAGGGACTAGTCACTTCACTTTTTAGTGAACCATGTGTTAACTAACGATCAACAGGATTTCTTAAGAGCTTGAATACTGTATCAACATCAATGAAGGCGAATATTGGTGTGCTGAGTAAAAACATCGAACGTAGCTCAGTGGAATATGTCTGCTCACTTGGCCAACGTCATCTTCACTACCAAAAGATTGTAAACCAATGAACTGGCAGCAACATTTCAATGGGATTTGTAATAGGAGCTCAGCCTTGATTCATTTTCAGAGCTGAATTGAATTTATTAGGGGTAAACTGGAATGTGCCATGAAAGAATGTGAAAAACTCTGCTGTTCTGTAATGCACATAGAATCAGCGTGAGATCACTGATGAACTGGAAACAGATCAAAGGATTGGCTAGATCGTCTATCATTCGGGGTAGTGGTGGATCCATGACACCGCAAACGCCTTACATAAGGCAGTCAGAAACTCTCAACCTGTATATTTTTGTAACAAACTTCACTAGGTAGTCAGGAATCGCCACATGCTTCATTTAACATGGTCAAGTAAACGGTGCTGAAAGTTTCAATTAATCTCGCTTTTGTAGAAGTATAGTGCAATGTCGTAACGGTTTATTACTGCCTGCTTGCCCTTTCCTTATATGGAATGCTCAGAGACAATATAGCTGATTGTGCGTCATTACCCACTGATTGTGCGGCAATGGGACTCGATTGTCGAGCCTGTCATGTTTTGCTTCATGATCAGTGTGCAGCATAATTTAACTGTAAGGCAGGAAAAGTACATTGTGTGGCAGAATGTAACGATTGTGCGGCAATCAAGCTTCTGAACAATGAATTTGTGGGCTTATAATACATGGAAATTGGAATGATGCCCTGAGAATAGGCATCTGTCTCTAATCTATTAGCGTTCTATCAGGGATGCAGCGAGCCACATTTAGGAACTGACTTTGAACTGCTCTATAGATAATTTGAAAAATTGAGTGATATAAAATACTTTATCTTGTATGTAGTATTTGTGGTTGAGCTGCTCCTTCCCTTAGGCCTACGAAATTACTGCATGTGCATTAGAATGTGTACAAACTTTTCTTCTTCCCTAACCAAATGTGCTATACAATAGTTCAATTCATCATAGTACTTCAGGGAGGATACATAGGCCATAAATGGACAAGATCATTCCTCTGTTCTTGAGATACAGAGTCTGTTAGCATAAAAAGACCTTAAAACGTAATCAAAACAGCCATTTTACAGTCACCGAATCACATCTTTTTATGTCTGTCAACTGCTATAACTAACACTGCAACCAAGCAAACTTATTTAGGATTTTTCCTTTCAAAAACAATGTATTAGATAAAGTTAGCCAGTTGCCAAAGAGGAAAGAACTTTCCGGTATTGAAATGGTAAATACAGTCCTTATAAATTTCATTTATTTGAAAAGCAGGCCATCAAATATACGTATATAAGTTAAGCACTTTTTCTTCAATGATTCATACTTCGGTTTGGAAGTGTTTAAGTGCCAATCCTGCAGTTTGCTTACTTATCTACATAAAAACTTGTAGTTCTCCACTACCACAATACATTGTCTTTTCCACGCCTTTTATGACCACACCCTAGTGCAGCAGTCACTATTACTGCTAGATCCGCTCCTGATTCGGGGCATGCCCTGCCATAACAAAGCTCAATATGGACACGACCTGTCATCATTCATGTAAAATGCACAAGGCAGATTGAGAGTAAGTGACGGCATAATGGATGTTGCTGCATGTATCTTGTTGTATTTTTAAAGGAAATGAATTGATTGATAAAGAAACATCAAATTTCCAAAATGCTGGTCGGGGGCACTGCCCTATCTGCCCCAATAGACGCGCCGCCATTGAAAACAAAGTTAACAAGTACTATTGATATTCGGCAAATGCGTTGAAAGCTAAGTATTGGGGTTGTGGCATCCCCTGCATCCCTATGGCTACGCCTCTGTACTTGGTTATGAAACTAATACTTTTTTGCAAAGTAAAGATGAGCGGTTCAAATTGAAATAATATTTGGCTTTCTCGTAATGATGTGAAAATTCTAGATATTGATGAATGCATAAGCAGCCCGTGCCGAAATGGAACGTGTGTTGACAGAATATCCGGATATCATTGCATCTGCAATCCTGGATTCAATGGGACGCATTGCGAAATTGGTATGTTCTATTGCATCCATAATTTTCGTGTTTAATTGCGATTTTCATACTTATTTCGTTTACAACAGTACGTAAATAGTACCAACAGACTATTTACTTACTTATTTCGTTATTGCATTGAAAGCAGTAGCAAAGGAGTTGTAATGACTTGCAATACTGATAGGAAGATTATGTAAACATGGCAGAGGATTCAGCATTGTTTGAAATAGCTGAAAGCGTCTATTTTGGGCGTTAATAGTGTTGGCCATGTTTAACATACATGCATAGACATACACACACACACACGCGCGCGCACACATTATTTATTTACTATCTGTGTCATCTCACACACAGCCCTAACTTATGTGGACCTGCTGCTATCAGATAAAAACTAAAAGCTTACGGTTACCTAAGATAAAAGTTCATCAATAATAGGAAAAGTCGGCCATTTTATTCACTGCATTCGCAGACGCGTTGCCTAGGCCCATAGAAGCGGAGATAGGATCCGCCCTATATGCCATTAGGCGCGGGAAAGGACTTAGACTTTGATAACATCTTTATTTATGGCTCGTATTTGCAATAACTGTTTATTTCAATTTTATTGTGCTCATCAACAAAGTTGCTTTCTAACGTATTCGAATACTAATTCTTTCTTGCGCATTCAAGTCTCAAAGATTATTCATGAGAACTACATTCAAGCGTAACATAAGAACAATTAGGCACAAATCAGTGACGTTTGAGAACATGGTTAGGGAATCTTTGGCCAGTTTTCCTTATAGCAATGCGTTTTAGATGTAATTGGGAGGAGTTTTCATTTCTAGTTAAAGACAATTGTGTCAGCAATCCATGCCAATTTTACGAACGATGTGTCAGTGGCGTCAACACGTATTCCTGTGAAACTCTAACAAGTAAGGTTAAACACTTCTTATTGAGCCGAGTGGCATTCCTAATGAGAATATAGAAGTATATTTGACAGAGAATTTGTGACATTGTAAATGCATCAATGTTACCCTTCGGAATCCCATAAATACATGATGGAAATCGTTTTTCTAATAATCAAAATGACTGTGCAAGCCAATGCAATACTGCATCGTTTGCATTACGTTTGCTATAGAAATTTGCATAATAATAATAATTTTATTTTTCAAACTTCATTGAATATATCCTACGATACAATCATGCACCTCTCTAATGCTAGGTAGTGTATAACTGCGATTTCTACGTGTCAAAAGAAAAACAAAGTTAAATACAACAAAAGGGTAAAAACAACAACTGCTACTATCAATACTTCTACAAATTGTGCATATACGAAAAAGAAAAACAAAAAAAAGGAATAATGATAATAAGCAGTGACTAAAATTCTAATAATGCGGGGTTGTTCCAGGGCTTGTTTCTGCGACAGAATATGTAATAGCTACATCTTATCGATATGTTCATGATCTTTTTAATTATATATTTTGATGAAAGCTTGTCAAATTTGAGATCTTCCCAAAAATAATAACAAGGAGTCAGATGATTTACCCAGAAGTCCAAGAGTACTCATCGAGAGATTGATAAATTTAATGTTAGAAAATGTAGGAGTGAGGTCAGATATGAGAGAGTGGTACTACGCTTTCTTTCGATCGCTATTAGTTTGAGGATTGGATTCAAATCTAACAGTTAACTCAAGAATATAAGGAGAAGAATCAGTAGCCAGTACAAGATCTGGTCTAAGGGAATCCCTGGTAACAATGCTTGGTAATAGAAATGAAGGCAGGTCGGCATATAGTGAGCACTTAGACAATGATGTAAGAGTTTTTGCAAGATAGAAAAGGACAGAATTGTGACGCTAAGTATATCTATCCTCTTCCAGGTAGGTAGTACAACTAGAGACGACATGTTGAAGCGTTTCAGTTTTAAGGCAGAAGGAACGTGCAGATGACTGAGAAATAGCCCATTTGCTGAGATTTCTCCTGGTTGCAAGGGTGTTGTTCAAATATTTGATAGAATAGTTAAAGATATTTTTGGCATGCTCTGTTGAACGGTGGACCATAGGCTGCGGGTTTTAGAACTTACATGCGTAAGAATAGAACTAATAATGAATCCCTGAGACTTTAACTCATGGGTTATACGCATCTCGTTATCCTTTTTTACAGCATTTAGGACCTGCTTTGTGTTCTGATATTGATCATACTGAACATTGTAACCCAAGCTTGTCTGTGCCCACAGGATATTAATTTCTGAGTTGGGAGATGATTTTAGAGCATTCCTAATAACTGATTGGCATTGAGAATATTTAGTTGAAGGCAAGATCAAATTGATACCGTATTTAGCCTTTGGGAGTGCAAGGGAGCTAAGGGTGTTGCTGATAGGCAAATCCAACCATTGACGAACAAAACTAGATACAAGATTTCCAAATTCTCAGCTACCCATGTTTTACCAAGATTAGGAATTGTAAAATGCCGTAAAACTTTAGAGAGTACAAATCTATGATATAAAAGAAGTTTATTTTTAGGATGGCAAGGAAGAAGGTCAATTTTACTCATCAAACTAGGAAAAGATCTAATACTTCAGACATGTGATCATGATTATCCATAGAAAACTTGAAATATATACCAAGGTATTTAAATGAATCACCTTTGGCAATGATAGGAAGTACATCGTGATTTAGAATAATAATAATAATAATACGCCAAAAATGTGAGAGAATTTGTGAAGAACAGCATGCAAGGTTGGAGAACAGAACTAACTTCGTGTGGGCATGCACTAGGAAAAGTCAAAATTAACAGAGGCATTTTTCAAGGAGATAGTCATTCACCACTGATTTTTGTTTTATGCATGATTCCATTGTCAGTGGTTCTGAGGAAAGTAAAATATGGGTATGCTTGGGGTGCAATTGAAGTAAAGACAAACCGTCTTCTCTATATGGATAATTTAAAGTTATATGGTAAATCATACGATCAAATAGAAACTCTTGTAGAAACTGTGCGTATGGTCAGCAAAGACACAGGCATGGAATTTGGCATTGAGAAATGTGGAATGTTAGTGCTTAAGAGAGGTAAAGTTGTATCATCTGAAGGAGTAAGTTTGCCAGATGAGCAGATGATGAAGGAAATGGATAATACTGGCTACAAGTACTTAGGAATTCTAGAATATGATAAGGTGAAAGAAAAGAAAATGAAAGATGTATTTGCAGCAGAGTACAAGCGTAGAATTAAGCTTGTATTGAATTGAGAGTTAAATGGAAAGAATAAGATCGTGGCTATAAATGCGTGGGCAGTCGCGGTTTTGAGGTATAGTTTTGGAGTGTTAGACTGGAAAAAAGAAAAACAAATAGCAATGGATAGGATGACCAGAAAAGTTTTGACAATTCATGGAGCACTCCACCCCAAGAGTGATGTTGACAAGGTTATGTGTCAAGGTGTAATGGAGGAAGGGATTTAATAAGTGTTCAAATGTGTGCGAGAACAGAGGAAAACAACTTGGCTAGATATGTGACGATGTCAACTGAAAGACTAATGAAAGGAGTAAAGATAGCCAAAATTGTTGACTGTGAAGAACCAAAGGAGAAGAATGCACTCAAAAGAGAAGTCCAAAATTAATATATTGCCAGATGGACTGGGAAGAGGATGTATGCACAGTTTGTTCGTGAAATGCCTGAGAGTGTTGATAAAGATAGAGCATGGGAATGGATGAGGAACGCACTAATTTTTGCGGCACAAGTGCAAGCTTTGAAGACAAATGCAGTTAAATTCAATATTGACAGAGCAAAGAATAGTCCTTTATGTAGGTTGTGTGGTGAACTGAGTGCATTTCACTCTGTTCTTAATTGGAACTTCACAGCAAAATTGCATTTCATTACAAGTACAGTTTACTAATGATTGTATCTGCTTTCAAAAGGAATTGGTAAGCAACGGTCCATGAATTGAGTTTTTGTATCCTGCAAGGAGATTGAATCATAGAATGAAAAGGCATGGTACAAACTTTAAAATTTTATATTTTCATCTTAAAGTTTGCGAAATTTGGCCCATTTCACTAAAGGATTACTCTCAAGTGCCATATAAGCGGGGGAGGGGTCCTAATAGACAGGGGGTTGGAAAAATTCCGAAATGTAATAAACGGGGGATCAAAATAAACGGGGGGCGAACTGCTGTTTATGCTTTATGACAACCTGTTTTTGTTCTTTTTGTCATCATATAATCATTTAAACAGTATTTAAATGATTATTCAACGACGAAAAGAACAAAAACAGGTTGCCATAAAGCATAAACAGCAGTTCGCTATTTTGGCATGAAAATTGGGCGTAAATAGTGAAAACACAGGACGGAAATGATACGAGGGGTTTGCAAAAATAGCCAATTTCTTTAAAATCAATAAACGGGGGGTCCTAATAAAGTCAGGGGGTTGGAAAAAATTTTAAAAAATTAATAAGCGGGGGAGTTTATTTGGCACCTGAGGGTACATCGTGATTCCAAACTCCTTTATTGGCTAAATATCGTTTCCTTGTAAGAAAATTATCCCATTTGCTTGATTAGCTGGTGCATAAAATGAAGCGTTGTCACTCCTGATTATCTACATTTAGCCACAGTCCCATCATGATTCTTGTAGAATAGTGCACCAAAGAATGGGAACTGAGTAAATGAAAGCCATGTTATGCACATTGAGCGTTAGAGAAAAACAAGAAATTTGAATGTTTGATTTTAGATGTCGCACTATACAAGAAAGCAACACAGTCCAGTACACATCAAAATTGGGTTGGTGCTTTTATTGCTCAATATGCAGTAGATGGGAATAGCAATTCAGATCTATTTGCGCTTTCATGCACCCATACGTCCAACTCTCCTAATCAAAATCCATGGTGGGAAGTTGATTTTGGAAAATTCTATAACATCACAGGCGTTGAAATCACAAATCGTGGGGTATGCTGTGGAGAGAGATTGAGAAACTTTGCAGTCACTGTTGATAGCGACTTGTAAGTACAAGTAAAATACATATTTATTCATTCTTGTTTGTAGTTTATCAGATTTTCATTGCAAATGGTGATCGTGCCTGAGTCCAAAAATAATAAGATAAGTAGAAGACCAGTTTATAATTTTCTATGTATTCATCCAATTAAGGTAGCCCTATTTTTATACTTGTTGCCACCTTTTGTCGCCTTTAAAATAATCTCTGCTTTTATTGCACAGTATCAGTTTATAGTTAGAGTTGCGTTTATTTTACATGCTGAAACAAGGGCTTCATGAAGCTCAAATGCAGAAGTCATGCAATCGCCTAGCTTCACATTTCATATATGTCATAAGTTTACATACAAAATAAACCTTCAGCTTAGCAACAACAAAACGTTTTAAACTGATTTATTTAAAATAAAAATAACCATTCAATAGAACAAAATAACCTATTCATTGTGGAGCTGCTCTTCCATGGGGTCGTGTTTATTCATGTCTTGTTCTTCATATACATTTTCAGTTCCATTTTAAAGGTATATATTGTCAGCAACTCACGTATATTAATAGGCATATTACTCCAGTCCTTAAGAGCTGAGTAGTGCTCAGCTCTAAAGTTCTCAGCATTTTATAGTGCTCAGTCCTATTCTTAGGGGTCTGGAGATTTTGGCTACTTCTCGTATTGTAAGATGAGACACTGGAACTTGGTTTATACCTTTCTAGGAAGCTTTCTGAGTAGAGTTGTTGTATGATTTTATGGGTCATAACATCCTTATCCAAACAAATTATGTTTTTTACACTCATCTCAAGACATGACCCAGTATCTTAACCTTTAGCGTTCTTGATTACTTTAAGAGCCCGTGCTTGGAGGGTCTGAAGGGTAACCAGTCTGGTTTTCGACAAACTACCCCAAACAACATCACCATAGCGCAATTGGCTTTCAACTATTGCGTATTAAACCAAGCATAGTTGAGATTGTGGTAGCTTATTTTCAATCTCTGTAATGCCCAAATCACGGATTGAATTTTTTCCATTTTGTGGCTGAATTCACCTTCCCACGAAGGGTTTTTATCAATAATCAATCGAAGGGACTTCGCTTGCGTTACTCCTCATTACCTGCCTTGCGTTATCTATCAATCTTTTTATGTCATTAGATGCAACTGCCATATTTGTGTCACCTAGATAGGTGCTAGCTTTTGCATATTGAAGGCTATTTTCAAAGTCATTTAGGTAGATTATAAATAGAAGAAGGCCTAAGCAAGAACCCTGAGGTATACCGCATGTGACATTCTATGGTTTTGACTTGTTCCCATTTAAAGTACAAAACTGGGCTCTGTTTTCTGATACGATTCAAACCAATCTCCGGCTTTTTGCAATCCTATAAGAGTTGAGTAACTTTATAAATATGTTATGATGCTATGCTCTACAGTGTTTAAAGCTTTTCTTAAATCTTGAAATATGATAAGGTTCATTTCGTTACTATCCATATTCTCCCGCCAGTGATCTTTGCTGCTTATTAGGGATGTTGTTGTGGAGTATTGTGTGCGAAAAGGAGCCTGACTGCTCCTTAGAATATTGTTGACCTTCAGAAACCCGGATGGTTGGTCATATGCTTGTCATACTAACATCCCTGCAAACACTGATATAACTGAAACTGGCCTATAATTGTTTAGGTCTAACTTAGATCCTGACCTATGAATTGGGGTAACACTTACTGTGTTCCACACGTCAGGAAAAACCCCATTCGTTGTTGAGGAATTGAAAATGCACATGATGTGGTAGGCAATAAATTTTACAGCATCTTTTACCAGATTTATGGTAACTTTATCTAGACCTGATGCTTTCCCATTGTTTAGCAGACCAATAGCATCTAAGGTTTATTTTGTATCAATTGTATTCAAAGTCATTTTACTATAAACAGAGACGACATACTTAAAGCCATCATCACCTAGCCTTGAGGTTACTTGTTTAATAAAGTTTTTCCCACAGAAACAAAATGATGATTTAATGCTTAAAGCGTATCCGATTCCTTTGTCATGACTTTCCCCATCTTTGTTGATATTGGAAAGCAGTGTAGATTGTGTCTTAGCTAACGACTCTGTTATTAGCTTTCCACATCTTCTTAGGTTCCCCATTACTATTTTCGAATATTACCTTTATCTGTTGATTCCCTGTTAGTACTGTTTACCAGAACTGTTTGTGTTATGGACTACCTGTGGAGACTATGCATTCTTTATATTACAAAGGACTTTAATTAGTTGTTTTTAATATGGACTAGCGAAATGTTGGATAGAGCATAAGTCAATGTAAATTACAACGTATCTTTTCAATCTAGAATTATTTTCTACATCAATTCATAACTTACATTGATCCTGGATAGAATTTCTTATCAGTTCAGTTACTTTATTTCTTTGCTTGTTATATGACATCCACACTTCAGGAATACGAGAAGCCATCTTATTGAGCCTATCTCGTGTCTCCATTGCTTTTTTTAAATTTTGAATAAGCCATGGAGCAAACTTTTTCTTAACTCTTTGTTTTTTAATCAGAGCATGCATTTTAAGGACAGAGTTAAATATTTCTTGAAATTTGCTCACCATACAAGGTGGATCATCTGTAAAGGCATCAAGGATGGCTTTCCAATTTATTAGTTACAGGTCTTCTTGGAATAGAGATTTATCATACTTTCTCATATTCCTGGATTCGATTATCTTTGGCGATATAATTGTGTTTTTCATTCGCCAAGCATTTATCTTTCTTATACCATATATCAAATAGTGGTCCACCATCTCTGTTTCTAAAACACCAGTCTTTAGTATATACCTTACGTTTGAGGTACAGAATTCGTCTATTAGCGAACTGCTTATTCTTTTGATGCCATTATCACTAGTATTAATAGGTACTCTTGTGTAAGTTTTTATCAATTGTTCCATTTGGAATTCTGAATACACCTGTTTCAGTTTCTTTGTATTCGCTTTTCTACTATCCCTTATGTCACAATTGGTGCCTCCTGTAAGAACGATTTCTTTATCTTCCCTATCAATGCTAGTTAAAACTGCTCTAAGATTCTCAAAGTTAACATCGTCCCCATTTATGGTTTGTGGCTGGTACCATGAGATAAGAAAAGAAGACTTTGCCTTTTTGGGCTTAATATCTAAGGATAGGAGAACCGGGTTATATCCATTTGTTGTTATACCTGGATCGCATAAAGGGAATCTTTCACACAAATTGCTACTTTACCCAATTTTGTTAACATTTTTGTTCATTTTGGGGGGCTCAGCTTCCCCCCCCCAAATTTTTGCATCAATCATGCTTTTCAAAGCGCATTGACCTTGCTTCCAATGTTTTGTATGCTATTGCTATGATGAATTTCCTCGCTACTATATGACTATTGAGATCGTGGTAGATGTTGACTATATTATATCACAATTAGACTAAATTATCATGTATCTATTTTCAAAAATATGGGCGTTGCTGCAAACTGGCCACACCTATTTTGTGACATTGCACGTAGATTCCCCCTTGTTAAAATTTCTAGAAATCACCCCTGGTCTTCTATCTTTCGTTTCGCTCAAATCTAACAATTTTTCAAACTGTTGTAATGTGTATATTATGTAATCATCATTGATATCATAATCTCTGTATATATGTAATCCTTGTATCCCTGTGATTTTAGTTATGATTAGAGGTATGCAAGAGAAACACGTGGCTTTCCTCACCTCGTCTCGTGAGATTCAGAGAAACATTAAAGTTATCTTTCAAGTGAATAAATTATTTTTTGATAATTTAATTCTGGTTGTACTTGTCTCAAGCAAATGCAAAGGAGAATAACCTGCTTCAACCACACATTACATAGCTCTACTATAATTGCAGCTCTATGCACATTGTTGAGAAAAGTCAATGGACTAAAGACTTGCTCGTAACTGATGGCCAGTTTTCTTTGGTATTATCTGCTTACGCTTTTGATGCAAATAACAGCTTGTACACGCTCATGCCACGAATGTATCCGGACAGTTTCGAATATAGCTGCAAATGCGTTGTAGACAGCTTTTGTTGCAAATTATGAAAGCAATGTTCGTGAAAACTTTTTCATGAATTTTCTCGAAACATTTCTTGTTGCTGTTTCATTACTTTATCTAATTCGGCTTCAACTTTGTTAATGTAAAAACCAGTGTTATAGGATGTTTGTGTGAAGACAGTAGCTGTAACTACAAAAACAATTGACTTACGAACAGAGACTAGAGGTAGCCGTGGAGTGTGGAGCTGGACAAGTTTGAAATTTTGCAGCCTAGAGGGCTGCATCAAATGGGGAGTTGAAAAATATCTAGGAGGTGGGCTGCAACTACTGACAGTAAGCTTTGAGCATGTGACTAGCATTTCTAAAGGCGATTACTCACTTTTAAGGCTCCCAGCTAGCAACGCTAATTCTAGATCTAAGTAAGAAAATTTTTTGCTCAAAATTGATAAGCCAGTTTAGGAAGGGTTGCAATAAGAGTGCTGTGGTGTTATTTGAGACGTACCACTTAGTTAGGGCTGAAATTTGAGGGAGGTAAGGTCGGCCTTTTCAAGGTTTTTCTCCATTAATAGTGTACAGGCAATCATATTTTGTTTAGTTGAACTAAAATTACAAATCTTATTACTCCATGTAAAAATGGAATTAACAAGTATTGTTGTAAATTTTTTATATTGTTATGCTCGCTAGATATTAGCTCTAGTAAATCTCTAGTCACTAATACTCTAGTCTCTAAGTAAATCAAATGCTACCATGCGAATTTATCAATGTTAAGCTTCAAAATTATTCTTGTATGTAAAGTAAAACCAAAAGCAAATCAAGATATAGAATATTAAAAATTAAAACATATCAGGAGTGATATTTGAGCTAGCTCTACATTGCAGAGATGCTGATTAATTCATACCACCTATTTAAGATTGAGGTCAAATTTTATAGCCCTTGCTTATACGGAACTCATACCAGAAGGATGGATTTGTGTAGTTAAGTGCTTTATATACCGCAGTCATAGGTACAAAAAGATTTTGTGTTTGAATAAATGTTTCGTCAGTTTTTACCAAAGCAGCTTCAAACGTTGATTTATGATACGCAAAGAGTATGCTAAGAGCCTTTTGTATATATTTTTCAATATCTAAGCATAAGTAAATGCTTCAAGCATCTCTTTTTCCATGTTTACTTCATCAGGTACAGCGCAAAATAGTTTTCCAGTTTCTGTAGACAAGTGTCTATCCGACTTCTTCCTTTTTTCGATGACTTTCTGAATCCTTAGACAAAAATCTACAGTGTGAACTTATCATTTTCCAAAATGATAAGTTCATTTCGATTTCCAAAATTATGTATTTTTATTGGTCAAAAAGCGATATTATTTTCTTATTAAATTCAAAATGCTAAAGTTGGAATTCTAATTTCAGCATGCAAGATTTACAAAGAAAGCATAACCCATTTTAGCTAGTTCATTTCAGAAAAGGTCAGGAAAATTTTAAGAAAAACTCAGGCTGAGTTTCAGGAAAAGTTAGGGGAAATTAAGGCTCAGGCAAGATAATGGCTTGTTGTGAGAAAACTTTTTACATCACCATTTATTGATAAATAAAATTTTGATTCTTCTCAAGAGCAAGAAACATTACTCAATAATTTGTAACGTCTGCCACCATAGAATGTAACTGAAGTCATTTTGGTGTGTTAAAATATAATTTTATACTTCTACACTTATTGGCTTGGCATCAAGAGATGGCACATAAATTGTATTATTTTCAGCAAATTTGCAGACCTTAGAAGCCTTTAGCGCATGGAAGATGTCTTTGATGAAAATATTGAAAAGGAAAGATCTCAATGCAGAATCTTTGTAGCACAGCGGATTACCATTGAGTCAGCTGCTATATATAGAGTTCATCATAGCACATTTCCTAGACCTTGAGTGAGTTGCTATATATCAGTTTGAGGCTAAAATGGTGATAGCCATTGGTATGTAATTTTACCAAAAGGACATTATAAGGGTGAAAGTCATATGCTTTGAACACACCATTTGGTACCACTCTTATCACGCCATTGCTATTACGCACTCCTAGCACCATTCCACTAGTCTTTGGATAGAATGCTCTGTACTATATCCTTTCATTTATTCCACACAACAGGTTTGACAACTTTGGTCTGGCAACGACGGGATTTTTCAAATGTTCTTGATTGAGATTGAAACATTTCTTGGGAATCGCAGCTGAAGTATAAATTTCAAGAGAAGAGCCACGACCAAAAAACGTCTTTCTTTACTTGTTTCACCATTTCGACATTCCAATAATTATTCAAATTAGGCCTAAGCCAGTAGACATATACGGTTTAGTGACATAAACGATATTGACATAAACGATATAATACGTTTCGAGACATCATGTGCCATCCTCAGTTAATAAACAGTGCCAGCGGGAGGTTATATAAATGGGGAAAAACAAGTGGGGAAGAAACAAGTGGAAATCAAGAAAGTAAATCCACGGGAAGTCGAGAAAGTAAATTCACGGGGATACCTTAAAAGGAAATTTACAATAGGGAAAAAACCACCAACCATTCAAAACATATAATTCCTAGATAGGGAAATAAACGAACAAAACAAACGAATTTGTTCTTGATTGGGTGGACAGAAAACTTTTTCAATGAGTTTTCTTTACTTACAAGATATAGTATTATATGCTGGTCTCATAGCAAACTTTTTCAGGTTGTGGAGAAAGGTCTTCAGTTGAAACTATTCGCTTCTGAGAGGATTTTGAGGGGACTTGGACCCATATCCTTTGTATGTATTTTGCTTTTCAGCACATGTTCTGTTTGTATCATCATTCATTTGACAGGTTGCTTTCATACTCGTATTGCTTTAGTTCTAGTAAGGAAGCATTCCTTCTTTTGACCAACAGATGCTTCAATAGATCAGAGCAGATACCTCAAGGTGCATCTGTCAAGCTGCCTTGCTCCTCAGTACTCAAAGGTCAGAGGTTGAAAATTCAACTGCAATACAAAGGAGTCTTAACTCTGTGTGAAGTGAAAGCCTTTACACCAGACCAAGGTGATTCTTCGTCAATCCAATATCATTACAAACAAATTTTAGAAATTAATTCAAGTATTGATCTTGAAATGTTAGGGTCAAACAAATTCAACTATACCAAAACATATTTAAGTAAACGAAAACAAATTACAGTTAACGAAAACAAATTCAAGTAAACCAAAACAAATTCAAGTATACGAAAACAAATTACAGCTAATGACAACAAATTAAAGTCAGTGAAAACAAATTCAAGTAAACGAAAACAAAGTCAAGGAAACGAAAGAAATTGCAGTTAACGAAAATAGATTCTACTCAATGAAAACGAATTCAAGTAACCCAAAACAAATTCAAGTCAGCGCAAGCAAATTAAGGTTCTCGATCTTTTCGAGCAAAATCTCGCAACATTATTGGCAGGAATCCTTCGATGGTAATTCCTTTGCTAGCCAATCAAGCTCCTCACCGCATCTTATACAAAATGGGGCAAAAATGCGTTTCCATCATTGCTTATTCTCATCACAACATAGTGAAATAAATGCAATTTTTTCCACTTTCAAACTTACTTTTTTTAGCAACAACATCATTTAGCTAAAAAATGCACATCAGTCATCAAAAAATGCTATTGATCTGTCCCTCTCCGCTTTGCCAACATTTTTGCCGCAGTAGATATCTTCTTGAACCATTTGGAATGTCTTCATACCACCTAATCTAGTCTTGGGGAAACCCTACCAACACTACTGAGCATATGTTCTATATATTATAACCCTGTTCATTAGATACTAAACTATTGATCATATTCCCGTATTCTGTTTTAAATAGCAATCTTGATGTGATCGCTTGAAATGAGCCAATTTTAATGTATGGTCTGGTTGTAAGAGATATGATGAATTCTTTACTTTTGACCTTTCAGATATCAACGAATGCCTTAGCAATCCTTGTCAAAACGGAGGTACCTGTATTGATTTCTACAATCGCTACTCGTGCCAATGTGCTGCTGGATTCACTGGAATCAATTGTCAAGGATCCTAATTCAATTTGCTGCTGTATAGAGTAACGATCCACTTCAATCACAAATATCATTAACTTGGCTTATCAGGAAGGCGACGTGGCAACGTCACACTCTCTTTGAGAAAAAAGGCGGCAAAATATTCCCTCTTATCGGCAGTTCCTGCAATTTTTCGGAAAAATCCCCAACTGGTTGGCAAGTGCTCGTTTTTCTTATAAGAAGTGGTCTATAAGAAAACGATGTTTCACGACTCAAGAAGGAAACGATTAAGTGTTGGATTTTTCAGAGCTAAGAAAGTTCAAAGTGTATATGCATCTAAATTCTCAATTATCAGTGCATAAATTGCTAGGAATACATTTCTTGCTTTTTCAATTGTCTATCTCATCTCATTAAGAAAGAATTGTCACTAACTAAGGTGTATACGAAGCTTTTTACACTGTCTCTTAATATGCACGTGTAGTATGTCGCAACTAAAAAATCTTTGCAACATCCAACGAATGTCTTTAGAAACTCCCTTATACAGGAAATCTGCAATGCATCTTGTATGAGAATGTGTCATTATAGGTTATCTAGCATGCTGGTGGCAATAGGACCAGCTGCCTATCATGCAATTTCCATCTTCTACTACAGTTGCCAGTATTTTTGTTTTCCTACCATGTACTTAGATTGTTTTCTTAAAGAGCATGACTGCAGTAGCAGGTAGTAGAGCTATTATTGACATTCATTTTTCAAAATAGAAGAAAGAAGAATCTAATATGTAGCGTCTATTTCTTCAATAAACAAGACCTTGGACCATAATCTCTAATAAATCTAGTCTATAGCCTTTCTCAAGTCTAATGCAGAAAACTTAGAAGTGCAGAGTCTGATCTCCATGGTCCATAAAGGGTAAGCTGCAATAGGCAGACATCTTTTTCGTGTCATGTTTCTAAGCTTTAAAACGAGTTGGATTATAAACAAAATACATGTCCCTTTTCTAGCAGCTATTACAAATTCAAGTGGACTTTGATGCTTTTATTCTTCTGTCCAATTTTAGCTCTAAATATTTTTTCTTTCAATTCCAGCAAAGAAAACTTGTTAGTAATATTTAGAATACTTTTCAAGTATTTATTTCTTTTCTTAAATACTTCACTTTAAACTAGCTTGATTATAAAACAATATCTTGGTAGCTAGGCTTATACCATATACACATATGCAAAAATTAAGCAAAGTCAATGAATTTATGCATTTGTTTTCCTGCCTAAGAAGAACTTGAAGAATGTTTATATCAGCACAATAAAACTCTATATGCGATTTTCTTCTTCTATTTAGGGATGTTTTAGCACCACTGACATGAAAAGATTCCTGAGACTACAGCAAAAAGTGCCAGGCAAGTGCTTGCAGAGGGGCACGGGGGAAAAACCCCCTCAAATGAAATATTTTTGATGGATTTTTCTACTAAGCAGAATTCTTAACCATGAGATTTACATAAGAAAATATAGCTTTTGCCTTCCAAAGTGATTGTACAGGCAGTTGTTGCCCCCTGGTCATCTCATCCAGTTGGGTGCTTGAGAGGTGTTAGAGCAATGGCTAAAATTTCATTCGATGAATACCCGTTCTCGGAAGGGGCGTTAAACTAGGGGTCCCATGCCTGTATGCGAGTTGCATAGTAGACCTAAATTAGCTGAATAATAACAGTCTACTCAAAATAAAGTAAACAACAATAACAACAAACCATAACAATTATATTGTCTTATAAAAATAGTTTTTCAACCTAAATTCTAACTTAGTATAACTAGAAAAAATCCTCTTTACCAAGTGAATGTGGAAATACAGTTTTGTCCATCATGTTGCGAGACTTTTTCAACAAAAATTTGTAGTTTTTTGCAAATGTTGGAGAACTTTGGCATAAAATTGCATAAATTATCTCAAAAAGTTACTGTTTGATCAAGATGGATATCTAGAGGTGGAAGCTGGGGAAATTCAATAGATGATACAATTTCAATGTCATGCTGCAACCAAAACCTGCTGTCTCCAAATCAAAAGTATTAATTTTAAACATTTTTTGTCATTTTGTGCATGAATTAGCAGATATTCCAAAAAAACTATGTTTGACCCAACACATTAACATAAATTTTGCTAACACAATTTTCTCGCCTAAAAATATTGGGAAAGCAGTAGTTTTTGACCCTTTCCACGCCAGTTTGGAAGAAAGCAGCTTCATTTTCCCCTGTTGCGGCTATTTTTAGCCGCTTTTCTCCGGGAGGGGTGTCCAAAAAGTGTTTCTGGGTCAATTCTTGTTATCTTTAGTTCAACAAGGTGTGGCTTCATAATGCTGAAAGTAGAGTTTCTGGCACATTTTGGGATGATTTGAGGCCTATTCTTGTAAAATATGGAAAACTTTTTCCCATACTTTCCCTAGTGTTTTGTCAAAGTCCTAAAAGTGCCTTAATGTCAGTGAGTTTTTTTTCAAAATTGTACTAAGTAATGGTTTTAAACTTTCATTTCCTGAAAATATACATATTCCAGCAGCACAAAATGTGCAAATCAGCCATGAAATATAGTTTGAATTTTATCTTTTACTTTCGGGTGCAGCAAAGAGCTACAAAATGTAAAACGTGGTATACCAAGTTATGCATTTTGTAACTCTTTCATGCAAAGAGATGTTCATCTTCTTTTTGCTGACATAAATTTAAACAGTGAGCACAACATATTATATTGCATAAACAGGAGAAAGAGTGTAGCAGCGACTTCTATTTGCTTATACTGAAATAAGACTAATTCTCTTACATTGTATATACTGTAAATGAGTTGGAAAAATATAGCAGATGTTGAGCAACTTAAGACCTAAACTTGTTCCAAACATTAGCAATTGGAGATATGATCAAAATCTTTATTGTTTACGGATGCAGTTACAATCCTTGATTACTTGGGTGTATCCAATGATTCCATTAGCTCAGGGATGTACAAATAGCCATTCAATTCTGAGGGATGCTTCAGGATTCCCTTCTTTATAAATCATTTGAATAAGTAACTTTCACATGTAACATGATCATCACGTAATCTTATCTCTGATTGGCTGACCCTCAATTGGAGGGCAAGCGGCGAGAGAGAAAAGTATATGGCCTAGAAAAATAAAGTATTTTTTGTGATAGCCCTTGATAAGAATGCTAAATGTATATTTTTCACGAAGTTAATTATTTACGATTATGTAAAGCAAGTATAGGTGTGCTACATATATGTGCGAAACACTATCTAGCCCAATGTCTCAAAGAATCTAGAACCCATTCGTAGTTCTGCTCAGGTATAGTACGTAATAAGAGACTACATAAAATCAAGAAATAATATAAATATGAGAAAAACATAACATAAACAATTAACTAACGACAAACCAACGATTTGCTTGTTAGGACAGTGAATTTAGATGATCGCATCGTCTCGAGCCGAATATGATTGATTTATTGTAATCCACACGCCGAAGGTACGCCAGGGAATATTTGTGGAGCGCCAAAAACTATGCCTGTGCAGTACAATCCAGTTTTACAAGCCAAATACTCAGGGATTTGCCGATGGGGGTGGGGGCGTTGTCCCTCCCCAATATTTTCAAACTTTTAAGAAAGTTGATCAACAGTATTTTCTGTGACTTTATTTTTAGCAAAACTTTAGTTGCAATACTTGGTCAATTGGCAAAAAGCCCCCCCCCCTCCAAAAGAAGGTGTATAGGCACAGCACTGCTAATACTCAAGACGATACACGCATCAAACCTTTTCTATTTGTTTTCGCGATGAACTCCACAATTAGAGCTTTGCACACTCCGAAGATTTTCAGGCCTAAGTACATAGAATGCACTTTTGATATCAACTGGATCAACTTTTCGGTTCTATTGTTTATAATCTTGCTTCTGTTTTCTTTTTCTTTGTGATCCTGATTTAAGTCTGTCTGTTATAAAGATAAAACTGAAAGTTTCACCTACGATGTCCCTTCTTGACTGTCTTTCTTGAGTTAATCAAAGGAGTAATCCTCACCCTTAACTCGTCAGTGCTTCCGTTCGATCGACTAGCAACAACATATCCTTCTTCCTCGCAGATATCAACGTATTCAAACCAATATCAAAGTCGAGATTTTTTTGAATAATATTGTACATGCCACAGAACAAAAAACACTGATAGATAAATGCTGTTCACCGTACATAACACACAGCTTACTACGCCATGCAATGCTTTCCCGCCGCTTGCTCTCCAATTGAGGATCAGCCAATCAGAAGTTAGATTACGTAATGATAATGTGGCATTTGAGAGTTGCTTATTCATTTTTAAATGTTCGGTTTACATGATTTCCATCAGTGTTGTGAGATGACGCATATGATTGGCTAGTCGTTGTTATAGATGTTATTGTCATATTTGTTTTCGCTTGAGTAACCAACAGGTTGAGCTGCTTTTACATCTCAAATTCAATTGATGTACAATTTGATTGGCCTTTAATATAGTTGTTATTCAATCAGTTTTTCAATATAAACCGCATTAGGTGGGTGCTATTACATTGCATTTCAAGGTGTGCAAGAACTTAGCATTTTAAGGTATGAGATTTTTTCTCTCATGTAGTTGTTTTTTCTGATTGTTTCGATGTGGCTTCGTGTTGTGATAGGAATCTACCTAGCACCTTACCTTCAGATTATGTACATCAATATAAAACGCATGTTTCAAGTCGTACCTTGTCATGTAGCAAACTGGCCATGAAGTCGGCATAAAGAATCTCATTACAAACAGCAGGAGACGTGGCAGCCTTAAGATTCTTAATAAGATGGTCATACGAATCTTTACGAGCAGTAGTCAGTGCATGAAAATGCGTTGTGGCTACGCCTCGTAAAAAAGCATTCAATTTAAGAACTTTGTCCTCATCAGCCCACTTTTGCGAGCGCGCAACATTCAAACTGCTGTAGCCAAGCTGGAAAATCAATGTGGTCGAATTTCGCTGGCAGAATAGCTTCTGTCACCAGTTGTAACGTTTTCTTATGCAGAGCCGACATAGAAGAGAAACACGTCTGACTTTTGATGCTTATTTTAAAGGCTAAGACCCACTTTTCACTGAATAAGGCTCCACAAAAGTTGGGTTCCAGAAAATTTCACCATTGCGTTTATACGAAACCAGTCCCAAAAAAGTTTACTTGGGATTTCCGTTCAAACGAGACATGATTTCTTTTAAAACCTGCTGTGCTATTTGTAACTGTGTATGCGTTGTCTACATGAGAGAAAACTCTCTTATCAAAAGCGCTATAGACTCACAAAAAATGGTCATATCAGAACAGCGGAGAAAACTAAGTTATATGTATGAACTGCCAAGGAAACAAAACTGCTATTATAAGTACTCTCTGATTGCGAAGGAATTAACTTCCTTCCTCTGGCTCGATATTAATTGTCAAGAATGTTACCAAGAGCTTTCTAAACTCCATACTGCCACAAGGAGGCTCAGAATTCACATCAATGTTGTCGCCAGTTGACTGTAATCTTCCATTTCAATTGGTCACTTTCCAGCGTTCACACGAGACCAGTGGAATTCGCTTCCAAACAAGTTCACTTCCCTAGGTGAACTGAAATGAGTTCAGCTAGTTGAGCTTTTATGAGTACAGTTACGCACGTCTTGCATATACGGGACACCTAAATGAACTTTTGTGGAACCGAACTTTTGTGGAACCGTACTCAGAGCCTATATCAATTCAAGTTACCTGTTAAGCATGTAGGATACGTAACGGTGCTAATTACTGTGCACATTGAGGCCCCATTCACACTTTACTCTGATCTGAGATCCCCATTCACACTAAAATCTAAGAACCAAAAATCTAGTGGTTTTACCTCAAATAAATATGAAAACATGTGGAGTATACTCGGTTACACTTAGAGGTAGCATCCTTTGGAATACACTTACCGATGATAGAAAAACTTTTACTAATATTGCAGCATTCAAAAAAATAGTAATAGGCTGGAAGGGGGAAAGTGGCAGCTGTAATTATGTAGATGAAGTCTTGTTTTTTGCTATCTTCTTCTTTTTGTTTTTATCGCATGAGTATCTTAGTAATTGAGGTTGGATTTAATTAGTTATTGTTGGTTGATGGCATTGTAACTAGCAGCTAAAGTGTACATAATTCCAACTGTAAATAAAGTGTTAACAATAATGAAATAATGATAAAATACCGGATTCATCATATATCGGATTACTTCCTATATCAGATAGGCCTTCCATTCACACTATACCAGACGAATCCGATATCCTCCGTATCATTTTGAGAAATGAAATCACTCCGCTGTGACAGTGGTCTGTATCGCATTACTTTCGATATCGGATCATAGTATGAATGCATAAATCCAATACATCGTTGCTCCGGAAGCTTTCTTTGAGCTGCAGTCAGCTTTGCTTGCGAGCGTCAATCAATTTTCAAGCAGTGACAGTTGCCATGAAAAGTTCCTCTAAACAAATAGCTTTGTGGCATGAATGAAGCAGAGGGGAGTGGTGTGAACAAGTAAAATTTTGATAATCCGATATAGTATGAACAATTAAAATTTTGATATTGGATTCGCTCAAGAATGTGGTAAAGATGAATCAATTATAGTGTGAATGGGGTCTGAGAACCAACAAGCTATGTAAAGCACAGGGTGCAACTAATCCCTTTGACCTAAGACCTTATTAACGTTACGGATGCTTAAAAACTATACAGGAGACAACAACTTAGCAGGTGTACAAAAAATAAATGAAGAGCAGAAGTGCACCAATTGCTTTTTTTCGAACTTTTTTACTTCCTATCCAGACCTATTTCGAACCATTTCACCCTTTTTCACGAATACAGTTCCAATTGGGATCTAACTCGAAAGCAGACCTATTTGCAACCGATAAGCAGTTCTAAATGGAACTGTTCTAATTGATTTCGTGGAAACGTTGGACCTATCCGTACCCAAACTAATACGGATCCAATCGGAACTGGTCAGGTGGAAACGTTGCCTAAGAATGACGACGAAGGAAGTAGTTGAGAAAACAATACTATTCACGAGAAATCAATTAATTAATATTCAATTCAATTTGAAATTCTTTATGGAGTGGACCCTTCAGCAAAGGTTCTGGTTTTCAAGGGTCCCTGCACTAAAAATTCAATACTTACAATTATAATTATTAAAAACAAATTTAAGAATCTAAATACAAGTATGAACGAGTTTACAGTCATTCATATAAGAAGAACTTTCTTGACATCAAATTTGACAACTCCAGTGGCGCAGCCCACATAATTTAGGGTTAGAGCAGCCCCTAAGGGCCCCCACGACTTCGAGGTCAAGAAAGGGTCCCCAGAGGTATACAGGAGGCAAACCATTTTTGTACTATTTGGAGTGAAAATATGAAGAGGTCCTAATGCTACTGAATTATTATTGAGGGTCCTGAGTGTCTCTGTTACGTCACTGTATAACTTTATTTGACAATACCGATATAATAGACTATTTGAACTATTATGGGATCCATCGTCAGTTTTAACAAGATGAAACCGACAAAACTAATATAGAAAAATTAAAGATAAAGAAAATCTACAAGGGGAACTTAAGGAAAGAAACAAGGGGAATGTCAATAGAAATATGGTAAAAAGCAAAGATGGGATAAGGGTAAAATCAATGATAAGATCAAATTCAAAGTGTAAATTGAAGCAGGACGCTTGGAACTTTAAGGTGGGACGGTCTTCAAAGATAAGTAGGCCCTCGTAGATCAGCAAATATTTGATGTTACTCAAATTGCATTTGATGCTGGTCAATGGCTTACATTCAGCCACTGGTGTGCTCATTGGGGGGAATGGTAAGGACTATACACGCCTTCAACATAAAACATGTTGTGAGGATGTTCGTCATGCTTCAGGACATTTATCAAACCATTGGATGTATTGTTTTTCCATGAACTGTCTTGTTAGGAAGACCGTGCCGAAAATTTGCTAATATCATTAATGGAAACACTAATCAATATCTGAGTTCTATTTTTACCTTTCGCAAAAATAACAATTTTAAATTACTTTATTAAACATACTATAACACACAACGCTGTCTTCAAGAGGATGAGTTTATTAAAAAATAGTTATTTTAGTTAATGCAAAAACAACCTGCTTAGCGAGAAAACAACTACTTTCTAACTTAATGACAATCAACTTAGTATGAACAACACCTATTGTCTAACTCAACGAAAAACAACTTAGTACGAACAACGCCTTTTCATTTCATTTCATTTTTATATTTTCAAGAGGGTTACAACACAGCTGGTTTTCAAGGGGCCCTCCTTTGAAAAGACAAAATATATGCAAACTAAAATACAATCCTATAATATTACAAAGAAAATCAGAAAAGTAGTACAAACGTTGCAAAGAAAAATACATGTTGCTATATTAACATGGCCTTTAGTTTTACTTTAAATGTTGGAAAGGTTTGAGCTAGTCTAAAGTCATTAGTCAAAGAGCTCCAAATCGCATGTGAAGCTGTTTTGCCCAAATTTCGTTTTCATTCTTTGGGGGGCGTAGATTTAAACTGGAATTACGCAGCATTCTATTCGTAACTGCTGATATGCTATTAAAATTCTGGACAAGTATGGAGGCTCTTGGCCATTTATTGCTTTATAAGCCATGCTAACAGACTCATGGCGAATCATCTCAGCTATAATAGGCAATCTTAATTGTCTCAGGAGTGGTTTAGCTGGTGTATTGTATGGACTATCCGTTATAATGCATATGGCTCTATCTTGTAACTTTCCTAGTGTACAGAGGGTAGTGATTCCACATTTTCTCCCAAAAAGAGCAGCAAAACCTACAGGGACTTTTGGAACGGTTCCACAAGCCCCTAATATAGCATTATTGGCGTATGTCTAGGGATGAACTTTTTGGCAAGTCTAATCACTGCCATAGCCTGCGTCACTCTCGATGCAACTGCTTTTATATGGTCTTTCCATTTAAGCATATTATCGATGTGAACCCCTGAATACTTAAGAGAAGGCCTTTGCTCCATTGATTCTCCCCATGTCAAAAAAATTTACTCTTAAAGGTTCTGCAGTAATTTTTATCATTTATAATATGTCTTGTGCCTATGAGCATTGATGCAATTATAGCCATATTTAAGACAACTTATTACCATGTAGCCATACCTTAAGATCTTCCAATTCAGTTTTCAAGGTATTGGTTATGTCTTTGACATCCTTCGCAGAATTTCTAGTATCGTCCGCATATATTGTAAACTTAGAGCATTTCAATGCGCATGGTAAATCATTAGTATAAAAGAGGAACAAGAGAGGGCCAATATGCGATTCCTGAGGGACTCCACACATTAGATGTTTTTCCATTGACTCTACAGCACTGCCGCCTATTCCCTAAATAGGATTAGAACCATTTTTGCTCTGTCTTCTTAATTCCATAGTGGCTGACACTTCAAATAAGTTTATTATCATTCAGCTACTTAGCACCCATTTGGAAGCTTGATCGCTGGTCATATTTCGTTATTGTTTGGCCTAGTAGGTCTAAACTTTGTGAGCAACCCTTCCAATGCAAATCTAATTTCCATTGATTCACCTCTGATTTTGATTACTTATAAATGAAAACGAAGAGCATCATCACAGGACATAGAGTTCCAATCATCACTACACATTCATAGTCTACCATTGCATATTGATTGGTCATTACTTCAAATTTAAACTTGCTGCAAATAATAGCCATCGCAATTATGGGACTTCACGCCCCCCTGGAAAATGTTCTGTCAGTAAATCTTGCTTTTTATCAGTAAATAACCCACTTTTATGAAGTTTTGCAACTTGTAGACAAAACTTTCAGTCTGTCATAGCGATTAGCTGCTTTTGCAACTAGCGTGTATTCTCTCTCCCACTACTGTAAGCCAGCCAAGTACTAGTTACCTTAGAGCAAGATTTGTATCTAATGTATGTATGTATGTATGTGTGTATATATATATATATATGTATATATATGTATATATATATATATATATATATATATATGTATATATATATATGTATATATATATATATACATATATATATATATATATNNAGTTGTCATATATATATATATATATATATATATATATATATATATGTATATATATATGACAAGTTAAGCCATATTCATGTAATGATGGCCCTGCGGGTAGCTATATTGAATCAACTGCTTCATCAACAGTAGCTGAACTGCAGCTGGAGCCATTGAGCTTGATTGTTGCTGAACGTTTCTAGTTCAGTGTTGCCAGCTGATTTTTTATCTTTCCATAAAAATCCAGGTTAAGACCAGCTCAAAATCCGCCCACTAACACGCAAAACTCGCCCAAATAGTACTTGTGTAAGTTCTATGAATCAACATTATTCTGGAGCTTAGGGCTGCATTTTGGAGCAGTGTCTTTCAGAAAACAAAGCTACTGTTGATAAAGCCTTCTGCAGCGGCAAAAAGTAGATTTTGAGTTGCAAGACTCAAAGATAGTGATGTATACCCGGCAGCATACAAAGAATGGCGCCGTTTACACTATACCGGTAGCTATCGTCGCGCCGCGAGTTTTCTATCGGATAGGGGGTACCATTTACATCATGCCAAAACTATCCGTTATGAGACGCTCCTCAGATGAGAGAAACAGTCACTCCACTCTGTAGGTTATATGAAAGTTACGCCGTAATGTTGTGACGACGCTATCCGGTATAAGCGATCGCCCTGTCCGACAGTGGTCATTCCATGATGCAATGTGCATAAACTAGCACTCACATAAAGTCCTCAAAACTGCATCTCTTAATGTAAACGGAATTATGGGTCACCAAGTTGAGCTTAAACATTTGTTAGCTAATACTGGATTTCATGTTCTTGCCCTAAATGAGACCAAAGTTGACAATGATGTACCCGATCAAACTATTGATATTAACGGTTATAGGATTGAGCGCAAAGACAGCACATCTAGAAGGGGTGTGATAGCTACTTATCTCAGAGATTACCTCAGTCATACAGTTAGAAGGGACATAGTTGACTATAAACTTGAAATTATCTGCGTCGAGATTAAGTTATTTAAATGTAGGCTATTCATACTAGTAGCTTGGTATAGACCACCAAGTGAGCCCGTCATCTCTTTTGACTTACTTGAGAAGGTTCTTTCTTCCCTTGACAGGGAAGAAAAATAAACCATTCTTTTTGCAGATACTAATTGTGATTTTTCCGACAGAGCTTTTGACTGTGACTACAATTCCATGCATCTATCAAATGGTTATGATCTTTTTTTCGTTCAAGCAATTAATTCAAGAGCCAACTCGGGAAAATCTGGGGAGAAGACGACTATTATTGATCATATTTCCAATAACTTTGAGGGCAATATTGGTCACCATGGAGTCATAGGGGTCTCTATGAGTGACCATTACTTGGTATACTGCATACGTAAATTAAATGGATCCTTGCAACGTGATCACAAAATCATAACAACTAGAGTAATGAGAAGGTTCTCAGGAAAAGATTTTCTAGACGATGTTGCTAAGGTTCCCTGGGAACAGGTAGTGCAATCATCCATTGATATTAATGAGCTAGTCATCAAATAGTAACCCTTATTCTCTTTCCTAATTGACAAGCATGCGCCATACCGAGAAATTAGAGTTTCCGAGAAGGTCTACTCCTGGATCTCAACTGATCTTAAAAACCTTATCCGAAAGAGAGACCAGTTAAAGCAAGTACCTGTTGGGAATAATTCAATGTCTTTAATGATGACATACAGAAATGTCAGAAATCAGGTCACTACCTAAATAGACAGCTAAAGAAAAAAATATTGTGCTCAAAACATACCAACGAAGAAGGTAATGCGAAATCTAAATTGGCAGATAGCAAACCAACTCTTATACAAAAGGTCAAAATCAACTGGAATTAATAGCTTAAATGCTGACGGAAGGGATATTCTCCAAAAGGATGCCATTTCTAACTCAATCAACAAATATTTGTGTTCAATTGGTAATGATCCAGTAAATCAAATCCCTAATACTCTAAACCCCCTACTCAATAACGAATACACTGTCAATGCTCATGAATCGACGTTCAGATTCAGTGAAATTTCAGCACATGATGTAAAACAGGCCATGAATCAAATAAAGACTACTAAAATTTTAGGCACTGATAAAATCTCTTCTTATTTTCTTAAGCTTGCTATTCCTTATGTTTCTAAGTCCATTGCATAGCTTCTGACCATCTCAATTAGAAACAGTATATCTCCAGAGTCATAGAAAACTGCTAGAGTAACTCCTATTTTCAAAGAAGGCGATGAAAGTGGACGATCTAATTACAGACAAATGTCAGCTTTACTTGCTCTAACAAGACTTTTTGAAAACTGATTTTTAATCAGCTATACAAATATCGAAATGACAACAGTCTTTTATCACAAGAACAATCTTGCCTTAGAGCACTCCACACTACGGTGTCTTGCCTATGAAAAACACTGATGATTGGTATTGTGCGTATGATAATAGTGAAATGATTGGTGACACATTTATCGATCTGAGAAAGGCATTTGATTCTGTAGATCATTCACTTCTTTGTGGAAAGCTTGAGATGTATGGGGTCTGAAATGATGATTGCGTTGGTTTGTGTCTTATCTTGCCGGTAGAAAGCAATTTTGTAGAGTTAATGGGACAGACTCCCAGGTTAATATAGTTATCATTGGATTACTTCAAAGCTCGTGCCTTTGTCCTCTCTTATTCCTTGTCTATATCAATGACCTTCCTAAAGTCATAGAAAACTGTACTGTTGTCATGTATGCCGATGATACTGTTTTATACAATCGTAGTGGTAGTTTAGATCAGCTGAATGAGACCATTAACAAGGATCTTGAGAAACTTGACAGTTGGCTTAAAGGGAACAAGCTACTGTTAAATGCATTTAAAACTATTTCCATGAATATCTTATCTCGTCAAAAGCATCACAAGATATTAGGCGAATTAAAAATGTAAAAGAAAAAAAATATCTTGGTCTTTAGATTGATATCATCTAACTTGGAAAAAGCATGTGGATACAATCTCAAGGAAGGTAACCCGTGCCTTAGGAGTATTGAAGCATGTAAAACAATTTTTACGGCAGAACATATTGAAGAACTTGTATATAATCATAATAGAGCCACATTTTAGATATTGCTATTAAAATCCCATCCTGCATAAATAGCTAAACAATTTCAGTCCCTATTTAATCAACCATCCCCTATCAATCATTCACTCAAAAATAATTCCAAACTATCAAAATGTGAATAAATACCCTTAAATTTCTATATCAATCTTTCCTGACTGAAATAAATCTATAGAGCACATCAATAAAGCGTACACTCTATCAGTCGAATAGGAGTATATAAATCGAACAAAGGAGTTAAGGTGACGAAAAAATAGTGAAACGGTAAACAACGAGAGCTAAAAAGTTATGAAATATTGTAATGCTGTAGCTACGTATTAAGATTTGGCCCTTATATGCAATGCCTCTTTGATTTTAAGTTTATAGGCAGCGTTAGCTAATTCCATCCCTGTAAATAATTTCTCATGACAAGCTTCTCTGCAAGCACTAGAACCTTTTAAATGCTTATAAATATGGAAGGTCTTATTACTAAATTGATGCTCACGCACTCGAATCGATAACTTTTGGCTTGTTTCACCAACGCACACAGAATTATATTTTCTCAAGTAAACTTGTATACTATTTAAATCGCTCTGCTCGATTTCATTGAGAAACTTATATTTAGATCGCTTATATATATATATATATATATATATATATATATATATAT
>OLMO02000009.1:21793464-21824362 GCA_900291935.2 Cassiopea xamachana | reverse complement strand
TGATGATGATGATGATGATGATGATGATGATGATGATGATGCTGATGATGATGATGATGATGATGATAATAATTATGATAGCCAGATAGAGTTGAAATAATAGAAGATAATGTTTCGATAAAAACTGGAGTTAAATTGCCAAAATCTTTCAAACAGTTGAGGTTTGCTAATGACTATTTCAGAGCTACATTACCAATAGCTGAAAGCGAAATATCTAATCTTCCCAGCAATATTGAAAACATGAATAATGTTATCTACAATTGTTTTGCGCAAAAGTTTGGACTGGTAAATTCTGCTAAAAACACTGATCTAGATAGTAAATATAAGGCTACTCAAAACACAAGCTAAAGGCATGTCTGAAGCAGTTAAAACACAGCGGAGCCCACAGTGTAGAGATTCGATTTGTCTCAAATCTTCTAAGGAGCAGGTTAAACACATCAAGACTAACAACTAGCGAGGGATATGACGATGAAAAGATCAAGATGAACTTTTGGGGCTATGTCAAAACCATCTTTAAGAAGAGTGCCACATCATTACCTTCTTTCGACGGTTTAACATGTACTAACTTCTTTGCTAAATTCTTTAATCCTGTCAATGCTACCAAGAAGATTGAAATTCCAGATTGGATCTCAACCCTTCCTCTTCCAAATTCTCCATTTGACCTGTCTCCACCTTGATAAAAGCAACTCACTAAAGTCTTTCGGCGAATCAAAGCATCTGGTTCTCCTTGTCCTCTCGATCAACTTTCAATTATTCCTTTTAAACGGTGCCCTTACCTCAGATCATACTTAGCTGAAGTCTTTCGCATTATCTGGCAGTCGGGGGAAATGCCTGACTAGTGGAAGAAAGCTTGCACAGTGCTTATCCATAAAAAGGGTGACCAATCTTACCCCGCTAACTTTAGGCTCATTACTCTGGAAAGCACTCCTCTGAAAATATTTACGTCATGTTTGAGAGATTCCATGTTTGTATATCTATCAGTCAATAGATATATTGAACATAGCTTTCAGAAACGTCTTTTGCCAAAACTATCAGGTACGTACGAGCACACAGCACAAACGTCACAAATAATCAGCAAAGCCAGAATTAAACAGCGCTCTGTTGTTATCACGTTTCTCGACCTCAAAAATTCTCCTGGGGAAGTCCATTATCATCTCATTCCAGCAGTGTTGAAATATCATCACATCCCTCATCACATACAAAAACTTATCAATAGTCTTTATTCAGATTTGTATACCTCCATCGTTTCCCAGCATTCAGTGGAGAAGTTAGAGGTCCTGCCTGTCCTACCCGGCAGGACTAAAATATTTCAATAAAATAAAAATTTTTTAAAAAGTGGCTAAAATTTAATTTTCAAGTGAAGGTAACATTTCCCAACCCGTTAGCTCGTTCTTTCATAGCGACTCATTCAACACAGCTTTTGTTTTACCATTTATGAAATCACTTTTAATTGGTTATCAAAGAATACCTTTGTTTTGAACCCAACTCCTACATCTGAGATGGTAGGAGCTGGTAGAAGCTGAAACAAAAGAGTATTTCAGCACGTCTTTGTGCCTGTACTACCTCACAATGGAAAAAAACAACCGCTCTCCTGCCACATTTTACTGGTAGGAGCTAGGATGGTATTGCTGCTGCGATGTAATGGAGCTGCGCTGGAATTGAACATTTTGATTGGCTGAAGGGCTTAACACGTCATTGCCTTAGAAGCTTTTGTGATGGCAGCTCCTACCTACCTTGAGATGTAGGGCACTTGTAACCGTCAAAATCATGGTTTGAACTTATGTTGTAGCTGTGGACAGTAGTTCTAAGTTTTCGAAATGGCCGAAGAAAGAAGCCGAGGAGCTGAAGACATTATTTGTGAAATTATAGAGAAATCATTCAGTGCAAGAACTGTTGGGGCCACATCCAAGACTAGGGCCTAGAACTGCCAATCGCCAGTTTCAGGAGGAATGGTATGCGAAGAAAGAATGGCTTTGTGACTCAACTAATTTACAAAGGTTGCTTTGCTGGCCGTGCCTTTTATTTGCTCCAGGAAAATCGCAAACGTGGACAAGACAAGGCTATGCCGATAAGCATTGTTTTCTTTCCAAGTGCAGAAAGCATGGGCGATCGAACTGCCATTTGGAGGCCTATAAGAAATGGAAGACCTTTGATGCGACAGAAAGGGTCGTTATTCTATTCTCAAGAGCGAGAAGAGAAGAGGTGCAGCGCAATAATGAGCAGGTAAGGCAGAACAGGGAGACGCTTAAAACCATTTCTGAAGCTAAATTATTCTTAAGCAAACAAGAATTAGCTTTTAGGTGTTACGATGAATCTAGAGATGGCCTTAATAAGGGAAATTATTGGGAGCTACTTGAATGCTTTGCAAAATATGATTCTGTCTTTGAACGTCGTCTCCTTAGGGAGTTGACAGAAGGTGAAATGATACATTCTGGTGATTTCACTGGCGTTTATTCAGGGATTCAAAATGATCTCATTGAATGTATAGATTCTGTCATCTAAGATCAGATTGACAAGGAAATTGAAAATTGTAGATTCTTGAGCATTCAGGTAGATGACACAACCGATGTTTCTACTAAGGAGCAGCTCAGTGTCATCATTTGTTTGGATAGGGAAGGTGAAATAGTTGAGAGGTTTCTGAAACTTTTTGATGTTAGTTCTGAAAGATTCCACTTTTCCTTGGTTGTTGGTTTATGAAATACATTTACAGAATAGAATTGTTCTCATTGTTTATGATAATCATATTTTGCTTCTGAATATTGGTGTTAAGAGAAGCTAATGAGTCTCACTGTTCTGCCTTACAATAAAAGCCTGCAAAGATGTTATGAACCTCAAGGCTTTAGAATGGCAAGGAAGAGTTAAATCATATTTTAGCATACTGAAGGTGCTTTTTGCCAACACTTGTTGGAATATAAAGCATCAGCTGATAGTTTAACTCAATTGGAGTTTCTATTGAGGATTAATTTGCCTGGTAATTACAATTTGATATTTATAAGATCCAATTTTTATCTCAAAATGTTTTTTTAACAGTGAAATACATGATTTAATTCTATGTAGTATATGTTTTACAGGAGTTCTGAAAACACCAATCTGTGATTTAGAAGGGGACTTAAGTCAATAAAAATGGTGTTAAAATCTATCTTCAATGTAAAAGTGAAATCATGCAATTTACATTATACTTGTAGGAGATGTATGTCAACTTTAAGTATCTGAAATTGGGTACTTTCCATAGAGTGTTTGAAAACAGCAGGGTTAAGAAAATTTTTGAGATCCCCTCTTATGTGTTTTCCTTTCATTCCAAAAAGGCAGGACTAACTTTTTCATCCTAGCTTCGCCACTGCCAGCATTTCACAACTCCATTTATCAAAGTCAGTCAGCACATTTATTTGTTATATTGCAGCACAGAAATTCCGACAATTCGGCTTTAGTTGGAACTCTATCTACCCTATACATTGGTTTCAGTTTGATGAAGACGCTGCTGTTATTACCGGCCTATAAAATGAGAATTAAATTCTGCTAAACCATTTCACACGGTGGTGCCACTGGGCAGGCATGATTATTAGAGTCGATAAATGCCTCACATTTGGCATAAGGAAAGCAGCCACATCTTCAATTCAGTACTTTGCCAAGCTGATTTTAAATAATTCCTTGGTTCCAACTTTTGGAAAATACATGCCCTTTAAGTACCTTGGTAGATACTTCAATTTCCATATGGATAATAGCGATCATATGTCAATTCTTCTTGACACGATAAACAATCTGATACTTAAAATTGATTGCCTACACTGCCACCCAAAAACAAGCTTCTCCTTTATTCATCGTTTTGTGCTATCGAAACTTGCTTAGCAGTTGACCATTGCTAATCTTAGCATAACATGGGTGGTTGAACATTTGGTAATGTCGATTTTTCCGCATTAGATTCTGCATCGGGCCAGAGGACTAGACGCTTCCATCTGGTTGGCGGAATAGAATTACCCAAATGGGTTCAGTAGAAATCCAAAGAATCTAAATCATTCAAAATGAGATGGCTGTATAAATAAATAAACTAATGAAGATATATAAAATATATGTTAATAGCAAGTTCTTCCATATGCTTCTTCACTTGCCGCTGTGAAATCCCTAGAGTCCGATAACCTAAGTCAAAAAATGTAAGTTATCACCTTCAAAGTTCCAATTCTTTAAAAGTTTCATTAACTTAACAATCCAGTCACGATTCGCCAGTTCAATCACAAAGTTAATTCTTGATTTAGATTTCGCTTCTCGACCTACTTCTTCGTTCAATTCTCAATTCCTTTATTTCCACGAATGCGTTCAATAATAAAAAATATGCTTGATCCAAGTCCAATCAATCAATACAAATTCAATTCAATAAGCAATAAAATTCAAAAGTGAATAAACAAAACAGGGGTTGGGGGCTAGCGGCCACTTTTCCTACAGCCTGGATTTCCAACAACGAAACAAAATTTAGAGTAAAGCGCAGAATGGAATGTGGATGGGTGAAAGCAAAAAATCCCCTGGAGAGCCCTTGAAATTTAACAGAAAATCCCCTGAAAACCCCTGGAAAAATATTTCATTTTACTGTTAGCCACCCTGTACACTCATTGCAAGGCTGAAATATAAAATATGACACTCGTCTAGGAGAATATTATTCAACTTTCCCAAGCGCGACTTTCGCCTATAAGCGCGACTTTCAGCTCTTTAATCTTAGAAACATCTAGATACGGAATAAATCTTATCTTTCCATCATTCAAGTTTATTGAATGACAAACTATTATACGGAACGCGTTGAAATCTTCACCAAATCCTGACATTAAATCACTTTGGGTCGATGCAAGCTATGACACTAATCTTCTGTATGACCAGTTCCAGAATACTAAACAAATTTTGAAAGCTGTACAGCATGAGCGCAAAGTTTGCATCAAAATTACGCTCCTTTCTCAAGGCTTGGTTATCTCATCTATTCTGAAATTTTCATGTCAGAAAACATCAAGCATTTGGTCCACTGTTCAATAAAATATGCAGAGAAATATTTTCAACTTCTCTATATAAAATCTCAACAACACTCTTCCAACTCGAAAACATCTTTGCAAATGGTCCATTTCTCGATTGTCAGCATGTTCATTCTGCCTTCAATCAGAAACTTTACAACACGTGATATCTAGCTGTAAATGCTACCTAGCGGTAGGGGGATACAATTGGCGCCATAGCTCTGTCCTATCTACCTTGCTAGTACATTGTCATCTCTTAGCCAATGAAAAATCTATCCTGATTTGCCTTCTTTTACTTCTCCATATTTGATTACCGTCGACTCCCTTCGTCCTGGGCTTCTTTTACTCGCGGGGAATAACGTACTCTAAATTCTAGAACTTACATTAGGCTTTGAGACAATTATGTAGATTAATTCCTCTACCTATAACAAAGTTACTTTTATTAATCTTTCCATGGGTGCTCTTGGTGTTATGGGCTCTTCATGTGATTCTATTCTATCGTTGCTTCAGGATCTAAGTTTTGACAAACTTGTACAAAGTGGGCAAAGACGTCTCCTAAATTCTTCTAATTAAGCTAAAAAAGTGTCCAAAAAAGAATGGTAACTCAAATTTATCACATCACTTTCCTTTGCATAAAATGCACTTGCAATTCGCAAAACCTTCTCCTGAGGACACTTTTGCAAACATCATATCGCTCTTTCCACTTGCTTCCAGAATTATTGCTTCATGTTGCTGCTGGATGAAAGATATATCTTGAGGAGATTAGGTATACTTTGCGCCAGAACGCTGTTATGAATTTCACAGTATTTTCTCCGCAGTCTATCGAGGGAGATTCTCTTTTCGCAGATTTTCTATAATTTCCATTTCGAAGTGCAATCAAAGGTGATAACCTAAGACTCAAACATCTCTTGGAAACTACTGAAAACATCTTATGCAGTTTAGAGCTAAACACTGGCTTTGAAACCAATGCTAAATGCAACACTGAACTCAAAGAAGCAAAGCACTCTAATTTTGTAAAAACAGCTTTTCTGGGATGTTAAAGTCACAAACATAGAATAAGCTACCAATAGCTCAAAACCCCAATAGCTCGAATTTTACTAAGTCGAACTACAGTCATATTAAAATACCCGATAACTCGAATCCCCAATAATTCGAACTATTATAGTGGTCTCTTGAAGGTTCGAGTTGTCGGGAGTTTTGTGTATATTCAATCTGCTTGGGCATAGATGACCAATCTTGTGAAAAATCACAGAAATGCATAATTATTTGAAATTCGATAGCCTTCATTAAAGATACATCATTTCTAAAACTAGGCGCAAACACCAGCATTTGTGAAACATATTGGATTAACTGTTGTCGCAATTAGCCATGAACATCACCTAACCAACTCATCTTCTAAACCCACTTATAATTCCTTTGTCATCAATAACATTGAAGATTGTCTTTTTAAAGAGAGGTTTACAATTGCCGTGTGTAATATGTTCTTGAATGAAAAGAAGTATGAAAAGAGGACGAGTACGACTTAGAATATGTTCAAATAGTGTTTAGCTGATGGAATGATTCACAATGTCATCAGTTTACTAATTTAGTTAATTTCTAATATGCCTTTTACTTCTTTCTAGAAATTGATGAATGCAAGAGTCTTCCTTGTCTTCATGGTGGAATTTGCACAAACGAAATTGGAAATTACACTTGTAATTGTACCACTGCAGTTGGATATTTTGGAAGAAACTGCGATAAAAGTATGTTTATGCAATGTAGATTTTCACATTTTTATAATTAACTTAGCTTATGACCTAAGAGGATAATATTAATATACATATACATATATTATATACATATACATATATTATATACATATACATACATTATATACATATACTAATAAAATACATATATTTTTACAGGCTAGCCTCATCAAAAATACCTATTTCTTCTATCAATAAAAGATAACAAAACCAATGCCTTTGAGAACATGATACGCCAACTTAGAATAAATATATTATTATTGTTGTTGTTATACTATATGAAACGCATGGCTACCCCGATTAGTTTTTTGACAATTAGCAATACAGATACCAAAGAACATTCCACAGATCTATTGGTTTCTCAGCCAAATAGGGCTACTGCTGACTCAAAATGAATGTTGATAGAGCTTAGCATACTCTTTCAAATTTACGATATATTCAGGTTAGAATAATAATATGAACAATGGAGAACTGAATAAACTATGTTGACACTGTTTGTGCTTCAAAAACACTCTCATGAATGAATTTTAATTATGATATCAATGGAATATATAACTAAGATTTTTCAATTTTGGTTATGAGTAAATCTGGAATCACCACACAATATGATGTGCACACGGTTTCATAAGGCAAATTTGAGATATTTTGTAGCTGAAACTTTCTGTTGATCGATTCAAGGAGATTAAACTTAGACAGAGTGCGTTTACTGTCACGAAATTTGTGATTAAATTACCGAGAATAAATAACTCACTCGTATCTGAGTGAAGATTGCAACACCTTTTGGATAATGTTTTTGAGTTTTTCAGATGACAGAGGAGAGTTTGCTTATCAATAAGCTTGCTGTAGGTGATCCTCTGATCTCTGGGGCAAAGCCTTCTCATTCTTTTAAATGTTCTCATCTCTGGGGCAAAGCCTTCTCATTCTTGTATAGAAGGCTTATTCATAGCGCTTTGTTCTTGCACTTAGTTACCTAACGACAGAATGACTACTAAGGAAATTACTTGAACGAAAGGTATCTACCTACTCTTTCTTCAATGATTCAAAGATTCCCAGTCAAACTCCTCGAATATTTTTTCTTGAGGTGCCAGCGGAATACTGGGCAGATTCAAGTTTTCCCATTTGTCGATGTAAGGCGATTTCTTGTCTGAAATCATTCACTTTCTGTCAGATCTTTTTACAGCATACTTACTGCATGTCCAAACCCTAGAAAAGACGTTATGTCACTTTAAAACTCAAAGAAAAATGCTTAGAATTTGGATTTCATTCTGGTGTAAGCCAGACACCCTTCAACACACTTTAAAGATATTATGAAAAGGATTTTTCATTAATTTTCTAATTCAAAATTCCATTGCGCTATTAAGGCAATCGCATTTAAATCAAAGTCTTAGAAAAGGCCACTACTCAGCTGTATTAACAAGTAGTATAGTGTCTCTTGTTGCTGTCACATGATTAAGTAACGGGGTATGGGAGCATTGCTCCCAGGAAAATTTTTGATGCAATACTTTCTAAGTTGGTTTAAAGTGAGGGACGAAGTGTAAGGGGTTATGGGGGTTGTGCACGCCCGAACGTTAAAATATCCAGCTTTGCGGGGCAAAGCAACAGTAGAGTGTGTTCTTGCAGGGCAACCTGCTATAACCAGGTCTAGCAACTGAGTACATTCCTAGGTATAGAGACTCCCGTGTTGTAATTTTCGCTTTCTTCCATGCCACTGCAAAGTTTCCAAATAACAATACCTCTTCCTTTCAACAACACTTAATAGTTGTACGCTTGCCTGGCATCGTCCTTAAGCAAAGCTTGCAGTCTCCCTTCAGTGTCAGACAAGACATTTTGCTGCCTCAATATCATATCAATATCAACAATTTATTTATAGTAAGCAAAAGAAATTAAGATAGCCAAATTACCGCTAATTAAGGCCTACTGGCTTACGAAATTAAAATATATTACAGGTGTAAAATAAAAACTGATACATATCATGTTAGGTACCCAACGTGTGGTACATATATTTTGCAAAGTTTGCAGTTGCAGTTCTCGCCCATCCAACATTTAATATGGCTTTTGAAAATAGGAAGTGTGCTTGCTTGTTTGAATACATTTGGTAAAGTCGACCAAAGTCTATTTCCAAGGAAGGATATAGTCTCAATTCCATATGTTGTTGTATGCACTTTTGGAAGCTAGGAGTCCTTTTCGTGCCTTAGATCCTAACCAGTATTCTGATTAGCGAAAATATCCTTGGAATAGCGAAAATATCTCTGGGAGAAGTTTCCAGCCCTACACCTGCCTGCATTTCCTTGCACAGATGAACTGAAAGACCACCTTTAATTAAGATATATTGTAAGATGTTTAAATATTGTAACTGTTGTTTATGTGTGCTGATGGAAACATTAGAGGCCCCCTTGAAAATATGCTCTTACTGAAGAGCCACCTTCCTTGAAAGTATGAAATCAAGTCAAATCAATCATATCAAATATCAAAGAAATGACATGTCATAAAGATTGAGAAAATAATCATGAATGGCTCGAACTATCTGCGAGTGGCGCCCGCCACACCCACTCTTTTGTCAAACTCTGCTTCCTTTTCCACAGCGTTGGTGGTTTTCTTGCTTTCGTTACCTTGGCGCTCAGGCACAATTCATTGAATAAATCTCTGTCGTCAACTGTGTATGGAACAGATATTTTTTGATAATACTCAAATAGAAACTTGCAAATTTTGTGAAGGCGTTGCATCTAATAAGATGGTTTAGCCAAAAGCAATTTCTTCAATTCTAATGAAAAGTTTGAGCAATAACGGATATTTTTCTGGGAGCAAAAATCCATGTACTGCGGGGACAATGCTGAAGATTAGGATCATTTGTCCCCCCCTCCCAGTTTGTATAACTAGAAAGACACTGATTTTTATGGGATACACTAAATGCCGTTCCCATACTCAAGAGCTATACGAGCGTAGAGCTTGGAATGTTCCCTTAAGGGGCTGTCTTGGTAAGTAGTTAATAAAAACCAAAGCGAAACAATTCTACGACTCACATTGTTGAAAACAGACTAGATGTTACAAGAAACGTCAGTTGACTATCAAGTAGAACACCTAGCAACTAATTTTCTTCAATCTTCATGACGGCTTGTATAAACAAATTAGCTAAGTCCAACTGTTTACAAAAAAATACTCCAATATAAATAAAATACTATGGAAAACTGTATCAATTATTTACATTTTTGACAGTTGCAACCTACTCCACTCCAACAGTTTCTTCGTTACTTTAACGTAACTTCAAGACAAAAATTTGTACTGACTTTGCAATTTTGAATGAATTTTAGGTCAGTTTGTTCTGTATCAAGAACTTCTTTCATGGGACAATGCAAGACAGAAATGTATACAGCGTGATGGGGACTTGGCCAGCATTGGAACTGCGTTGGAGCTTGATATTATAAAAAAGTTGTTCGGGGTATCTGCTGCTAACCTATGGATTTGGGTAGGCTTGAATGATAAAGTAACGGAAGGTAACTTTGTCTGGAGTGATGGGACCACAGATGTATCTCCTCAATGGCAGGATTTTGAACCAAATGGTGGAACAAATGACAACTGTGCCTATTATCATTTTACAATTGGAAAATTGTATGACGTGCATTGCTCTACTGCGCTGTATTACATTTGCGAATTTAAATGAATTGTTGCACTGCGGACAACCTTTACGTCTAAGTAATATTCTGCTTTTTTAATCCTTTTGCTTTAACTAGGGACAGGATGAACTACTGGAAAAGAACATATTCCCTTGAATATATTCATATTAATATATTTCCTGTTTAATTTTTAATTACATCTAGTACTAGACAAAAGCCAAAGTTAAATAGCAAACAGAGACCAACATACATATATGAGGCCATCCAAATAGTACGTACGCAGAATTTTCAGAAAATTTGACACTCCCTCTCCCTTGTACGCAAACATTTGCTTTCTGCATAACCCCACAGTCTGCGTACGTGCTGTCGAAGTTACCACCCATCCCCCTACTAGTATTCAGTGTTGGAACACTTGAAACTTGCTTCTAACGAAAGTTAAACAACAAATTGAGAAGAATCACAACTCTTGCAAGCTTTTGAAACAGTTACAGCCAACTACGCAAATTGAAAGATCGGTAAATCGGTCAGTCTGATTAATTGCAATGTACCAAAAATCGACATTCCGAACTTTCTAATTCAGATGCATTCATGATGTCTGCATATTGAAAACTGACGTCTGTTTGCGAAACATCCATTGTGCTTTTTGTGTGGTTAGGTGTATTTCTGCATTAGTATCGCGTATGTACACATTGGCTAAAGCCCCCCCCCAACTTGTACGCAAATTTACGCTTTTCTCTGAACCCCCTCTCCTCTTCTGTGCCTACATACTATGTGAGTGGTCCCTATGCATATCTGAAAACATTTTGATAACAATAAGCACGTTCTTCTGCCCAGTTTCATATTCTGGTTTTAATGCGACCAAGTGTCGGTACTTGTTTTATGCAGCCATCAAGGAAATTCTAGTAGTCCAAGCGTCATCCTATCTATTCTTTTATCTCTAAGGCATTGTCTCTAAGTTAGAAACTGCTCATTATTTACAGAGGGATTGGTGCCAAAGAGAAATGACTTCATGCCTAAAACTTCATCTTACCCAAACTTCAGGTTGTATTACAGTGTATTTACACAACCTTATTCTATAAAAAAATTTCTTCATCCAAAGAATTTCTCCTCTGTACCGATCCCTCTGTAAAAATGAACGGTCTCTTAGTTTTGCTTTGATGCAGTCCCCAAGAAACAACGTTTGAACTGTAAGCATATGGTACTGAGTTCGTGGTTTTATTCAACTTCATGATCCAGTTTGTAATTCCTTTGAAGTACTTCACTCTTTCCCCATCTCCGTCATTTCACTTTAGTATAATTTGGACAGGCAGCCCTCCTTTCAAGCTGTTTAACTCTTGTGTCCCTCCCAGGACAAGCAGAAAGTTGATTTCAATTTTTGTTATGAAGCATGCACGTAGGAGTCAAGGACGCAGTATGCATTAGGTCTCCCAATTTTCACGTATTTGCGTGGAAATTATCTCTTCTGCTTACATTGTCACAATTTTTTGTTTGTGGGGTGGCCCTGAATGCATTTGCCCCACTTTTTGAATATTTTACTACGTCCGTAGTGAAACGCTAATAGTCAACTGGCACTTGATATTTTACTGCATTTAATGCCTTTAATGCAAAGTTGTATTTAAAACATTTGCTATTTAGCATGGAGTTAGTCACAATTAATATGTATTCTGCCTAAGAGGTTGCATTGTTGGAACTGTTTAGTCAAATCAGAAGAGTAAGCATTCCCCAGGGTTGCCAGATTGAAGTCCTATAAAATCCCAACCCGAGGCTCAAGTAATCCCAAAATCCATTTTTTTCAAAAACAAGATTCCCAAAGTTTAATTAATTGCAATGACACCATTTATCCATGGCCCATTATGTTATAACTCAGTGATGTGCTGCCAAGGGGCACTTTCCCCCCTAGAAGGTATGCTCTTTGAGATATAGAAGTGCATAGCTTTCCACTACTATAAAAAGTTCCCCTTAAAAGTAGGATGTTAGCGGGGTGAGTGGGCAAGTGGCCCAGCCAGTTCTATTAGCTTAACTGAAGCTAAGCATGGTTGTGTACGGTCAGAAACTGGATGGGCGACCTCCAGATGAACGACCAAAGCAGCTCACTCCGCCGTCCTTCGGAAGGGACGTTAAACGAGGGGCTCCATGCCTGGATGCGGCATGCATAGTAGGCCTAAAGTTGCTGAATAAGCTAGGTATAACAGCCTACTCAAAATAAAGTAAACAACAACAACAACAGCAACAACAAAGGATCCCAACATGCTACTGCTATTTATTGCATATGATACTACAACAACAACAAGACAAATACAACCATGGTGGATTTTGTCAATAAGATGAATGTAGGAGCTTTAAGTAGACCTTTTGTCTTTGTTATTTACATTGACTTATAAAAACGAAACGAGCTGAACCCCCAGGCCCTATTTTACAGCTCTGTGCTCTTTCATCCAGCACCTATTTTGTGGTTCGGTAAATAGAAAAGCTAAGAATAAACAATCCCAGCGAAAACACAAAATCTTACAGAGCAGCTTCTATAATTCCCAGGATATATCCCAAGGCTTTTCTCGAAAACATAAATCCCAAAGAAAATCCCATCACCTTAAAAAATTCGCAAGATCTTTGGATAAAATCCCAAGTCTGGCAACCCTGGCCCTCCCGTAATGGACCTAACATAACTTACATTTTAGCGCACTTACTCTCTACTTTGATTATTCATTAAAATGTACCACTTTTGGCTCTTTTTTCTTCTGCACTTAGCGCTTTTTCAGCCCATATTCAGTGGCGCAGCCAGGGGAACAAGTGGGGAAGCCGCCACCTCAATGAGGAAACATTTCGTGTCCGAGAAACGCTCAGATCTCAAATAATGTCGACACATTGGAAGGTACAGTAGAAACCCGCATAGAAGAACCTAGGGTTTTGCAGGGCAGCCTTGATAGGTTCTTATGTACAGTACATCCTCGTTGGTCCGAACCTTGTTATCAGAAGCACGTTTATCCGAATCTCGTTTATCCGAGCGCCCCATTGCTGTCACCAAAAATTATCAAATCTATTTGTCTGACATGGCCTCGCTACCAAGAAGAAGTAACCAGGGACAGTACCTCTATGCTCCTCATCTCCGTGAACATGCTGCAGAGAAGAGAGTGGATAATTTGAAGCAATCCACTATCCATACTTTTTTTCAAATAGCTTTTCTGAATCATATTCAAACTTTGTAAATCAGATCTAAAAGGGGACAAGATAATTGTTGTCTCTTGCCGCGTTTTCGAACATGTGCCACATTCTATTGCATATTTTGTCACGGTTAACTGTAAGGTAGTAATTTTGGCGACCCAAATTCCTATCCTCGTTTATCCGAATTTTCGGCTTATCCGAACGACTGTCTCCGCATTTGAGTTCATGCCGTTCGGATAAACGAAAATATACTGTACTTGGTTTTTCATGCTCAATTCCAGTCTGAAAGCTTCTTAACAAGATTTGTATATAACAGTCTTTTTTCAAACAATTCAGTGTACCCTATAGGGGACACGATGTGATGCCAAGGCAAGCATATGACCGGTGCAAACATGCTTTGACCCCAGGGAACAGGTATTCTTATACAATTTTTTACAGATAGGGATGATATTCATATTAACTAGGGCAAATCGGGGGGGGGTGCAAATTATTCTATCTTTCTATGGCAGGGCTTTACAAAAGGCAAATTGAATTGCACTGTGCTTTACACATTAGCACAATAGTCAGCACAAAGCTCTTGGAAATTCATAACACCTTTAGGTCGGAATTCTTGTTTAATATTCTTGCTATCTGTGCAAATAGAAAATTCTGAAAAAGTCTTATGGATTCTGGTAATGGAATAGCAGCTTTATGAGGCTCATTTTGTAAACAATTGATCAGTACACAAACAGCCTATGATAGGTTCTACTTAAATAATATGAAGCCCATTATATAAGAACCATTTGCCATTTCAGCCTCATTTGGGGTTCTTATTCAGAGGGCTCGAAAGATGAAATTGCAGCCTCAAGGTTCTTATAAACACGGGTTCTTGTATGCGGGTTGCTGCTGTAGCTTTTTTCCTATATGCTCATAAACAATTACAATTACAATATGGAATACAAAAATAGATATGTACCACAGGGAAACTGGAATTACATAGCAACCCTGTGTCATTAACAATTCACCTGAAGTCAGTTCCAAAATGGGTTTCAGGCGAAACAGAGTTAAAAAGAAAGTAATTTGATGGTTTTGCGTGAGACATTTATATAACTAAGTTGAGTTCCTTACCTGACTCCAATTTTGAAACAGACTTCCATTACAAATACATAGAGAACTCAAAAATAAATCAATTGCAAGGAAATAAGACAATTACATGGGAAACATGAAATAACACAAGATAGTTATTGTTCACGTAAAAACTGGGGAGGGGGGCGATCCATCAAAAGCGTTGTGATGCATGTATGTATGTTAAAGTTGCCATAATAATTTGAGAATTAGAATACGTTGATAACCTCCCATCTCCATACAAAAGAACTTTAAGCATTGTTTCATTTTAATGGTGTGATAGGCCTTCTGAAAGCAATATTGCGTTGACGGTGCCGAGAAGAGCATGTCTTTGGGCATCATACAATTGACAGGACAGCAAACAGTGTTTTGTATCCTCAGTACCATCATTTTTTGAGCATATCAGATGGATTGTATTCTTAAAACTATTCCTACACTTATTAAGATTATGTGTACTGACACCAATTTGTGACTGCGTAAGAATTGCTATACCTTTAGGATCATGAACACTAAATACTGGTTTGGTTGGGGGGGGGGCGGATAAGTGATAATAACTTATTCATGAAGGAACTTACTGAGGGTTATAGTCTGATTTCATGATCAAGTTTGTTCCACTTAGATAGACAGTGGGGGTAAAAACTTGCCTCGTAACTAGCTGTCCGTGCACATAATTCCCCTACCTACATTGCATCTGTAATCCTGGATTCAATGGGACGCATTGTGAAATTTGTATATTCTAGTGCAACCATAATTTTTATCTTTCCTGCTGCGATGTGTAATTTTGAAAATGCAAGAAAGTTGGTGAAAACGCCAACCATGCTACACAATAGTATGCGAGTGCTTTCCGTGATCTGCAATTATTAACAGTAGCTGGTGAAATGGTCAAATCGTCCACCCCCTAATGTAAAGTGTTCAGACGCATCTCTGCTTCCCTGGTAGTTGTTATGCATACGTACTTGGAGACATATTACATTAACTAGATATGTGCATTGAAAACCTGAATTTCAAGCTTGTAGGTGAAGTAAATTGTACATTGACATCTAACTAATAACTAAGCTAGATATTAGCCTTATCGCTACATGAGGAGCTATTATACTTATAAAAAATAAAAGTGGAATGTTTGAAATGAAATTAAGTTCAATTTATTGCAATGATGTGAAATTTCTAGATATTGATGAATGAATTTAGCAGCCCGTGCCGAAATGGAACATATGCCGATCGAGTATCCGGATCTCATTGTATCTGCATTCCCGGATTCAATGGGAAGTATTGTGAAATTGATAAGTTCTACTGCATCCATAATGGGTGATGAACCAGGAAGGGCTATAGCCCCACTTAGTTGGTCAGAAATTTGATACATGTGGGCAATTTTCCTGAAAGGACAATAGGATATTCGGGAAGCCTTTCTGACTGCTCTCCAGATTGCTTTATTCATTCGGACTGAAATTTTACTGTCCCTTAACGGGTTAGTGCAACCTGGGTTAGATTTTTTGTAGTGTAAATGAAACTAACCCGAGTGTGAATTTAAATTTGGATTTGAAATCCGATTTCAAATTCAAATTGAGGCTCCTACGCCAGTGGTTCGTTCTACATGTTATTTGACTTCCTAAGCGCCAAGAATAGATATCAAGAGAGCCAGTTTCGTTTCAATGACAATTCCAAAGTATTGGGGCAACAATGAAACTTTGACTTAGCGGCGGTGCTAGAAAAATCTCTAAGGGGTGTCAGATCTACATCTGCCGAGTAAGAAATGTGAACTCAGATATTATAATCCAAAGCTGTTTTAAAGCCATTTTTCAAATTATACAAGACGCACAACTAGCAATTTTTGGAGGGCATGGGTCGAATTAATGCTAAAACTTGTTGAAGAAGAAATAGCCTTCGAACACTTTTTCAGGTTCGTAAGTGGAGGACATACTGTAGAAGGTTTACTGATATCATTGCTTCTGAAGAGAAATGATTCTTATTGCCATCTCTTATCACGGTAGGAAAGGGAAAATGGGAAACTGGTGTCAAAGCCCCCAGAAGATTTTTCGACCAAGCCTTTTCCATGGTAGGAAAACGCGCTTTTTGAAAAGAGAGGACACTACAAAAAGGCACTTTCATTCCTATGTTGCAAGAGCAGGAGTCTAGACCACCAGGGCATCCTAGCTGGCTTGTATAAACCAACTGCTTTTCAAATGTAGGTCATCGATAGAGCAGCGCTTTTCACGTAGCAAGGTATCAGCTTCTTTGAGACACACTTGGGGGTCTGGGGACTTGCCCCCAGAAAAGTGTTTGAGGGTAACTCTCTCTAGAAATTCGGAAAATCCCCTTCTGCTTTGTAGGAAAGCATGTTTTCATCATTGATCTTCATTTTGGGACGGAAAGTACAATCAATTTTGCACGAATATGGAAGACAAAACGTTTCAATTTCTAATACTCCAAGAGGGCTCTGCGCCCAACCTCCTGGCTATTAGCTTTTATCTGCAGAATGCTATTCCATCATCAATTTGTGAGGAAAACTTCCAACGTGTACCTGTGTGTCGAATAGGAAAGTAGCGCACCAGAATATTTCGGAAATGCGCCTTCACGTCCATGTACACCTCATAAATGACGTAAATTGGCCTTTCCCTTGCAACCTAAGCAAATACAGTGTCTTTCTCTAGCAACTGTGGCCTAGACAAGACACACGGTGGGACAGGTGCTTTGTCTGCCGAGTAGACTGCTGAGAATCTCAAATCTGCTGAGTAAATTCATGATTTCCAGTCGGTGGGGGTGTCACAACCCCCACACCCCCGTAGCACTGCACTTATTTTTACTTTTATTTTGGGTCAGAGAGAAGGCAGAAACCCATTTTGAAAACGAGCAATGCGATAGCGTTGCTTCAGAGCCGCTGCGCCGAGGTTGATGCGGCGGAGCTCTTTACTCACATTCCAAACATTACACTTCATCCACAGAGATGACATTGTTTTCCGGCTGAGCAATATTCTACTGTACGGCATCTTTTTAATATATTGCATGATTTACGTATTTTAGACAGTTGTGTCACGTTGCTGCGAGTCATAGTGTCAGTGCGTCGAATGTCGTATAGCTCAACGAGGAACAATTGAACATCAGTCAAAAAATATTATTCTTTAAGAGGTCGAATTTGTCAGGTATCCACAAATATGGAAGAAGATGGTATCCCATTGCGAGCAGCATACAACGGGTATTTGATTGTTTTATTTCAAATATGGATCTTTCCGTCAATCGTGTTCAAAGTTATACAGGCAATCGATGAAACGCTGGAAATCGATTGCAATGTTTAGAAGTTATTTTTAGACTCCGGTGCAAGATTTATTTATCTGGTCTGCTGTGCATCTGTTTTTCTGGCTAATGCTTTTTTCACCTAGCAGTTTGTTTGCTGTCAATAATTATTAAGTATCCCTACAATTGGTTGTTTATTATTGGAATTGTGAATGTAGTAAACATAGCAGCAAATTGCTGTAAAAACAGTTGTACCCATGATGCTAATACTAGTACTAACTACTGCTGTATAGGTTGGAAAATCTGCCACAGTTCTATGGAGTTACTTTACTCTGGGCCTACAATTTCACTGTTTCCCCATGAAAATCACCTACTTAAACTATGCATAGATGCACCACAACCTTCACAGTTTATTTCAAGTGCCTTTTTAATCTATGGATTTCAAAGCCATTATAATTATACATAGATGTGAAAGTATTTGTTGAAATTTCATGCTAGTTTCCATTAAAAGTTATGCAAGTATTATTTTGGAATGTATGTTCATATCAGTTGGTAGGGCCTATTTGCTAGTATTCAAATGTAGTTTCCAAAGGTGAGACAGCATTACTCATGGTATCGTTTTAGTATGGATCTAGAAGAAATGGTTGTCTATTTTGTGTTATTTATAAACTTTTGTACTGTAGTACCACAAGCATTTGAGAGTAGTGGGAAAACTTTGTAGGAAAGCTTTATGAGACTAGCTTTATTAACAGCTCTGGATGATCTGCAGCTCTACACATAATTCCCAGAGCATTAAAATCTTTCCCCAGTTTCATAGATGTGTCAGAATCATCCATCACATCATTTTTGTTTGTATCAAGAGGACTCTGCACATGTCAAGTGTGTTCATTGTTCATTGCTCAAAGTATGACTTCGTTAATTGCATAGCCAGTTCATTTTACAACTGGGAAAGCCCTTCTAAGAGGATTTTTCTAAATTAGAAACAAGTCATATACATTTAGGAAATTGAAGCTCTGAAATGGGTATGGCTGGTTAAGCATGATTTAGGCACTATTGGTTTCATTAGGTGAGAATCACAAGGGGATATTTTTGTAGTTAAAGTGAAGATAGCATCTCACATACTTTCAGATTTAAAGGGGTCCCTGTTTTAGTCAGAATGTATTTTGGGCCAGTAGCATGAGAGTTAGGATAGCTAGCTCCTTTCCCTATCTCCCCAGTGTTGCCACCACTTGCCATTTGCTTTTGGTGGACAGAGAACTTGTATTCAATTTGGGCTTGATCCTGGCCCAAGCCATCCACTTTTCAAATAGTTAGGGTTTTGCACAGGTTTTTGAAAGTTTTAGGAAGCTATAGAAATGCATAATGTCATATTCCAGTAGCTGGAAAGTTTTGGAAAAAATGTTATTCAAGATAGCTATAGAAGAATTTTGGATTTTATTTTGGAAAATTGTAAAATATCCACACATAGGTATAAGTCTGTTTCATATTAAACACCATATACTTGTTCATTGTACCATTTATAATGTAAAACATAATTCCCCAATAAGTAATGCATTTTAACATTAATAGGTTTCATGGTTTTGGAGATTTAGTAATTCAGCTTTGGAAAAGGTTTGAAACATTCTTTAAGTAGTTTGTGCAAGCCCAAAACAGTAGAAACCTGTTCTAGCTGTTATGCTACTTCACTTGCATTATTGTGGTACATTTGTCATTAATTTTATGTATTTATTTTTCTAGTGATGTGACATGTCTCAACATGGATCCAAGGATATCATACCAATCACTGCTTAGTGATTTAAGGGAAATCTACAAATTCCCTCCCAAAGAGAACTTCACTTTGAGATGGATTGATGAAGAAGGTATTATAGATTTTCAATTAATTTTAAGTAAAAAAAGGTAAAGGTAGTCCCGTATACTTTGGTACATAGGGGAATGCCTGTTAGAGAGGACACTTATCCTGAGCCATTGGCATGTGAGGTAGGGTGGCCAGTTCCTTTGCTCGCCGCCTTTATCTCCCCAGTGTTCCCACTGGGCACCCATTTGGTGTTGGATGAATACAGCGGTCGCGGCGACGGGGGGGCCGGGGGGGCCTTGGCCCCCCCACTTTTTGCTAAGATGAAATTTGCGCATCTGTATTTTACTGTTCTTCGTTAGTATGTATTTATAGCTTTTTGTTCATAGTTTGAGGTATAAAGGGCTGTTTTCGGGGGGTATCAAAAGCTCTTTGGGACGCACAATTTTATCTGTCATCCAAGCATAGTGGGGCAGATTTAAAGTTTTATCGAATTTCTGGCCCCCCCACTCAAATACTCGCGCCGCGACCCCTGGAATAGTGAGCGAGCGTTGAGTCATGGCATCGAGTTGGGCTCGAACCATAGGCCTTCAGCATGGGAAGCATGTGCTCTAACCACTATGCTACCTCGCTTTATTTTAAGTACTAATATTATAATATTATCTCATCCTGGTTAATGCTAACTAGCATTTACCAAGGTAAGAAGAGCGCAAAAGGGATGCTCATTTATGTCTTTTTATTTATTACAAATGTATATAAGAAAATGAGACTCAAAAGGCCAAAATTTTGAGAAAATTGTAAGGCTGAACTCCAAAAGTCAGTTTTGTATATGCCAAAAATAAATATTTCCCTATCATTTGTAGGGTTTTTATGATAGCAAATATAAAACCCCATATAGCCACTAATGTTAACCAATTTTAGCCAGTTTATGCTAATAGAAGACTTGACAATCTTAAGAAAATTGTGGCCTTCTGGTACAAAATATGTATGTACATCATTTGTAATGACATACTAGAGAATTTTCAGAAAACTTTTGCCCTAGGTTCCCCTATGAACATTCTCCTTCTACTGTACCCTTCCCATTCACTATTATTTCTTTTATTTGTAAATGCCTACCAATTTCACCTGTAGCTTAAAGCAATGAACCTGGTGAAATTATCCATCAAATGTTTCAGACTTATTTATATGATCTACTATCCATATGGACATATTTTGTCAAGCAAATTTATAATAGTTAAGGAAAAGTAGGCTGCATTCCTGTACAGCCTATATAAATTGTCTAATTAACCAATTAGAATAATCTATAAAAACTAAGATTACTTGTGATGTGTCATTTTTCTAGCATTAGTTGTTTGTTAGGGCTATCATTAATTTGAGAATCAGAGGAATGATAAATTTTTGCTTTATTTTGCTTTAGGTGATCCCTGCACCATCACTTCTCAGTTGGAGCTAGAAGAAGCTATAAGACTATTCTTCTTCAATCGAGAACCACATCTTGTGATAAATGGTAAATGTGCAATTTTTTATCCCTTAGGAAAGTATAAGTTCTGGTGAAGGATAAAGAAAGAATTTGAGTAATTTTTTCCTTGATATTGAGCTATATTTACAAGTTTTATGGAGGTTATATTGGCAGCTGAAGCCTGTAAACTCCTTGTTATGGATAATCTCTAAATCTTTGAATTTCAACATGTTGTTTCAGTAAAATATATCCAGGTGTATTGTTTCTATGTCTGTGTTTTTTGATATCTCATAAAAACCTTTTCACAACTGTTGAATTTTTTTCCCTTAGTTTTCCGGGGAGTTCCTGATGAACCTGGTCAACTTTTGGCTGGGGAAGATCGTAAGTGGCTATCTTGCTTCTATTTGCAATAGCATATTTTGTAAATTTAATTTATTTTTCAGGTTTTCCAGACTTTAAATTATCAATATCCTTAACCAAAAATGGCCTAGGAGCTTTTCAAGGATCTGTTAGTAAATGGCTTGCAATGCAATGTTTCGTAATTTTTGCTCATTTCCGAGCTGTCCAATACTGTATATGTATCAATAACATACCCATAATTGTAAACCATAGGCTTTTCAAGAATGGGCCAGTTCAATATACTCTTGTTTTCAAATCACAATGAAATATGACACTTTTCTGTTTAAATTGTAAGATGAAGTAACTGAATTTCTGAAAAATATATATGATTAATTTGATACAATTTCTTCTCCACTGTTTAGTTATTCTTGCTATCATTCTCACTTGTCAGGCTGTCAAACCTTAGCTAAAATATTAGATCTTAGCATTTGTTGAGAATTTCCAAGTTGTTTGCATTTCTCATGGGTTGCACACTTTTTCATGTGCTTTACAATGGGTTATTTATGACAGCTAACAGTGAATTTGCATTTCATTATTCTGCAAATTAGCATGATTTTTATTATATTTTGACTAGCCAATGAGTGTGTCTGTACCTCTTCTGGTAATTTGGAATTGATAACCCATTTGGAGTGTATAATTTCATGCAATTGAGAACTAAAAACAAATCTTGATTATTCAGTAACAACTTCATGGGTTGTTCTCCATTATTACTCTTAGGTCCTAAATAATCGCCCCCCCCCACCAATTTTTTTGAAAAGTGTTCCATTCCCCCCTTATTAAACAATCAGGTTTCCTAGAAGAAACCTGCTAGAAGTTGGTACTTTTGTTGAGTTACCCAAATAATGAATGAGATATATGTGGCAAGAGTCAGAAAAGTATTTACATGCAGTAATGTGAATCAGGGCCTTTTGTATTTGCGCTGGTTGTTGCACAGATAGCCCAAACTTCCAACCCCACCCCCTGCTCATTCTGACCCTCCCGGTTATTTCATCTTGAAGGATTTTTCAACCCCCCTGTCATATTAGGACCCCCCACTTATTCGGGACCTAAGAGTAGTTGCTAAAAGACAAACCTTACAACACATATGGCATCTGTCGACATGATGGAGTTTCTTGCTTACCATTTCATTTGTGCTTGGGTTTTGTGGGATGTTAGCTAATTCTTCCATCATAGAACTTTTTAGAAATGGGGCTATGTTCAGATGTTGAAAGAGAAGCATCTTTCCTTTTCATATTTGTGTTGATTTTTGACCTTATAAACGTTTTCCTATGTTACTCAGGACTGATGTATCGACGTGGTGCTCGAAGATGGCGAAAGATTTACCATTACAATGGTCATTCATTTGTTACGAAAAGGTTTGGAAAGGTCAGTATTTTCACAATAGTATGGGAGTTTGGTTTTGTTGCGATGTATTTAATGAATCCAAGGATTACTAGTGACAGTCTTAAATTTCTCACACTGCGACTTTTTTGCAAAATCTCTAAAACCAAAATAGAAAGACAATGATATGATGTGGAATTTTTATCTGCTATTTATGTTTGCAATTTATACGTACTAGTTGGCCAAGTGCCTAGCTAGAGAACTTCCTTACTTACTTACTATCCAACTAACTTTCTGAATAACATGGTAGCTTGGGCCAATTTATTTGCTAGCAAGCTGATTTAACTGTATAGCTAATGAACTAAGCACTTACCTGGGTAACTAACGTGCTAGCAACCTAAGCAACCACGTGCTTACCAAACTACCTACTCTCCAGTCCACCAATACATTCTTATTTCAATCCCCTCCCCGCGTATTAATTTTGATCTAAGATGGCATCGTCCAACCCAGACTTAGTATTTGTGTTGCTAGATGAGTGCATTAAAAGAGAGAAATTGCCTTCGAAAGCACTGAAAACGTTGCTGAAAGCATTACCAATTATGTTTGTATTGAGAGAGGATGATGGAAACAATTTTAGTATGTTGTCAAGTATGTAAGGAGCTGTGTATCTAGGACATCGTACCAGCTCCCATCCCTCCTTTATTGCGATCCCCCTGGCTATTTGGATTTAGACTTTTTCCAACCCTCCCGACTATTACCACCACCATTTCTATTCCGGAATGTAGAGTAGCGAACAAGCTTCTTTATTTACTAACTATTTAGCGAACCTAACTGAATATCTAATTAACTATCTTTTTTTACCTAGTTAGCTATCTAGGTAGCTATGCATAATTGCTGGGGGTTGGTAACATTAGAAGTTAATAAGTGGAGGGGTTCGAAATAAGCGGAGGAGCTTGGTGGGTAGAAAAAATGCTTTGAAATGTAATAAAATACTGCGTTGAAGCACTCAGTTCATAAATCAAACGCCTGTGATCGTGAGAATGTAAGCAGCACAAAGATATTGCTAACAGGCACGAAGATTTATTCAAAATATCTTTTGGAGCACGTTTTGAAAAACTTTTGTGGAAAAACTAATAAGTAGGGGCCCTAATAAAAGCAAAATTTTCAAAATTAATTGGGGGGTTGGAAAAATTTTCAAAAATTAATTGGGGGGAGACGGCAATTAGGCACTTAAAAGTATCTAGCAAACTAACCAGTGAGCTACCTAACTAATTAGCAAACTAATAATGTTTCTAATTAGCTAACAATCCACGTTTTAGTACCTTGGCATGACGATTGAACGGGTAAAATTTTCCTATGTATGTTTGCTAAGTTGTTGACAGAAATGATGAGTTAGGTCAGTAGCTATAAATACTTCATGCTTCATTATATTCGGTAGAGAAGAAGATAACGACTATCAATAGCTAAAGTTCACTGACGATATTTTGTATGTGTTGCTGTATGTTTGAATAAGACTGGTACTAAGAACATTAGCTGAGGCTACTGTCAATCATAGTATATCCCTCGAATGGACATGCTATTTTGACATACACTAAACCTCCTCAGATTTCGTTAAAATTTTGGGCTCATCTTTCCGAGATTTGTATTCCATATGCGGCAAGAGCCTTGGTAGAGAGCTGAAATTGTATTTTATTGCCGTCTAGGCGCAGAAACAAACATTCAGTGTACGTTAGACGTTTGTCAGTAGTAGATTTGACCTCCTTTGCCAAAGCCTAAGGGGCACAGAGCCCTCCTTTCCGAAGTACGACTATGTTAGAGTGAATTTTTATCTACCAAGCTCAGTATTCGCCGTGTTCTGAAGCAAATGAAACGTCAGAACTATTAGCCATTAATCTTAGCGAGTATTGAGCACGTTGTTATTACATGCCATAATAGGAAGTCCCATGTTTCGAACGGGAGAGCAAGAAATATCCTTTTATATGGTGACTTATAATCTTTTGCAAAGAGTTGAAGCTTTTCAAGACCATCTTAAAATTATTGTTTCTGGAAAAATCCGGAGCTGCATTCAGTAAAGCAAAAATTTCAATAATCGTATGAAAGCAGAGCTGAATTGCTATCATAGAATTCCTTATTTAAATGGTTTTTAACTAATAGACTTAGATTGAAAAACCTGGTCACGTAGTATTTGTGGTGGCAACAGTATCGTTGACTTTTTAGCGTTTGGTCGTACGCTGAAAGAAGCTCATCCATGGTAATCCGAAAAATTTGTATTGGCAGCGGAAAAATTTCAATCGAATGTCAAAGCTTCAGGAGATTGTCATTGCTACAATGAATAATTTATGATAGACAGAGAGTATTGGTAATTGATTTCGTTCGGAGTTCGTGTTTCTTATAGCCAAACTTTAGGAAACCTGTGCAAAATACAGGACCATGAATCATTGTTCAACTTGGCAGTAAAATTGAATATATATAGGCAGTTAATAATGAGGATTTTAGAACTGAAATTCTGGTATTGGGAGACTTTACGGGAGTATTTCTTGCAAAGCTCTGTATGTATTAGTTTTTTGATTCCTAGCAGCTGTTTTTAAAGAGATTTTTTTAAATAGTATTACTAAACCGATTGTATATGAAGAGTTCGTGAAGCATTTATCAGACAGCATTGTTGAAGAGTCTTTCTGGGTCTGTTGTTTCAATGCCTATGAACACTGCTATAGAAAATACTTCAATTATTTCGTCAATCCCATGAAGAAGTTATTTGTTTACCCTGAAGCGAAAGCTAGGAGATTTTTGGAAACTCAGTAGTTTACTCCAATTCTGACATAAAAATTGAAGGACTTTCCTTGGAACGTTTCTAAATCACAGTTATATTGGTAGAATTCCACTAACATGGAAAGTCTTAAGCGTCATGGCACATATTTAACTATTCCTAAATCATGCACGTGACAATAAACTCTTTTTTAAATCGACTTGATTTTTTAAAAACAAGTTTGTTATCTCACCAATGCAGTTTTGTTCAAATGTAATTTTGACGTTTGAAGTGACTTTTACGTTATTGCAAGGTAATATTTGCAGCTCGAAGTAAGTTACTGATATCCAGGTTGAGAAAGAGCACTTGAAGCTATGAACTGTTTCCTTTGCGACCCACAGAAAATGTAACATATCCTCCTCTTGAGAATGAAAGGACATTATATTTCTGCTTTTGTAGTTTGCAAATTGTGAAATCTGCAACGACATGATATGGGGACTTGGTAGACAGGTACATCTTATTTCTTTAAAGTTAATCCACTTCCATTTGATTTTTAGATTTTGGTAGTGCAATCTTTAAGTTCTGTTACTTTCTTTGAATATGTATAATTTGGCACTCAAGTAATTCCATTCCGAAATATGAATATGTGTTGATGAAAAGGACTTTGGTGTAGGCCGAGTTCATGCCACCAGACGTTTAGTCTTTTCCATAGGACGCTCCTGAAGTGTCTGCAAAGCAGAACAGTGCAATTTGTGTACCTTGTATCTTGCCTATTTTCATTGCTTATCGTTTAGAGTAAGGTAACGGCATGAATTGAAATATGCCAGTATGCTCTAGAGAATGTTTATACCATGAGTTTTCACTTTTGTTTTGTCTACCTAATAACATCTTATAGTTCAACTAATTTACTAGTGTTTTCTTTAAGAATTGCAATATTTTAAATGTAGTTTTTATAGTAGTTTTCCCGGCGTCCAAAGAATTCATGACTCCTCTTTTGCATTTAGCATTTCTTCTTAATAGTTCCAATTTACTTATGTTGCTAAGATTTTTCTGTTCATTTACCAGGGCGCAAGATGCTTGAATTGTAAGATTATGGTACACAAAAAATGCCACCGCTTCGTGTCAGTTGATTGTAATTCAGTTTTAAAAACAATGGTAAGAATAATTGTTTTTTCAACCACCAGTTTCCAGATCTATAGTTCTTTTCGCTTATAACTCTTTTAAGCATTTATATATCTTGTACGATATATCAAGCCATAGTTTACGTAAAATTATTGAAAAGAGTGATAAATAGGCTTTCAAGATTGCGTGTGTGTCGTTTGTTTTGGTTATAGCTTTGTGGCCTCATTTAATGGAATGGCTAAATTTAATTGAATTGCTAAATTTAATTGAATTGCTAAATTTAATTGAATTGCTAAATTTAATTGAATTGCTAAATTTAATTGAATTGCTAAATGTAATTGAATTGAATGGCTACTCCACCTTTATATAGAAATTCAAGTGTTGAAATATTGTTTACTAGGGGGATAAAAAGTTATTTATTTATGATATCGTTATTTGAGTATGGGATTAATGAAAGTGGCATGGTTTTGTATCGTTCTTGATTTCCCTTTATTTTACACTTTTTGAAATCTGTCTACCATAGTAGACCCTTTTATTGCTCGTTATCTTTTTTGCATTTTAGGAAATTCTTGTTTGTTTATATCTCCTTATACTAACCCTTGTAAAAATTAGCAAGTTTTTTTTAACAGCTTTATCTATTCTAGCTTAATCCACTTCAAGTTTAGAAACCTCGTTTTTTGTAGAACTTTTGATATTCCCGCACTTTATTCTAATTTTATTCGAATTTGCCTCCATTTCCCCCAATTCCTTGGGGCCTGGAGCGTTCCTCTAAGAGGACTTTTAGTTGTGGCACGAGCATTTAAGACCGGATGCCCTTCCTGACTTCACAAATAGCCTGTGGTGGGCCTCGAACCCAGGACCATATTGGTCTGAGTCAAGTGCATTATTGCTAGGCCACGGCTGCTCTCTCCCACACTTCATTCTAATCGTATTATGTGCTACTCATAAATTTCCAAGGTCTAAACAGGATTCTGATTGCTAACTGTTTTTGCTGGATAATAATTAAAACATTGATAATAATTTTGAATTTCTTCCATTTTTGAAGGCAGATTCAGCTTCGAATTCTCAAAATTACAACTCACTACCGATGGGTGCGTCAAGAAATTCTGCATTATCGTTCGGCAATGATCGCCACTCTGGACCAAAACGAAGTAGGTCTACATTATCCCTGCTGAATGTCTTTGCAAGAATCGTGCTTCGGCCAAGTTGAATATAAACTATAGACAATTATTGCTCGTCCAAATGTAGGAGGGTATCTACAACAATGTGTGCTACATCACATTGTTTTTCTTTGAAATGTTTTGAAGTCTACATTTCTTCATTTCACACAGGTTCCTTCTCGTCATTTTCAAGTCCCAAATGACTTTCAGCCCATTGGATTGAATGCGGAAACCAAATGTCTTTTGTTTCTGTTACGATGTCTTTGTGACCTCAGAAGATTTATATCTTTGCTAAGGTACCCCCACCCCTTGCATGCAAACGTTCGCTTTTTGCTGAACGCACTGCCCTTTCTTTGCCTGCGTTCTATATGGATAGCCACATGTACTGAAAATGGGAATGAAATTGTCACCACTGAAGTAGCATAGTTCTCTACATTCCTCCTTCTTGCCTGCAACATGAATGTAAAACAGCTTAAAGTTGTAGCTACATATAGTATTTTTCCTGTAGTAAGTATATTGATTCAGTAGACGCCACATCCAGAACCTACAAACACGGCGAAGTTTAAATGGAAATGGGAAAGGATTTTGTATACCAAATGATATTGTTAGAGTTTCTCCTAATGGCTTCTTTTGTATTTATTTGTTATGTTAATTACGTTTACTCACAGCTGAATTCAAATCATCTTTTATAATTCTCATGCGATGTTTCTATGCAGCAAAAAGCGACAGCCCAAGTGCAAGGAAAAAAGGATTATATAGAGATGTAGATTTCAGCTCAGAATCTGTTCCAAAAGAGGTAAGGAACACTTCTTTTAGAGGCAGATTTCAGCCTAAAACTTTTCACCGCTAAAAACCCTTTGTATACATACTCCTTATAGCACTTTAGTATCACTGTTTCATCCACTGGTGGATTTTTGTAGTTCGATGTGCCAGTCCATGCTCAGAAGAAATTGGTGCAAGGGTGGGAATTTTCATGTGTGTCCTTTTCTACACGAGCGATTTATCTTGTACACTTTCGGTTGCACGTGCGATCCAAGATTTGTGTTTCCAAAATACAGAGCTTCTTATTGCTGTTTCCATGTCCAATAGCTCATTTAGGATAAAACAGGATAAAGCAGAGCTATGAAAGCAAAAAATGACAGTCACTAGGTATTGCAGTTGTGACAATGAAGCTCCTACCTGGCATGTGTGATTACATGATTAATGATGTTGGCACGGGCGATTTTTCTCCCGTGCTGGAGATTTTTCATGTTTGTGGATAATTCTCATTTGGAAATCAACAGATATAGACCCCAAAGCCTATCTAATTGCCCATAATTTCTTGAATCGTGGCTTCATGGTCGTGTTTCTACTTTCCAAGCGTTTCTATGATAGTTTTGAATCATAGTCACACCTTACATTGATTAGCAACATTCTCGTTTCAGCCAACTGGTGATTCATCATTAATCAGCTTAAATGATTTCGACTTCATCAGAGTGATAGGGCGTGGCAGTTATGCGAAAGTTTTAATGGTAAACGCTTAATAATCTATAGCCTACAGCATTGTTTTCTGTGGGCTGTTAAGTCATAGATGCATTCAAACATGAATTTATTCACTTATGTATATACTCTTCTTTCATTTATTGGTTCATTTTAATTTTGCATTCACGTGCCTATGTTTAGCGTGCTTTGCAAAATGCTGCGATATGTATCTAAACAGTTTATCCTTACTTTCAGGTTCGCTTAAAGTCAACAGAACGAGTTTATGCCATGAAAGTCATAAAAAAGGAACTCGTAAATGACGATGAGGTGAATATTGATCTTGACTTATTTTTACTTTAGAAGCGCCCTCCTATCTCAAGTTTGTTTTGCTACATTTAAATCTTTATCTATCTTGCGGAGGAGTAATTCACTGCATCTAAAGTTGTTGCTTGATTTGCTAATTGAAGAATCCTGTCATTCACGTAATTTTTTGATGAATCATTACAAATGCTCTTTTTCAGGATATCGACTGGGTGCAAACAGAAAAACACGTATTTGAAATTGCTTCAAATCACCCATTTTTAGTTGGGTTGCATTCATGTTTTCAAACTAGGAGTAGGTATGTATTTTGCTTTTGTTGGCAAGCAAAGTTTGATGATCAACTTCATTGTTTAACAGTAATTTGGTGTCACTCAACTTTTCTTATCAGAAATATGATCCATGGGGAGAAGATTTGTGCACTTTTAAGCTTTGTGGTTGAGAATCTATTCCAGTACACTTTTGCATGTTTGCGGATCTGAAGCTACAAATTGAAATCCATTTCTCAACTTACTTATGTCATTGGTTTCAAGCAGGTGTGTAGAGCACACTTCAGAGGCTAGCTATGGAAGATTAGAACTGACTTCCGTAAATAATTTCAAAATTCAATTTTTAGGCTACGTCTTATCATGCAAGACAGTTTAACCCTGTAGATGTACCACCTTGCCTCATTTAGAATCGTTTTTAATGATATGTTGTCGTTGTTGTTATTTTTTAGACTTTTCTTTGTAATTGAATTCGTAAATGGTGGGGACCTTATGTTCCATATGCAGAGAAAGCGACGATTACCAGAAGATGATGCAAGGTACGTACTTTTATAGTTGGTGCCCAATTTATAACACTTAACTGTGCAGCCATGTCGTATGCACTTCTCAGTATCGTTGACTAATCTATGCAGAAGATTCCCTAAATGGGGATCTTACCAACAGCCAATCAAAATTTGTCTACTATCCTACATTCATAGCCCTTCCATCTATAATTTCTTTGTTAGTATTATGAAGGAAAAGCATTTCATGATTGTACCCGCATACTATTGCGGGGAAGTGAGACCTCCTTCTCATGCAATCAGTTAAGGTGTTACCGCGGGACAGTTAGTTGCAGTATCGTAGAGCATGCGAGAATCAGAGTTGATAATAACTAGAGAACAATTTAAAAATTGGACACAATGATCAAAGAGTCTTGGTGATGTTTGCACCACATTCAGTTTGTTACTGCTTTAGTTATATATATATATATATATATATATATATATATATATATATATATATATATATATATATATA
>OLMO02000009.1:21755831-21793396 GCA_900291935.2 Cassiopea xamachana | reverse complement strand
ATATATATATATATATATATATATATATATATATATATATATATATATATATATATTTCATTTCACTGTTAATTACCTATACATAACAGCCCATGAGATTGCATATCTGTTTTTAAAGGGACCATGTTAAATGTTAAAATATATGCGAATGTAAAAGCTAATAATCATCAAAAATAAACAGCAACAAATGTCACTTAAAGTAAAAATGATGAGGTGATTCTCGTTGATCATCGAGTGGAATGCTTAACATGTTCCTTATATTTATTTGAGGAATCTATGGAGTATATATATATATATATATATATATATATATATATATATATATATATATATATATATATATATATATATATATATATATATATATATATATATATATATATATATATATATATATATATATATATATATATGCATGTGTATATATATATATATATTTATGTATGTATATATATGAATATTTATATACATATATATATAAATATATATATACATATATATATACATAATTGCCTGATGATCGACAAATCGTGAAACTATTAGTCGCAATTCCGCAGTTTTATTTTCTGTGTCAATCTACCTATATTTATATATATATATATTTATATATATATATATATTTATATATATATATTTATATATATGTATATATTTATGTATGTATATATTTATGTATGTATGTAGGTATGTATTTATGTATGTATAATAGTATCTATGATGTGTTATCGTTGCTCATTGCTTTGAACAAACGTAACTACATATATAGAAAGTGCCAAACTCAACACTCCTACGTAGTTGCTCAGTAGAAGTAGTGGGTGATCTCAGTCTTGATTTCAAAAACCTATTTTCCACTTTTAGGTTTTACTCTGCCGAGATTTCTTGTGCATTGAATTATCTTCATGAAAAAGGTAGCTATAGTTTCTTCGTTAAAGCTTTTACTCTTTTGCCAAATTTCTCTGAACAATTGACAAACGTCGATAGTGTTGATTCACAATGCCGACTACATTGATTTCACGTCAATTATAAGAGATCAAATAGCATGCTGCCTTAAATTTGCTCAGCGGAGGCAATAGCCAACTGATTTCATCAGAATATTTGCAGGAGTTTATACAGTTACGATTCTTGTTTATTTCATTAATAATCACTTTGTTAGATCGTACTTGTTAAAGCCGAAAGCTGTTTTCTGCCATAAATAACTCTCATTAATCAAAATTTTATATATTTTTTCTGCTGTATTTCCCTTGTTAGAAAGTATTAATTTTTTCCTCAAGGTATAATATATAGAGACTTGAAACTGGATAACGTGTTGCTTGACGGTGATGGTCATGTAAAACTTACTGATTATGGAATGTGCAAGGTACCTTGTCGTTATGTTTTCTTTGCACTGACTGCTCTTTATCTCAATTGTTATCTGAGTGATGGTTTATTTATTTTCTAAGATTTATTTACTAGCAATCTATTTGTTTAAAATTTGTTTACAATGCCTCTTGACCAATGAAACAATCTGAGAAAAAGCAGGTAGGTAGCCAATTAATGAGTGTTCTGCATGTCACTATGTCACTGTATAGCTCTCATAGTGCCACTATGACATTGTGCCACTATGTCAATGTGTCACTATATCTACTATGTCTTCGATCCATTATATCTTTGTGCCATTATGCTATTGTACCACAATGGAATTAAATCTTGATTTATTTGGCAGAAGAGGATAACTCCATAGCGATGTTTGTTAGCCCTAGTGTCACGAGCAAATATTATTTTGTAAGTGAGGATATGATTTCACCATTCTGATTATAATTTCCATCTTCCCAGGAAGGACTAGAACCAGGCATGACTACAAGCACTTTTTGTGGAACACCGAACTACATTGCCCCAGAAATCCTTAGAGGAGAAGATTATGGTTTGTACCTTTATATAAAATTTTTAGATCATTATACTTAGTTTTGCTCCTTGTCTTTTTATTATGCAATGTAATAAAGTTAGTAGCCAAGCAGAAATGAACTGATTCTGGTGATACCTTAAATTAGGAAAGACTACTTGTTGTATTGGGTAAATTCTCGGGCTAGACGCAAACTTCTTTGGGTGTATTGTGCATTAACAGATTGATGATGTGTCTGCTATATTGTATATAAAACAGATTGATTGTTTTAAGAACAATGTGAATGTCGAGGAAGCAATGTGATTTTTAGCAGAACAATTAGACTGCGTGCAATGTGATTGGTAGGAAAACTAAGGACCTGCCAAGACATTGATGAAGTTATTTACAATGGAATGGCTCTTCTTAAATAGATATCGACTACGTTTGCTCGAGCAACGGTGGATGAGATCTAAAATGTAGTCGAACTCCTTTCGGTACGGATAAGCCTTGCGTTTACACTAGCAAAAATAAACCCGATCCCGTTCTTTTGTGATCTTGTGTAACGCAAGACCTATCCGTACCTAAAGTGGGTCGGATTCAGTTCAAATCCATTCTTTCTTTGTTCACTTAAACATAAACGTAGTGCTTATTTACCATGTCACTTTTTCCAGACTCCTATCATGCTCATTGATTGTGGTATTGATCTTTGTTGCTAGGTGCAAGTGTCGACTGGTGGGCGCTTGGTGTTTTGCTCTACGAGATGTTAGCCGGGAGGTCTCCTTTCGATATTGTCACAGCAACAGATAATCCTGATGAAAACACAGAGGACTATCTCTTTCAAGGTATATTGTGAAATTTGCTGCAATTGCCTGTTTCGTTGCTACATTAGGAGGGGCCACGCTCCCACAGCCCTATGTTGTTCTACCTTAAGCCTAGCTCACACAGCACGATTTTGTCGCTCTGGAGGAAGATTTTTGTCGCTGGCGACGAAAACTTGGTGTGTGTGGGAAACACATATAAAAGATTTTTGTCGCTGACGACGATCTTCAATATCAAATATGCTAGAAATTCTTTTTCGTCACTGACGACAGAAGACAAGATCTCTGTTGCCAGCGACAAAATCGTGCTGTTTACGCTAGGCTTTAGATGAGATGTAGGGATGAAAGGCGTCCTGGTTTCTTATAGACATTTCTCTACTTTCTAGTGATCCTTGAGAAGCCGATCAGAATTCCTCGATCATTATCCGTGAAGGCATCTTCTTGTATTAAGGGATTTTTAAACAAAGATCCAAGAGAACGGCTTGGATGTCACCTTCAAACTGGATTTGGAGATATTATGTCACATCTGTTTTTCAGAGCAATTAACTGGGACGCGGTATTTTACTTTTGATTCTCATTTCATTCCAGTTACGTTATTTGCCTCCCCTAAACATATTTGAATATGCTGCGAAAATCAAAGACAATACAGTGATTTAACTCTCAAATAGTTGCAAGCAATTCCATTTCAATTTAATTTTTATTTAATTTCAGTTTGATTTTGAGTAAATCTCTTTTTATTTTTCGTTTCATTTTCAATTTCTTTTTAATTTGGTTTTCATTTAGTCTCCTTCATTCTTCACCAAAAAGTGCGTAAGTCTTGAATAAATTAAAGTGCATAGACCATTGAGATTAACACTATGTGACCTACTTGAGCGCAGACTATGCGTTTACACGGTTTTTTTATAAGAAACTTGGATTGGCACCTAGTACTAAAAGGTTTTTACTTTGACGTGAGAAATATGGCATTCTAGTACTAAAAGTTTCTTAATTAGTTTCTTTTTTTCAAGATCGAAACTCGCCTTATTGTTTGAAAGTTGAACACTTCTGGGTGGATATAACCGCTCAACGTCATGAAAATTATCCAAGCAGGCGAAAATAACAAGTTGCTGTCTTTTCAAGCAAAAATTGTACAAATTAACGAGTTGAAACAAAACAATGTACTCGTTTTTAAGTAAATTGATAATTATTGTACAGTTTCTTAAATTTTCTAGAACAAAGTACTGGAGTTTCTTCATTTTTGGCGGGCCTTGTACTCGTTTTTTAGAAACGAGTTTCTTATAAAAAAACCGTTTATTGCTCAAACAGTTTAAATTGTGGAATAGCTGTCTATTCCTTGACGATTCTTTGCATCTCTCTTTATTAGGTTTAATTCCAACATGGTGTCCCTATTGTTCTTGTCACTTTTGTTTCTTAATTGTCGCATTCGCTTTTTCAGCTGGAAAAGAGACAAATAGCTCCACCATTTAAACCAAACGTCTTTGGCGAAGATGATATTCTTGCAAATTTTGATAACCAATTTACAAGTGAACCAGTCCAACTTACACCAGATGAACCGTAAGTCTTACATTTTCTTTCTCATGTCTTGACACTCGTTTTTCGTAAGTATTGTAGCTTCACTATTTGGCTGCAGGTACCTTGCTTTTTTTTTAGTAAGTAATGCCGGGGAAAGGCCGTAGGGCCTATAACAAAGCCCCGACAATGAAAAAAGTGAGAAAATGAGGCGAAGTTTAAGTAGAAAGGGAGACAGGATCAAGCTTATTGATGCTGCCAGGGCCTGAAGAAAGTGTGGGCCCAGCTTACTTGGTGGTGTAGTAAGTTTGAGCAGTGGACCTTTATTTGAGGGCAGTGCAGATATGTAATAATGGCTGTTGTGAAGGGCCGCAGCGGAGGACTAAAAGGGGACTGGGCTCTTGTTTTATGATACTAGGCCATCAATACTAGCACTGATCGAATCATTAAAAGTTCAGGAAATCGGTAGTAAAGTTGACAAATTAACGCTAAAGAAACCACATCCCAGTCTATTTATTTATTTACTTTGATATATTATGTAGCTTGTTAGCTTTCATTTCTGCCCACCTATTGCGTACTTCAGGTAAAAGACCATACCTAACATTTTTGTTAAAATGTGCATCTATTCAATTGGTGATTTGGTTTTGTTCATAACAGTCTGTATTACATTCCACTTTCACTTTGTGCACATCTGAGCTCATGAAACGTATTGTCAAGCACATGCTGTGTGGAGTATATGTTTATTTCAGCACCATCTGGCAGGGCTTACCTAAGTTGGTATTGTGTAACGTATCGTAGCAATCTTTAGTGGCTTAAATGAAACACTCGGAGCCCTTGAGAATTTAATATGATTAGGGCGCCTTCTTAATCTTGCACTAAATAATGTAATTTCGCCACTGGCTATCTTGCATTAATCCAACCATTTGTATAGCCTTTGCAATATCTTCACCAAAAACGAAGGGAATTCCGTTTTTGAGAGACTTTCTTTTCTAGGTCAAAACTGGAGTCTATTGATCAATCAGAATTCGAAGGCTTTGAGTACATAAATCCTCTGCTGATGTCGGGTGAAGATACAGTTTAGTTGGGCTTGGAGGGACACCAACTTAGATACCAATTCCGAAAAGAGCACCATGGGGACATCTTTTCTGTAGTATAGATGTGTTGGAATTCTTTGTTTATAGAAGGGCGTAGCTGTATTTCTATTGTCACCATACGTGTTACTGTTCTGTACATTAGTATTTACGTGCTGTGATAATCGGGTTATGAATTTTATTAACTTTTGATGCAATATGTCTATCTCTATATTGTTGTTCATTTAATGCTTGGTTTCATTCTGGAGAGCCTAATTATGGCTGATCTATTTAGGGCTAGTATTTCTTCTCCTGTGTGGTTTGCAAGATACCAATTCAACCACAGGTTGTATATTAAGCGAGTTTGATTTTATTTCAATTATTGTGGTATTGTGGCAGTGAAGATACAAGGAACATGTATTGCTTTTGAACTATGGAAGACGATTGTGAAGGCGTTGTAAATTGGTTTTTCAAAAAGCATTCAGAAGGGGATAAAGGAACTGGATTTTCCGAGTATTTTAGAAGAAACAGCTGCATTCTTCTATATTCAGAAGAAGAAGAAGCACGTGTTTTTCATAAGAAACAGTCCAGAAGAAAATTAATGCTCAAGCAGAAAGTGATTTTGTTATTTAGAATCGTGTACTTAGCCTCAATTCCACCATTTCCGAGAATTTGCCGCCTCGATGGTGCCAGGGAGGTACTTTGCCTCCTTGCCCCCATGACATCCGCTACAGGGATACTCGAAAATTCATTTCTAAATCATTTGAATTTGTTTATGAATATTGGGCCTGCATGATGGCTTCCTTCGGCGTTGTGAGGCAACGTGTATGATTGGCTACTCGCTGGTACGGATTTCGTTCCCATAGTTTTCTCCATAACAGTTGCCAACAGGTACTTGAGTTGATTTTGAATTTCAAATTCAACTAATTATGCGACTTGAGTAGTTTTAGGCTAGTTGTTTTTCAATAGCCATTTCGCTGATTCACACGAAACAGATGCTGTTGTTGGGCATTGTAAAGCGTAAAGGGAGAATTTCGAGGTAAAAGATTCTTTTTTGATTCTTTTGATAAGACTGCTTATTGTTATAGGAACTAACTTGGTGTCTGTGCAGGCATTTCAAGGAGACACGCGTGATTGCTCGCGAGCGCGTAGGCAAGCCACCAACATATCCCATGCGTTCAATTTGTCGCGCGCACAATTATCTCTATTTCATTGGTAGTGAGCGATGAAATTGATGGACTATACATTCAAGTATTTTGGAAAGCTCATAATCAATGGTTTAAGGTAATTCACAATCAAGTTACTTCCTTTGCTACTGAATTCCTTCTATTAAAACAGTTTATTCTTTTTGCAAATAAATGATAAATGCGAGGAAAGCGAGGATGATAGCGGGTTTGCTACAATTGCCTAAAATGAAGCCTTTCTTTAGCCATGCTGCAGCTTTTACCAATAGCTTCCTTTGATTGGGAAAATTATATTCGAAAAAGCAGCACGCACAGACGATTATGCGTGCGCATTTACTAGCCCACGTCTGATTTACTTACTGAAAGGTCTTGATGCCCTTCAGTGTTGTTCATTCATTTTAAATTTCATTTCATTCATTCATTTGAAATTTCATTTCTTTCATTCAATTTAAATTTCATTTCATTCATTCATTTTAGATTCTTTATACAGGTTAAAGTTACAGAAGTCTGATTTAAAAAAAGCCCTGGTAGTATCTAAAAACTAATTACTATATACCTCTAAGTACAATTAAAATATATGCACAAATAAAAGTTAAACCTAGCACAATATATGTGAAAATATGGAATAATAAAAATTCAGGGAATAAAAGCTCTTGCCTGTTTAGCCTAAACAATGGTGAAAATGACCTCAAATCAAATTTTATTCTCTCAAATCAAATTTATTATTGTTTTATTCTTTAGCAAAGAATTCTTTTAAAAGCAAAGAACGTTCTGGCTTCTTTAGCCTGGTCTACTAGGTTGTTCCAGAAACGCACCGCTCTATAGCCAAAGCTCTTGGCCCATAGAAATCCTTAAACGAGGAATATACAGGTCAGTGGAAGAATTACGTAGCTCCTTGCTTTGGGTGTCTGATAGCTTAAGAAACCCTTCTATCATACAGGGTGGTGCCTCGTTATGGAGAGCTTTGTATGCAACTTTTACTGTTTCTAATCCTATTAGCTGTGATATGATGCACATGATTGGCTAGTCGTTGGTGTGGATCTCCTTTCCATTGTTGCCTCCAGCAGAGTTGCTAGCAAGTGCTCGAATTGCTTTGTAATTCTAGATTCAACTAATTATGTTACTGGAGCATTCTGTGGCTAGTTGCTTTTCAATTTCCATTTCATTGATTCACAAGAAGAGAATGCTGTTATTCAGCATTGCAAAGTGTAAAAGAAGAGAGAATTCGAAGGTGAAAGATTCTTCTGCAATCTACTGTCTGCTTGTGATTCTTTCGTTAAGTCTGCTTGTTGTTATACGAACTAACTTAGTGTCTTTCCTTCTGCTCTAGCATTGCTCGTATCTATAATTTTTAAAACGTACTTATTCCACTCTATGTCATTCTGGATTCCTCAGCACTGCACTGAATATTCTCCCACCTCATTTCTAATTTAGTCTGCTGGATATTGTTTGCTCTTCAATTCCTCTAACTCAATATTTGAATGAGCAACGATATGCAAACTGGAGGCGTGTCAAGTCTTGAACCGAGGGTCAAATCACTGATTTCCTTTCGTACGCTTTACTCGCAATCACATAGAAATCACAGAAAAATCACAGAAATCACAATAAAATCACAGAAATCACAGATATCGCAACGAAATCACAAGATTTCTTGAAATAATAACAGTGATAAAAATATTGTTTTACACGAGGTATACCTTCAGCTAACAGAAACACTAAATATCAGATTAAAATAAAAACTTAACTCTATAAACGAGCGCTGATCTTCCAGGTATTCTTGTTTTAACTTCTGAGTCTAGCCTTTCAAATATGTATTGAGTTGTTTTTTGAAACTATTTTGGGTTGGTAGCTCACGTAGCTCAACTAGTAAATCATTCTAAGCCTTCAGGGCTGAGTAATGAAATCCTTTTTTTGCAAATTCAGTCCGATATCACGGTATCTGCAGATCTCGACAATGCCGTGTATTATATTTCAAAACCGAGGATCTTGGGAGGAATTTGTTGAAAAATTTTTTAGGTCAAAGCTTGTTCATAATTTTATAGGTCATAATGTTCCTATCGTAACTTATGATATTTTCTACATTTAACCAGTAATGAGACCAATTACCTTTAATCTTTGCATTTTCAATTATGCAGCAAGCTCGACTTTGAAGACGTTGGAGAGCTATTATATTTGATTAGTTCAAGCTACCCCAAACAACATTACCATATCGCAGCCGCTTTCGGCTCGTGAGAGCAGCATTCATTTTACTCCTTACTCACTTAAACTACTCATCCCAATTCAAGTTTTCATCAATTATAATTCCTAGATATTTGCTTTTTTCCACCCTTTTTATCTGAGCCGTTAAGCTTAAGTATCTCTGGAAGTTCCAGTTTTCTTGTGCTGAGTGGGTGCCCTATGATCATAAATTCGGCCTTTTGGGGATTAGGACTGAGTTTATTAACCCTCATCCATTCCGCGATACTTGCTAGTTCTTTACGTGCACACTCAGTCATCTGCACAACATTATTTGAGGCGATTGTGATAGCTGTGTCGTCAGCATAGATGTTAGTAAGCGAGGATTGTAAGTTCATTTTTCGAAGTCATTTAGGGATCGATATCAAGAAATCTCGCACACCTTTTCAAGTAGTGATTTCCCCTCGTCTTGGACAATAGCGTAACCGACATAGGTGGAGTTAGGACAAATCTTAAGGGCCCCCAAGGAGTTGAAGTTTTGTATGTATACCCAAAGGGCCCCCGCAGGCTTTCAAAAGTCAGGTCTTTATTGTAATACTTAGAGGAAAAATTGGCAGGGGGCCACGGGTATCTCTGTTACGCCACTGTTCTTGACGCTCAGCAAATGTGCACCAAATTTGAAGAAAGGTATTCCTGACAAAGGAAATTTGCCATTCATTTATTCTTTTGGTCACACTTTCTCTTTTTAGTCATAGTTGTTCACATCAAAGAAAGTTTTGCAAAATACTTCCCTAGAGGAACTTGCCTAGGAACATCACTGAGGGGGATCCATTATATCAATTGCAGAGATGCATTTCAAGATTGTTTTGCTCCTGGTTCTTGCTCTATGCCAACTTGGAAAGCGATTTCTGTCTCAACTTACCACTGTGGGCCACATGTATGAGCTTATCGCAGGACAAGACAGCGATGATGCCGCATCAGCTGCCGCTAGGTTCACGGCATATTTCGACTGTTGGCAAGATGACAACTGTCTTTATGTAGCAAAAGAGATAAGCAGTGGTACATTTGCGTTGAAGAAGGCAGGGGAAACATTGAACAATGATAAATATTCTGCAGTTTGGAAAAAGAATACTGTTGGTAGGCATAGCGTATGTTATACATGAATAGATTCGGTCATCTCATGAATACCCTTAAATTGTATGTATACGCGTTTGGAGTTTTGCAACTTATGGGAATCAGGTGAACATACTTCCTGTTTAGTAGCTATATAAGTATATTTACGATGCCCATTTTAAGTTCTTAGGTTAAGTTGCATATTGAAGTTTGGTATCCATTTCAGGCATCTGAGAAATGTATTATAATTACTCTTAGCTACAGAGCTACCGTGTTTTTGAAAGTGAAATATTGAAAATGAAAGGTAATTAAACTTTCTTCTAATAACACGAAAATTTTAGATATTGATGAATGCCTAAGCAGTCCGTGCAGAAATGGAACGTGTGCCGACAGAGTATCCGGATATCATTGCATCTGCAATCCTGGATTCAATGGAACGCATTGTGAAATTGGTATGTTCTATTGCATCTATAGTAGTCGCACTTACTGGCTGTTGTCATAATTACTTCATCATTATTGATTGAAGCCCACCTTGTATTAAGCCCACCTCGAATTTAGCCCCCAATACCCTAGCTGCATTCTGACACATAAACCCCAACCCGCAAATAAGTCCTCATGGGGCTATCTGGGCTCAGTTTCGTACAGCTCAAAATCTATTGTTCTGGTCAATTGTGCTAGCATTTGATGCAAACAACTGTCTTAGTGAATATTTCTTCCTTCATTCCATTTCCATGTACATTTGAATCAAAATGTATTTGAGTTTTCGTCTTTGCGAGCACCTTCTTATACAGAATGCTCGATATTCGTTCACTTTTCGTCATCGTGTGGTAGGCCTAAGGACGTGTAGATTCAATAAGCGCTCCTCTCGATCGATATCCCACTCTAAATATAATTTCTGACAAATAAACCCCTGGGATTTAATCGAGTCTTGACGGTAATTTTAATAAGGTGACATTATATGAACTCAAACCCAGACTCTCTACTTTGAGCATTGGTTATTCGTTACTTAGGCGAAAGGACTTTCTTGTTTTGTTCTATTGTTCGAAGCCGCATGGCCTACGCATATGTGTTGTTTCTTCTGCGTTCTGATCTGAGATAGACCACCAAAATTTAAAGCAATGTTGTACCCTTAGCAGCTAAGCTCACATTTCATGTTGCTGTTTCCATGCTCATTGTTGTTGATTGTTTTTATTTCAACGTGTTGTTCTTTCTCAATGCTATTTCAGAAATTAATGAATGCAACAGCAATCCGTGTGTCAATGGCCAATGCAGTGACAGACTGAACGACTACCAGTGTACTTGCAATCGTGGTTACCATGGGAAGCAATGCAACAAAAGTAAGTTTAATATGACATCTTTCATAACTTCTAGTAATTTTGATGACGTGAAAGCTGTAAAAGAATTATTGCGGCAACAAAGATATATTTGCTTCAATGCTTAGTTTTTGAAAGTTGAATGCATAAGCTATTTTCTGAGACTTGGATGAGGTGGTACAATCGTTTTTGAGACTTGGATGTGTACACTGGTTAGCAGAGTTGCTATTCTTACACGTTTCTTTTATCTGGCAGAGATTAAATCCTGCATCGACATCTATACAAGCGGCACAAGAACAAATGGCAAGTTTTTGATTTTCGGAGCGGATGACGTAAAACTTGACGTCTACTGTGACTTTGAATCAGAAGCCAATTCATCATGGACACTCGTTGTATCTTATTCGTTAGAGAACAAGAATTTGTTCCATTTTCCATACTACAATAGCAAACCAAGAAACAGTGCCAACCCCAATTGGAATGATTACAGGTGAGAATCCAGCTTTTCCTTAGATTCGAGTATCGGAATACAGTTTACTATCGATCACTGGGGTTGCCGCTAAGCAGCACCACTTCTCCTTTTCACCTCACAGTTCCTGTGCATTTTCATAAATTTTCCTACGTTTGAGCAGGACTCCTAAGGGTCTCGCGCTAAATGAGACCAATTTTTAGGATCCCAACAACAGCTTTGCTCCGCTTAACTGAAACTGAGCGCTTCCCCTAATTGGGACAAAAATTTTCATATCATTCACTCATTTCATTTTTACTTTCAAAGTTCGACACAAAAAGATAGACATACGTAGCTTTTCCAAGCTTTATGTTCTCAACTAATGTAGTCTTTCACAAGCACTAATACCACCACTCCCTGGCATTCTTTTCTTATTTATTTATGCACATGCTGTATCCTAAGATGGGAAGAAGGGGAAGTTGGAGAAGTGGGATAACTTTCTAACTGGCACACAGTTCCTAGTTCCGCACATAAAGGAAAAGATGGATAGCTTGTAATGTCGATAACTTTTGATCTAAGCAAGATATAAAAATTATTCCTTCTGGAAATGTGAATTGAAGCTTTCTGAACATGCTTGCAAAACATTTTTCAATTATTTGAAACTATGTGTTATCAGTTTCTTCGCAAAGAGAGTACACTTTTTACCACCAAATCACGCTTCTCGATGCTTTTCGGACGAGCTATGGCAACTTTATTGGCAGGAATCCTTCGATGGTGATTCCTTTGTTAGCCAATCAAGATATGACGCCTAAGCTATTGGGAGTACACTGTAGTTTGTAAATTGCGACCCCATTACAAATTGGGTTGTGTCAAGTAGGGCCATGGCATTTAGGGTCGCGTTATGAACTATTGTTTGCTCTATTGTTTGGCAATGTATTGTATTATTATAAATGCGCTCGTGCTATGGATAGAAATGCTTGTTGTATGCTAAGTAACAATAATATTTGCATGATGAGAGCACAAATCGTTGTTTGAGATAGACTGAACGTATATATTCATAAAGTATATTACATGACACGATAAGATCACTAAGTGAATTTATTCGGCAACTTTAGGCCTCCACCCCCAATGACAATTTCTGGAGCCAGGCTAGCAAACCTCTGTAAAATAAATGTTTGACAATTTGGTAACCGCGATAGGATTGAAAATATAAAATTATGCAGTTGACATTCAGTTTTCTCTTTCGCTGTGCTTTTCAATTTGCCCATAAACTAATTTTGAAATTGTCAGACGAAGCCAGGATGATGTGCAGGAAGTAAAATCAAGGTATGTTCGTTGTCCTAATTGTAATATGAATCCTATTCAGTATTTTGGCTAAGTCTCAATTTTCTCAACTTTTCCTGAAATTGAGCCTGAGATTTTCTTAAATTTTCCTTAATGTTTACTGAAATAAACTGGCTAGAGTGGTTTACACTTTCTTTAGCAATATTGTATCCTTGAATTTGAATTCGATCTTTAAAATTTTGGAAAGAAATAACGACGAAATACCGATTTTTTGCCTATAAAAACACTTAATTTTGGAAATTAAGCCTCGTGATTTACGATCTTTTTAAGATTTTGACAATTTGAGCCTCATTTTCTTACAAATTTTTTCTTATAAAAAATAATGTGTAATTGGTATCAGGGCTCATGCAGGTTCGTAAACTCCTTGAAAATTGCTGGAATTTGAAATTTCTTTTCAAAGGCACTTGAAACTCCTTAAAAGTGAGAATTTTTCTTGTAAATTAATCACAATCATCGAAATTTGTGAGTTTGTACTGTTTAATTGGTTCACAACAAAAAGCAATGCAAAAAAAACAATTAAAAGAACTATAAAAGAGAAAACTCGTGATATGCCAAGAAGTATCTCGTTTTCGGTGTGTTAATTCGTAACATTTATTTGAACTTTTTTAGAAGAAATGAAATACCAAAAAAATCTATCAATTTAAGCCCCTTGAAAATTTTAATTCAGTCCTTAAATAGTTCTTGAAAGCTCCTCGAATTCGCTAGTTGAAGCACCGCACGAGCCCTGTGGCATTTCACTTGCAAAGCAATTAAATGACCCTGTCGCTTCTATTGCTATGCTGCTATGTTTTCTTGTAGGCTGGACAAACCTAACATGAAAGCAATCCAAAGTCAGAGCACATTGTGGAGAATCACTTGCGGCTTCCCGACATACGGAGTAGATTACCGTGATTACTTGCGCGTGAGAAATTCGGACTTTAATTTCATGAACTATGATGGGCAAGGAAACTGTTATACGGTCGAGTACGTTAATATTCGAGGACACTCGTGCTCAGTATGCAGAGTGCCGTTTTATCAAGGCCACGATAGCAATGTGCACACTGATAGCAGCAAACACAAGTGCAATTTTAACCCTTTTGTAGGCTCGGTGGACGATGAAGACAACTTTGGATTGTATTTAACATTCAACCCTGCGTTCAGATGCACAGAAAATGAAAACGGTACTACTCAAGTATGGTTTGGGGAAAAGTTTTAGTGAATTTTATTGTACTTTCGTAATAGAGAGGTTTAGATCCAGTAGGAGTACGAATGCGAGTTCATCCCCCACGTAGCTCAACACTCGAACTCGTACTACAACTTCGTGTGTTTAGATATCTTCGCCTTCGAATTGATTTAGTGAAATCAATGGATCTGCATCTATATTCCAAGGATACTAGAGGGCCCTATCGTACTCTAAAGATAAACACAAAGCTATTAATGTATCCCTCTTTTACTGAACTTTCTCTATCGTGAATGAAGATGAATCGCTGTCTGAAATTCGCTTTAACAAGAATGACATCCCGAGTCGTGAGGATGCTTTTGGATTGCTCTTGAACTGTTTTAATAACTGAAGTCCCTCGCTCAACTTTGGAATGTACGTTCTGTGAAAGTCTTTTCGCTTAGTCCCCATCTATGGCTAGGCCCTTTCTAGAAGCTCATTATGACCGAGTGGTTACACGACAACAGCTCTTAAATAAGCCTTTACACTTTGTTCCTTTTCAACTCAAGAGGCTGTCTTAGACCATCTGCTTTTTATCAAGGCAATTGCTTATGAACTGCTCATTTATTTTGGCCAATATTATCAATTCCAAACTCGTTCTGTTCAGTGCGAGATTTTCTGAAACTCGTACTGGACGACTGCTTCGAATGCAAGTTCTGACGGTGATCCCCACTCAATATGCGTAGATCGTAGATCGGTTGCACAGTTGAAAACTCGTACTCGTACCAGGTCTAAACCTCCCTATTACCAATAGTAGAACGACGACTAGCACTATTGATGTGCTATGAATGTAAGGAAAAGCTAAGCGGACACCCCTCGCATCCCCTATGGCTGTGTCCCTGTACTTTCCACTACATTTGCGTATGCAGCAGTCCTAACAAATTGCTAGTCTTTTTCTTGCAATATGATCGTACGATCAAACCAATGTATAGAAGAGCCCATAGTTTATGGAGTATAACAGCGTTAAGCCATTTCACCCCTCGACAACACCCTTGCCATTCTATAGAGTAATAAACTCATTAAATCATTCAGGAGACAGAAAAATGGTTGAAACAAATAATACTTCATAGAAAGTGATGAAGTCTTCAAATACAGCAAAAGTATACTAAAAATAATTCATTCTACTAATCAACTAATTACTTGATAAGGGAGCTGTCGTTTTCAATGTTGGGCACAGGAGTGTATGAACTATTGGAGAATTGCTAAATGTTTGCCTTGTTTTATTGAGTTATAAATTTTTTGGCAATTCATGATAGGGTGTGAAATTTTTGCACCATTTCAAAATGAGATTTCAAATATTATTGAATGTGAATTGTGTGAGTAAATTTTTCATCTTTCTCAATAATTGTTCCACCTTGAATCCAGTACTAAAACTGACAGCTCCTTAAAGGAGCAAGATTGTCTTTTCATGAAGAAGTTTCTGTAGAAATCTTCTTCAGTACTGATGAAAATTGCTATTGAAGCGTCTGCAAATAAAAAAGTAGAATTTTGAATTGACAAATTATTTATGCAAAGTATATATACATAGCATATCGTGACCATTCTTAAGTGCCTAGCTGACATCCCCTTCTAATTGATTTGTCAGAAATTTTCCACCCAGGACAATCTTTTTCCAGCAATTCAGGCTATTAACTTTTTAGAGGAGATATTTTGCAATGTCTCGGCATGCAAATAAAGTATATCATAAGACAAGCAAGCTGGTTACATGTGTTGTATGGTTCAGCATTCTTTCATCCTTTGCACTTGGCTATGTTACTTTGATGTAAATTTGTGACAAGAAACCGTTGCCTTTTCTAGAACATTTCTGGTTATTTTCCAACCCCCCTCCCGTTTATTCCAATCCCACCGCCAATTAGGCACTTCAGAGATATTCCCAGTCCCTCGACTATTCCAACGCCCCTTCTATTGAACACCAGAGAGTATAGATCTACATAACCCCCTTTGTAAATACACAATGTAGTAAAGTAGCCAATTTCAGCATTTGAGGTGTCCAGCATACATCCATATTTTTGGACAAAGTTCATGAGCAAAGTATAAAATTTGTATCAAAAAAAGAAAGCTAATGTTAGTTCTTATTAGTAATATTTGTATTATATTACTAATATTAGTTCATATGCTATTAGTTCTAATTTACACGGCACATGAATATGGACTTTCTCAGTAATTAACTAGACTTTTCTTTTCTATTACGCTTTTTTTTGTACCACTGTGACAGTCAATTGTACACTGCCTTATATAGTGAGATGTATAATTGTAATTAGTTGATATATTGTTGAAATGAAAGCTTAAAAAATAAAAAAATCTTATGCCTTTTGGTAGTAATTTATAGTGCATAGCAATCAAAGCTAGTGCACATGTAGATGATGAAGCATCAAAGTCTATTGATTTCCTTCTTCTATTTCCTTATACCATGCTATCATGTTTGGTGTTTGCAGCAATAGTTGGACAAAAGTGAAAAATTTGGGTCTTTTCCTTTGCAAAGTCACTCCACTGCAAATGCAGGTCAACATGTAAGCAATAAGACCTAAATGTTGCCCTTTGTAAAAAGGCTAATGTCAATTCTTATATTTTCTTGGTAGTGACTTATACGGTGCAATAAAGATAGTGCACATGTAGATGATGATGCATCTAACTCTATACGATATCCTTCTTTTGTTTTTTTATACCATATTATGATGTCTGGTATTTGCAACGATAAATGGACAATTATGAGGAGCAGAGCTTTTGGTGGTCTCCTGGTCAAAATCACTCCACCAGGGGTGTGGCAACATGGGGACATGAGGGCAAATACCTATTAGCTTACTATATTAGGTAAGGACTTTAGTTTGGCTTCAACGACTACCTAAGAATGGATGTAAGGTTGGCGATAGCCGTATATGCAGTACACTATAAGTCATGTGGTAAATGCCAACAATAAGCCTAGATGGGGTACTCTACATACCCCTCCCCACTTTTTGCCAAGATGGTGCTCAGGATTTCTTTAATATCAAGGAGAGAATAGGTGGGGGAGGGGTAGTAGAAAATTTTCAGAGAAGTAGAGGGCAAAGCCAAAACCTTTCATCTATGTCTCCCACTTTTATAGCTTTGACCACTCCCACGCGCTCCACTGCAGATGCAGGTCAACATGTTAATAATTTGTCATATACTACCACAAGTACATAATGAAATGCCAATAAAAACTATAAGTTCTTCATAAACCTATAATAACTAAAACTCTGTCTGTCTACACTGTCATATAATTTGATTCGTTTTCTTTGTAGTGAGCTGATCCAAGAAGTAATATGTCCAAATAATTTTGCGATGTCTAATCCCACACATACTAAGAAAAGTAGGAGTAAATGCAATGAAAAAGCTGCTAGTATGAGGACAATTTCCAAAACAAGTCCTTCAATAGGTAGAACTTGAACATTGTAGACTGAGTGCAGTGCGAACATGCATAGAAATCCAGCTTGGAGATTCAATTGTGCTTCTCTGGCTGTTATGGCACCAAATATAGTAATGAAAGCACTGCCAAGAGGTTTTCAGCAGCTGACCTATAGTGCCTAGCAAAGTTTTTTGTATACTTCAACCTAAAAATTTACAATTACTACACAAAATTGCAATACAATACCTTGGAGAGATTGAAAATTCGTTACTATCTCGATTTCCACGAGATCCCCTCAGCTGCAATTTCCTTGTATGCTGTCAATGATGCTTCAATTTTGTAATGGATTCTCAGAAATTTATAAACATTTATGGAAATTGCACGCAACCAGCACTAGTGGAAACCGGCCTTAAAAACAAAAGACAGAACACCAGAGACAATGGGGAAGGTGTGAACTCATATAGACTACCCTACAAAAGTCTTTTTGCGGACTCTTTGAAATCTAGTGTTGCTTTAATGATAATTCTATTTGTTTCAAGAGGTCACCTTTCATTACCATAAAGAATTATCGAAACTAGTTTTCCATTGGAAAGATCCGGAAAAACTACGTGAAAGCAAGTTTGCTTGTACGTGGCTGAGGAGGGCTCTTTTCTGCAAGTGATATGACAGGCAGTGCAGCAAGGAGTGCCCCATAGCCTCAACAAAATTTGATTCAATGTATCACAGAAGTTGTCACACTCATAATTTTTCAGCTCGAGAATAGACTAATAACTCCATTCTGTAAACCAAACTTCGTTGGTAAGGATGATCTTCATGCAAATTTTGATAGCCAATTCACAAATGAGCCAGTCCACCTGACACCAGATGAACTGTAAGTGTTATGCTTTGTTTCTCATTCCTTGACACTAGTTCCTCCTAAGTGTAGTAACTTCATCATGTGCCATCAAGTGATTGGCCAAGACCAATACTTATCGAATCTCCAACAATGTGGAAAAATTGTAAGTACTGATTATTCCAAACGCTATACAAAGCAACACCTCGGTATTTCATTTGGTTATGTGGGTAATATGATATACCCTGTTAGTTTTTTGCTTATGCCACGCCCATCGTATGCTTCAAGTGAAATACCACACGTAACATTTTTGTTAAAATATGGACCTATAGAGCTTGTATTATGGGCTTTGAGTGTAAGTCTCTATTACATGCTACATTCACTTTGTAAAAATATGAACTAGCAGCGTTGTATGGTCAGGAAAACTCAGGAAAAAATTTTGTTTTTAGGGACAAGTCAGAAAAGCTAGTACATTTTGTTGAAACAGAAGAAAAGTCAGGAAAAAGTCAAAACTTTTTATCATTCATGCAAATGAGTTCTTTGGTACCCAATGCAAAACCCTACACATGTCCTTATGTCACCTTTTTCGTGATTTTTCAATGAGTCTTCTCTGTTCAACATCTTTTCTGTAGTATAGATGTGTTGGAATTTTGTGTTTATAGAAGGACGTAGCTGTATTTCTATTGTCACCATACGTGTTACTGTTATGTACATTAGTATTTACATGCTGTGATAATCGGGTTTTGAATTTTATTAACTTTTTGATTCAAAGAATATGTCTATCGCTATATTTTTGTTCACTTAGCGGTTGGTCTCATTGTGGAGGGCTAATAATTTTACTCCTGTGTGGTTTGCAAAATACCAATTCAACCACAGGTTGTATATTAAGCAAATTTGATTTTATTTCAATTGTTGTGGTATTGTAGCAGTGAAGATACAAGGAACATGTATTGCTTTTGAACTATGGAAGACGAGTGTGAAGGAGTTATATATTATATGCATTTCCTGTGTGTTCAATGGGCGCCCATACAACCATTAACTTATGTGGGATACCCCAGTGGCGGTTTTTCAAAAAGCGTTCAGAAGGGGGTAAAGGAACTGAATTTTCCGAGTATTTTAGAAGAAGCACCTGTATTCGACATATACTTGGGAATATTTGTCGATTACACGTGTTTTTCATAAGAAAAAGTAGAGAAGAAAATTGAAGCACGAGCAAAAAAATGATTTTGTTGTTTAGAATCGTGTATTTAGCCTGAAGTCCACTATTTCCGAGAATTTGCCGACTCGATGGTGCCTGGGGGGATACTTTGCCTCCTTGCCCCCTTGACATCCGCTACAGGGATACTCGAAAATTCATTGCTAAATCGTTTGAATATGTTCGTGAATATTTGGCCTGCATGATGGTTTCCTTTGGCATTGTGCTTAGGTCCAATATATAGACCTTGTTTGTTGCACCATACTATGATGTGATCATTCATCATCACAGCGTACCATTGTGGATGGTCTTTATGTACCCTAATGTACATAAGCACATTACAAACAACAAAGTAAAAACATCTGAAGAATCGAAAATTTATCACAACATCTGTATATAATTTTAATCACTGTCTTGTAGTATTGCTGGTTTTAACTAATTAGTATAATTTCACCTGTAGAATATGCATTGGAAAAAGATAGTTAATGTCATTATTTGAGGTATCCAGCATATATTCAGATTTGTCGATAAAGCTACTAGGCAAAATAAAAAAGTTGCACCTTTGTAAACAAGGTTAATGTCAATTCTTATACTTTCTTGGTAGTGATTTATGAAGTGCATAGCAATCAAAAATAGTGCACATGTAGATGATGATGCATCAAAGTCTATTTGATATCCTTCTTCTATCTCCTTATACCATGTTATCATGTTTGGTATTTGCAGCAATAGTTGGACTAAAGTGAGGCACAAAGATTTGGGTTTTTTCCTTGGTAAAGTTGCTCCACTGCAAATGCAGGTCAACATGTAAACAGTAAGTCCTATACCACCACAAGTGCATAATGAAATGCCAACAAAGACTATAAGTTCTCCATAAAACTTATAATAACTGATACTATGTCTTTCTGCACTGTCATATGATTTGATTTGATTTCTTTGTAGTGAGCTAATCCAAGATGTAATATGTCCAAATAATTTTGTGATGCCTAATCCCACAGATAGTGAGAAAAGCAGTAGTAAATGAATAGAATAAGCTGTTAGTATGGTGAAAATTACCAAAACAAGTCCTTCAATACACAACACATGAACACTGTACACTGATTGTAGTATTAACATGCATAGAAATCCAGCGTGAAGCTTCCATTGTGCTTGCAAGGTGGACTGTTCTAGCACTAAATCCAATAATGAAAACACTGCTACCCATTTTATTATGTTTACATATGAGAACTTCAGCAGCTGACCTGCAGTGCCTTTTAAGTCAAAGGATACTCGTATACTGAAGTTACACTTTGAATTAAACCAAAATAAAACATCTGGCATTATTTCTTGTGGAGGTGCTGGTGGTAGATGGTAAAACAACTCAAAAGTTACTCCAAGCACTGGAAGTGAATTCAAGTGGTACCGATATTTAGCAGGTGGCTCCCGGTTGGATGTCAACTGCAAACCTAAAGACCTATCAAACACAATGAGTTTATCTTCCTTTAGCCATGGTATTTGCAGCTTTGCTACTATTGATGGGTACCTTTCTTTACAAGTTGTATTGACAGACATTTTATATGAAAACCATGGCACTTTCATAAAAGGTAATTTGAGTCTAAAAAATGTTCTCTGACTAACCAAGTGAAGGTTATTATGTTCTGTGGTCCAAGGACTCTGAACAGAAATAGTGTCATTTGTTTTGTAATTAACCTTGACATAAAATTTATCTTCTCTTGGGTCATTCAACTTTAGCAGAATGACTCTGTTCTCTGCATCAAGTGCTCTTGCATCAATTGATATGACTTTTCCCATGCCATTCTTTGTGGGAACAATTTCAGCATGCTTTGCAAAGCTAGAGTAAAATTTACATTTTTTGGTACTCTCACAGCCACCAATCCAGTCAACCAAAGTCCCAGCATAAAGCACATTAACTTCATCCATGTCTTTTGTTATGTGTAGTAGAAAACATTTCTTCCCAAGCCTTGAGGAGGACTGAAAGTATTGCTTATTTTCAAACAGCTTGCAGTGTGATATATTTACTTCAGAAGTTGTAGAAATCAACATCTCTGCTCTTGTCATACTGTTGCTCATTGAAAATGAAGACAAAAGATGGTATTTCAATATTGAGATTCGTCTGGTAACATCATTATGTATTGTGTTCTTCCTGTCATCTACCATATCAATAAGAGCTCTTGTTATTGCTAAAACCAACTGCTTACACCAGACAATGCATCTATGGTCAGTTGATAGCCACACCTTAGGCACTGCTGAAGCTATAACTGAGAAAGACTGTGAAGAAAGAAATGATTCCCCAAATGGAATAAGGCTGCTATGCACTTGGATATCTCTGTTCCCACCACCAATTGACACAAACACTAAATGCCTCATACTCTCCTGTTCTGTTTGATTCAAAGAATTCCAGACTGTATTTATTTGAGAATAATACTTAAGCATATCATGATCAACCATGATTGGTGGTCTCATATTTGGTGATGCTAGTGTTATGATTGTACTAACAGACGTCCTATTAAAGTCCTGCAATGCGAAAAGACCTCTTGCAATTACACCTCCCATTGAGTGTCCAATTAAGATCAATGAATGAAAACCCATATTTGAACTTCTATACAACTGCAAAATGACCTTAATACACTCATGAACAAATCTAGTTTGTGACCAAAGGTAACTGCCTTTCAACCCGGAGAGTTCTTCCTGGAAGTCTACTGTAAAGAAATTAAAATTGAATCCAAGTTGCTCTGTTTTTCTCAGTGCAACAGATCCAACAGAGCGCACTTGCTTGTGACTACCAGCATTTCCAGGTATGAATAGTACTGGGATACCTGATGGTCCAAAGTTCCTTAGCTCATCGGCATAACTCCCTTCCCCATACAAGAATAAAGTATATTTGGGAAACTTTCTCTTTATTCCAGCATCAAGATGAACTGGTATATATTCAGGGTATTCAAACATGTACGTCATGTCGCATCTGTTTTCTTCCAGGTAATACACATTCTGCAGAACTCCAAATATGAGTAAAGAACTCCCAACAGAGATTGTAAGAAACTTGGCTACAACTTCAATCTTTTTCATAGTGATAAATACCATTGAGTTCTAGGAAATAAAAGAAATCAAAGTTTCAAGCATTACACCATTGTCTTAATGTTTATACCACATTCTATCACACCTTTCAATGTCCTAGCACGCCCATTTACAGGTGTGCAGGGTAGTACACATACTCTAACTCCGGAATCTGGAACCAGATTCCATTCAAGTTTCTTAAGCTTTCTATTTAGCCATGCGATACGAGGCTTAGTAACATTCATCCGAGCATAAATCGAAGAAATTGTGTACCCGTACCTGAAGATGACTTTGCACTTTACTCTTACCAGGTCTTTGCAAAATCCTAGCTCTTTGGTTTTAACCGCCATTACGTGGCCTCGTTGTAAAGTTTGAGTCAGATGACAAAATATAGCTCCTTCAGTGCTACTTGCAAATTTGAAGGGTGGAGTGGAACTTGTGTGTAGGAGAAGCCGAAGGCATGCAAAAAGGACGGTAATTAGACCAAAGGAGTAATAAACGCCATGATTGGAGGGTTTTTTATGTTCAACCACAAAGGTGAAGTCCTTATCTCTCGTATATACAGAGATTATATTGGGTAAGTTATACGAAAATTTGGATATTACCTAGCTCCTATGTACTTCCTCTCCGAAGGTATTCACTCATACTTTAGGCCTGTATGCTCCTTTGTTGATTTAATGATGTAAAAAGTCCTTTGCAAGCTTTTTGGGAAAGTGACAAAAACATTTTGTTTAAGAGGAAAGAATAAGGAAATACGCATTTATAATTTCTATTATATAATTTCTTACTAGAAGAATCAACTTGGGATTTTAAGATTTGAGTTTCTTGACAGTACATTTTTTTGACTGATGATGTTTCTTGCCAATCGAAGTACGTGAAACTGGACGACTCAAGAGCTCGTTAAGCCAGGCTAATCAAGGATGGATAGGAGGTCTTGGGGGAAATTCATAGAACATTATGGATTGTCTAGGAACTTTTCTTCTAGTCTGAAATATCTGTATTTTCCAAGCTAAACCTGGAAGTTTGTAGGCTGTGTCCTTGTATTTGACCCCAACTATCGATTGTACATTGTAAGTGGCATTATTGATATTCTATTATAATCGGGTGTGCAATTAGGGGGATCCTGGAAGCTTAGACCCCTGCCCTTTTCAGCAAATATGCAAAAGTGCCCTTTTTGTAGTACATTCTATATCACAAAGGGCGTTTCCCTAAGATGACAAAGGCTTCATTCTGAACATTTTCCTGGGACTTTGCCCCCAGCCTCCCTTTTCCTCCCCTGCCATAATAAGAGTTAGCAATAAAAATCATTGACTTTCAGAGCATCAGTATCTGCAAAGCGCACACAGTATTCCCTCCACTAATGGATCTGAAAAATTGTATTCATTGATTGTGTCTTCTTTTAAAAAGTTTTGATGTGCCCTTTTTCATGGATTGGACCCCTGTCCTTGTAGATTCCTATTCATTGTTGGCCCAGGTGTATTCCATGTAAATCCCTCAGTGGAGACTTAGGGCTTCACACCAAGCTAGTTCAAATGAAAGTATTGAGCATGAATAAAGGGCTACCTTTTGTTTCCAGGGAAACCACACCACAGAGATTCTAGGTGGGGAAAGAGGGAAAGCAACTATGGGAAGGTGCAGCCTATGAATTGTTAGTTGGGCACATGAGAAAAGTGTTCCACCTGGCCACAACACCCATTGTTACAGTAATCTTGCAGTTTCAGAATAAAGTACAGAAGCAGATGCTTTTTGGGAGGGCAGTTAATGCCCATATAATGCTACCTCTTTTTCATGTATGTGGTTTAGAGTTTTGATCTCTTACCTTATACTCTTTCTTAGACGCAATGCTGCAGATGCCTTTCGTGTGAATGTGATCCATGCACGAGGACAGGTCCGCTCACCAGTGACACTTTTGGCTGGGGCAAGTTTCTTTCACATCAAAAAGAACAACATTTGGATAACAGCTGTAACAAAGCAAAATCTAAATGCTGGCATGGTTTTTGAGTTCTTGAACAAAACATCAGAAATTATGTCATCTTATTTTGGAAAGATCACAGAGGACAATATTAAAAATAATTTTGTCTTGATTTATGAGCTCTTAGATGGTAAGTTATCAAAGCATTTACCATTACTATATGAATATGATATGTGCATGAAAAATCACAGTATACTTCGCTGCATTACATATGCTGCATATTGCATAATTTATACTGCATAGTTTATACTATATTTTGTATTTAATATGTTTTTTTATAGGATAGGTCATCTGTGACACTCATTTCACTATTCTCTTTATCAAATAGAAATTAATGACTTTGGTTATCCTCAAAAGACTGATGCAGGAGTATTAAAGACATTCATTACACAGCAAGGTATTAAATCTCAGGTAAGTTTAGATATAGAAATGCTTAACAAAATGTATTGTACTATCATTGTTTTTAATGAATGTGCAGAAAATAGCCAGTTGCATCATTTGTGTTGAATGCCAAGAGAACATAAATTTCTAGGAAGAACTAAAATACTGATGTGATGTTTGTATACATCATAGGCAATATACACTTTTAACACTTGTATATTTAGATCTCTGTCTTATTTTATGTGTTGAACTACTTGCGGAAGGCCTCGTTTTATACACAGCTTCTTTGTATAATGCTCATTTGAAATCACACTACCAAAACCTGATGATGTTAAGCCCTCCACATTTGTTTTCTAATTGCACACTTTTAGATAAGTGTTCTTGAACATTTTCTAGTACATTCAAATTCAACATTTGGAAAGGTAACAGCCTTTATCCTGATGCTAATTGTCATAGTCAATGTGATCTAACCTTGCTTATGAAAAGATGTAGAATGAGACTACTTAGAAGAAAGGCTGTTCCAGTTGTCAGTAGTTATGAATAGTGGAGTGACCAAAGATCACAGGGTTTGTGCTGCTCCGTAAACTGCTTAAAAACTCCTTAGATTTGACCTACATTTTTTCCTTGGTCCTTGGAAACTTCTTAATAAGTCCTTAATTTCAGCTACCCACCACAGCACCAACCCTGGATCCAAAATGAACCAATTGAAGAGGGAGTTATCTAATACTTGATAATGCAGACAATGTAAAAGGATCCCTGAGATGTGTTACTACTGAATGGAGTTTGAAAATTGACTTTTTTTCATTGGCCTAAAAGCTGGCATGTTTGCGGTCACTGCATATAATATACTTAATTTATTTCTAGACAAGAGAAGAGCAAGCCCAAATTACAAGCCAAGTTACTGGACAGATTGGCTGGAGACGAGAGGGAATCAAATATAGAAGAAATGAGTTGTTTTTAGATGTTTTAGAATCAGTGAATCTTCTAATGTCACCACAAGGTATGTCAATAACAATAATCCAATAATAATCCATTGATTACAAATATTACACAGAAGCATATCTATTTTGTTGAATTTGATTGCGTAACTCACACAGAAGCTGAGTTGCAAATGTGAACCACTTGCTCAAACTTCTTCCCATGTGGTTGTTGAAACTTGCATGTACTAGTTGTCTAAAACTGATTGCTGGATCACATTGCAATAAAATCTACAATAATTTAGCTTTCTAAACAGCTTGCTGTTGGGGGTCAATAACTTATTTTTGCAAGGGCATCAATCATCCATGTTAATAGTTCTACTAGGGAGTTTGCAAGGGTGATCACCTATGTCAAGTGAAAAAGTCTGATATATTCTTTAGCTGATCTACTAGCAAGTCTTACAAATAGAATAACAAACACAATTTGTTACATAAATTTATTTATACAAATATATTTATATAGATTTTTTTAAATTTGAAATGCTGTATAGCATATTTCTTTTCATGGTACTTGCAGCTTGTGCAATTGTACTTTTATCTTTGAAGGCCAAGTTCTCAGTGCACATGTTTCTGGAAGAGTTCTTATGAAAAGCTACCTATCTGGTATGCCAGAATGCAAATTTGGAATGAATGACAAAGTAGCAATTGAATCACAGTTGGGTAGAAAAGGTGGAAACATGGAGCCTGCAATTCCTGACAGTGCACCTAAGAGGTAGGCAGTGTGCTACCATTTGTTTACTTTCAAATCAAAGCTTTATTAGCATTGAAGATCAGGATTTGGGTTTTTGAAAATGCTATCTTATTTTGACATTTGAAATAAAATAAATTGAAACTTTGTTTTTTCTAGTACATGAAGTAAAGCTCTTAAATTTTATAACATTTATGTAAAAGACAATTACCCAACAACCCAACATAATGGTGTTAGCACCTATTTCTGGATATTTAAGTTGCCTGAGTTTTCCAGTCCAAGAAACATGGCTGTGTATGGGTGCCTAAGTCAGTTGGCCAGATCTTGCATAATTTTATGCTTTTTGCATAATTGTGGCAAAAATTCATCCCTTAGCATAACATTTGGGTTAGTTTGAAATCTTTTTCAACTCTGGCATATGCATGCTTTCATTGTTGATCATTAGTTAATGCTTTTAACAGCTAGTGAGTTTTTTGAAGCTAGTAAGCAAGGTAGAGTTACTCCCTTGTGAAGTTACAACCCACCTATTTGCTCAAGATCATCTTTCTTTAAGCAAAGAGAGGAACTGTGTCAGATTCATAGTTAGCTACCTCTATAACAAGCAAAGCAAACAGAGTTATATATGCCAAAATGCAGGATATCTTATTCTTATGAACTATCAATTTTCAGACTAGTTAATGTTCTGGAGATGTCTCAATGACCATTCTCTGGATTTTATTTTTCTTGGCTGGAAGATCTCTGTTAGAATAAAGACTATATTTTTCACTTGATATTGTTCATTGCTTTGTTGGCTGCAGGATATATGTGCTTGATTACAGCTCATGTAGTTTCCTCCTGTAAGTGATGTATTCAGGAATTGTTAACTTTCACAAAATTATATACCAACCAGTTTGACCCCATTGTTGTTGAGGTTGCTGTAATTTCCTTGACAAAAAGTTTCAGCTATGACTTTATCATCACACACATTCTTGATGCTTTTGATATATCAAGGCTATTTCACTTGAAAGAGAGGCAAAGACATTAGCTCAATATGTTATGTGCATCTTCTTGCCTCACTTTCAAGTACAGGAGTTGAAGTTCAGCATAAGTTTAGGTTAATCTTGCATAAGTTTGATTAATTTTATTAAAGTTTTGAAATAGGTATAAAATTTGGATCTGGTCGCACTGGCCCACCTCCTATAGCCACTTTACCTGAATCATCTTGGAGATGTTTCACCTTTGATATACTGATTACCAATGCTTATAGCAATTCCTAGAGATAGGAAATGGAACAGGTTTTTCTCTTTCATAGCAATTTGAAAGTTTGTCAGTTTCTAAATAAAATATTGAGCTTGTGTGACAAGAGGTTTAGAGAACAACAGAAGAAAGTGGCTAGAGGTTCCTTGTGTAGTTACTATGCATATTATGTGCAAAAGTAGAGCATCTTATTCAATACTTGTGTAAATGGACCTTCTGACAATCTCTCCTCTTCTTTGTAAAAATTGTCTCTTTCACTATGGAGAAAGTGATTTCTAAAGTAACATTGGAAGAAAGGTCACCTTTTCCTCTCCTTTAAGATTCAATCCCCACAGTGTTGCCACATGATCCCCAATTGGTGCTGGGTGGACCATGAGCAAAAATTCAACTATGGTTTCAAGTACTTCTTCATCTAGTGACAATTCACACAGTAGCCTAGCACCATAGCCACTATGCAGTTTATGCATATCAGTTAAGTAGTTTTTAGTGTTTGGTATTGATATTTTGCAATTATATTGTTTATCCAATAGATTACATTAGGTTGTTCTGACTTAGTCAAGGCATATTCAATTTTTGTACATTTTGCATTTGTTTAGAAATACAAGTAAAACTGGAATCGCCATTGATGACTGCACATTTCATCAGGTATCTAACCTTGCCACTCTATTTTATAAACTTTTTTACCAGCTATAGCACAGTATCTTAAGTCATTGTAAAAGCTTTGCCTGACACTATCTAAGCTGGAAGAAACCTCTTTTTTTCTAAGCTTGCAGTCAACTTCAGTTTTGTGCTTTTCTCTCCTGAAATATGTTATTCATTTTGTATCCAAGCTATTATGCTACTTTTCAATGAAGGCAGTTTTAAGTAGAAAATTCTTGTAAGGGTTTTGTTTTCAATGTGTTGGTTTGGACAACCTTCTGACTTCAGTTGTGTATTGCAGCAAAATGGATGCACCCTGCAGAACTATCATTATATTAGCAGTTGTTGTCTTTGTATTAGTGTTGCTACCACAAGAGTTCCATAAATGGAATATAGGTAGTCCTTGATTGCTGTTGTTCATGGCTCTTTTAGTTCCTTGATTGCTACTATACATTTCCATAGAATAATATTTGTCATGTCTAGCCATGTTTTATAATTAGCTGCCACTGCAAGAGATCTTTCAGTATTATCATGCACTGGAAAATTTAACATAGGCATTTGTACAATTCTCTCTTCAATTTGTTTTTGTTTCTTGAAATGTTTGTGAAAATTTTGCAATTTTGTGTTTCCAGTGTGTAAAGCTTAGCAAATTTGAAAGTGAAAGAAGCATTAGCTTCATACCACCTGATGGTGAATATGAGCTTATGAGGTAAGGAAATTTTGTCACATGCAATTAACTGTCAATTAGGGTTTTAATCAATTGTACATCTAGACCAAGTTAATAAAAAATGTTTCCATATTGAATATATTTCTTTTCGGTAAAGCTCAAAATAAACAGACCAGTTTTAGGATTATTTCCATGTAGTATGGCGTGATGCTCTCTACATTACAGGAGATTTCAGTTTGAAAGTTTTAGAAACTTGTAGAAATTTGTTTAATGATTAGCATAGTACAAGCAATTTTCGCCAAATTCATTAGGTACAGAACAACAAAGGACATCAGTTTGCCATTTCGTGTTATCCCATTGGTCAGAGAGGTCGGAAGAACAAAAATGGAGGTCAAAGTTGTCTTGAAATCTAATTACAAACCTTCTATCCTTGGGCAAAAGATCGAGGTAATTATATTTGACATGATGAATATAACAGTATTTTTATTTGTTTTTTTGTGTTACACATGAAAAGGACCATTGAAATGGTAGATAATATTGAAAAAATTAGGGTATCCGCCATTTTAGTGACGTGTTGTTAAGAAATATTAAGGAGTTAGTGTGTCAAGTTATATATCGCCAAAAAGTTTTTCCTGGTTGAAAGTTATAGATACAGCGAAGGCATTTCAAATACAGTTTGGCAAGTTACTACATGGACTACACGGTATGGGAGGCTGAAAATGAAAAATTTCTTCCTTTGCGCACCATTTTTGAATTATCCTAAAGGAGAATTTGTGAAATTTGCTGCTTTGGTATCTCAGGATCTCTGGCTGCGGTTCTCTGTATTGATGCTGCATTCTTTGTTGTCTTACTTTCCAACGTAATCAGATCTCACCAATTTGCCAATATGGTAAATTTGTTGCATTATACTGCCTATACCAGGCTTTTGCATTTTACTACAGCACAAAAAAGGCGGCAACATTTTAGGACATACTATGTCTAACAATTTTGCCGCTTTTTTGTGCTGTAGTAAAGTTCTGTAGTACCAATGTACTATTTGCTTTTGTATTTGAAACTGTGAGCATTTTTCAGGATAAGATTCATTTGTTATAGTAGGATGTTGCTTTCGTTCCTAGGTGCGCATTCCAACGCCGCCAACAACCGCCGGCGTTCAGTTGATTTGTCAGAAAGGGAAAGCGAAGTACAAAACTAGTGAAAATGCTATTTTGTGGAGGTATATTTCATGTTCTTTCAACTTTGTGTTCACTATAATTACTATGAAAATTAAGGAAATGTGTGATTTTTAGTATGTAATGCATGACAGGGAAAGGCTTTAGGGCCTATAACAATGCCCCGACAAAGGAAAAACTTAGAAAAAGGAGAAAGGTTAAGTGGATAGAGAGTTAAGATGAAGTTTGTTGATGTTGCCTATAGGGAAGTGTTTGATGCGAAAACTTCTTGTGTTGCAGAATTCGTCGAATGGCGGGCATGAAGGAATGCACAATAACAGCGGAGATTGAACTGCTCCCCGTTAAGGACTCTAAAAAGTGGACAAGACCACCAATTTCCCTAAACTTTGAGGTATGTTTGTTTATGAATTCATGGTGTTGGGGCTGATGATGATTGTGGTGATGTTGGTATCATGGTAATTGTAGTTTGATAGCGTTTGTGGTAGTAATTATGGTACATGACTCCATAAAGAGCAATCGTTGCATATTGAAGGGGATACTGTGCATAATGATAAACAATGAAATGAAAAATGAAGTATATGAATGAAAAGTAATGAGAGTAGTGTGGTGATGTTAATCCACGCACTAGTGGTTATGGTAGTGTTGGAGGCGATTGCTATGTTCGTAGACATGCGAGTAATAGTGATGTAATTGTGTTGAGCGCTAGCTTAGGTTTGCTACTCATTGAAGATGCTGATACTAGACTTCTGCATTGTTCTGTTTTTACCAGAGTCTTTGAATCTTATCGACCCCTGAACTCTTAGGATTTTCTGCTTTTTACCTGTGCAATCTCATCTTTCCTTGTTTTAGGTTCCATTCTCGTGCTCTGGGCTGAAGGTGCGTTACTTGAAAGTGTTTGAGTCAAAGTTGAATTATAGTGATCAGGATGTAGTAAAATGGGTGCGGTATATCTCGAGGAGTGGACTTTACGAGACGAGGTGCTAGATTAAGCCCCCTTTCTATTGAAACTTTAAAGAAATCGAGCATTGACAATCAGGATAAGTACTTTATATATGAATATATGTAACGCAGTATAATTACAAATTAGTTAATGATAATTGATAATCAGTTAGAAGCAACCATGTTTGTCATCAGATCATTTTTAGATCTCTGCTATTTTTTTTCTGACATATTTCTACCGATACGAAGTTTGAAATCTAAAATTTTTGGAGATTTGCCGAATCTTTTAGGCAGTACTTTGGCAATTGTTTTTGTTTGAGGCGAGCGAGATGCATAGACTCTAAAGTAGCTTTTGCTAACCTATCACTAGCCAATGCTGGTTATAGAATCATGGAATAGATTTAATTCTAAGTCAACAAAAGACAAACTGAGGAGGATTGTACATCATGCTATTATATAAAGGCTAGAAGTGGCCAGGTTCTGACGTGAGGCAGTGTTCCGTTAAACTATTTCAATTCGATGGGAAAGTAGGTATCAGTTTTTTGTATGAGAAGATTTTAGAAGCATTTGTATTTACACCCAGACTAAAGCACACTCGCTTTTTGGGATGTCAGTTTGCCTATTAGATTGCATTTCTTGGTCAGGTCAATAGGATTTGTTTTCTTTTGTGTTCGAAGCATATTGCAAATTTACATGAGCCTACTTGAATTTGCTTAATGCATACCCACATGGCCTGGAAAGCACTGTTTAATACTAGAGGAGTAGCAGATGTCTGAGTGATAATGACTCTTTTGTGGCTGGCGGAGTTAGGCCCCGTATGTACTACCGTTTTCGTATGAAAACGGCGTGGAAGTGTTCCGTTTTAGCCTACCGTCTACACTGAACCGTTTTCGTATCCGGCATAAAATGAAGACTATTGCATAGGAAAATGCTATATTGTTTACATTATGCCGTTTTCATAATAAACCATTTTCATACCGTTCTCGTATGAAAACAATATGGTGTAAACGGGGCCTTTATTCCAGCACTGGTTTGGCCATATGTTCCTTACCAAAGAAGCCCTTTTTCATTCACAAAGTTAGTAAACTGTATGTTTACAATGTACGCGGATTTTCTTATCTATCATCATACAGCCAAACTTAGATACCTAGAATTGTATATATCTCTGAAGATTACCAACTCAATACTTTCATAATTTGTAATTATGCTATCACCCAAAATCTGACATTTCGTTCTCGCCACAAATTGGAGCATTAGAGAACAATCCAGTCTTTTTGGTCCTCCTCCTTCCAACAATTCAAATTGCTTGGTATCCTTCAGACCACTGCCTCTTATTGTAGTCATGTGACTGCCAAATCGATCTTCCACCTACCCTAACGTCGAAGGCAACTACTAGAAGCCAGTATATTCTAGATTATCCTTTGCATTATTAGTTAATGAACCTTTTTGTATTAGGTAGTGTCCTTCTTCAGCGCTATACGGATCCCTTCTTTATTAGAGTGAACACTCAAGAATTTCCACTGTAGATAATATTTATATCATTAGGAACACTGGAAAAAATACATATGTTTCCGATCTAGGATTATATTAAGAGTTAATTCCATACACTTCGAAAAGATTATCTTGTACATAAAGTAACATTAGTCTGCTTACTACTCCATAAGTTTGTCTATGTCCATATTATAACTACCCCTCTGTTTTTTAAATGAGAATTCCGTAGACTTCTACCTCACACAAAATCATATTTGCTTGGTGTTTTTCAATAAAAACATACCTCCCAATCATCTCGTTATTGCACATAAAATTGACCGTGGTTTCTTTACTAATGGTAATGTTTTCCTTGCATATATTGTTAGCTCCATTTTGGTCGATGAAACCGATTCTAATGTCAAAATTTTTTAGAGTTCCATCCATGCCGCCCTTGTCATTTGTGTTAGTGATTGATACACTGTTTATTATGGCGTTCGATGCAAGATCTACTCTCCACCATGGATTTGCTACTGTACTCTCTGCAGAGAAACATTCACCATTAAAATAGCTCATTCCTTTATACCCGTCAACTGCTTTACTCGAAGGCTCGCTAATGTATGAAGCTGATGACTCCGTGTTCTTATGCACAGCAATGTTTCTTAGCACTGTCGGGAGAAAATGTTGGAAAAATGCACATTTGCTTTTTAGATGTAAGTTTGAAAGTGTACTTTATATGTTGTTTAACAGATTATTTACAATCAGAACCTCTAAAGGAGAGTAATTGATGTTTAAAACTTTTAAAGCTGAATTTAGTTATTTATTCTCGCATTTCGTAAAATTAGCTTTCAAATCAATTCAATTATACAAACACATTAGTATCCCGCGTATAAGAAACAACCTCCTCGATTTAAGATCTGATGATTTTGTTATAAAAAGAAATATGAAGAAATCAGGGATCAGTTTCTTATTAGAAGACCATGCTATACCATTGATCAGCTTGTTAGTACTGCGTAGACTGATTACTAAAGTTCAAAGGTTTTTCAATAAGAACCAAGCATTCATACAGACCTTGCTTAAAACGGAGAACATTGGTTTGAGAATAAGTATCTATGTTTCTTATATTTGTGTTTAATAACGATGTCTATATTTAGGGTTGGTTCAAACAGTAGCTCTAAGCTGATTAATGCCAACTATTAATACAGCATAAATAAGTAATCAGAAGGAAAAAAATCTGCAACGAAAGAAGAGAAATCTAACTAAAAACCTAACAAATGAAAACAGAAGTCCATCGTATCTATGTTTCCTATATGCAGGACACTATTGTACTCACCAGGTTGTTCTTTCTTCCACAATGCATCTACTGCCATTCCTTTCAATTCAGTCAGCTCATTAATCAAAGTAATTCTTCCCCCCTGCTTTAGCCTTGCCACATGCGAGCAGGACTTTTCGTTTCCACATCTATGGAGTGCTATTGATTTCTCAATCGTAGTCTCACCATTGTCATGCTCCTGCCCATGAACAAGGTGAAATTTGCTCCCCATTGTCGCTAGCTGGCTGCACGCTAGATATAAAGAGCAGATAGTTACTAACAGTATTTTTGTAAGTCTACTTTGCCTCATAGTTAACTTTTACTCGTGCCAAAATTAAAAGATAGCCAACATTGGTTTTACGTTGATGATATTTTCTCATGCACTGAACTTGTAGGTTGATGACTTCGTGATGAACCGTGAACTGATGACTTTTGAAACGGAACTCCCCTTTTATATACACTTGTTGATAACAATAGGTTGTTGCAGTTGCAGACAGAAACTAATCAGTTGACCTGCAGGAATATTGCTTTGACTGGTTTTCACAGATTACGCAAAGTACTGTTAGATTCGATAATTACACCTTGCAAGTGCGTTTGGAGAGCAAACACTTAAGAAAGCATTTGTTTGATTATAGTCGTTTGATTTGTCGGCCTGACTCCCTGTGCAGTTAAGTGCGATCTGTATTAATCAAATGTGAGTTCTTGGCAACGTTTGGATTGAATCTTGTCCGTTTTTGCCTTGAGTTTTAGCATTTAATGGGATCTACCATCATACGTGTCCAAATATTTTTCCACGTGTTGAAAACTCTTACAACTTAGGGAGGATGCAGTCATGAGAAACGTCATAGCTAGGTGTCTAGCGGTACATTAGTGCTTGTTGTAAAATACATAGAGATTAGAGGTGTTCACTTTCAAAACACTTATACTTGTTAATTTTGGTACTTGAATCTTTTTGTCTGTTTGTATGGATAACTGTGCAAGATCTCTGTAAATCCGTTATGTGTTGCATTCATATTTTCTCAAGCTGTTGAAGTCACATTCGAGCTGCACCCTCATGGACATAAAATTTATGCAGTATATCTAGAGCGTGTCAAGTTACGTATAGTGGCGTGTCAAGGTACATACAGTGGCGTGTAAAGTTACGTAAGTGGCGTGTCAAGATACGTATACTTTTTGCCGAGCCATGATTCATTTTTTTTGTCTCGTCAGTGAAAGCTGGCATAGAGATGATTCTTTTGGATAATTCTTTTGCTTTACCCCCTCCACAACTAGAATTTCTTCAACACGCCACTTTTCAATCTAACAGACTGACTCAGTACTGCTGTGCTCTGATAGCTAAATGAGGTAACTTGGAATGCTCAGAGATTCTAGAATTTTTGAGTTAAGAAAGTTCAAAGCTGAATTGTTGATACCTACGAAAGTTAATTAGTTCATATGTATTTATATCACATTTCTCTGCTTACAAGGCCCCCCTCGCTTGTAAGCTCCTCCCACGCATATAGGCCCTATATGAGTGCTCCTTAGATTGCAGCAAAGATTTTATTCACGAGTAGTATTTTACCGAGTATAGTAGTTGAGAAGAGAAGGAGGGATAGAGAAAAATATCTTGGAAGCTGAAATGACAGGGAAAGGGCAAGTGGAAGACAGAGATTGAAGATGTTAGATTGGATAATGGAGAGATTTAGAGTTAAAAATGGAAAACAGTTAGCCAATGTTGGAAGAGATAGGAAAAGATGGAGGGAAAGAGAACCGCCATGATCCGTCTACGGTATTAAATGCCATGACACTATAAGAAGAAGAAGTATTGTACCTTCCTTATCGTATCTCTAACGTTCTTTTCTGTGCAGTTTTGTGCCATAGCGCTTGTATGTACAAGGCATCTCAATGCCTCCATCTGAACTTTGAGACTGAAAGTAGTGACAGTGAGAGTGAAACTAATGACAAAGAGGATGCACGACTACAATTTTGGAAGAATTAATCGTAAGTAGTTGCTATCCGGATTCCTGTCAAAGTTTGTATTGCACTCGCTGTTTAAGCTGGAAATCTGAGAATTTTGGGTCTTATTCTCACTGAACATTTTTGTACACCTCGTATAAGCCTCCCCCGCAGATAAGTCCCCCTGCAGATAGGCGCACCAAGAAAGTCTTACGAACACAGATCAGCCCAGGACGTATCTACTTAGAAGGTTCCTCCTTAAGAATTCTGCGTACTATTTTGTTCTTTTCTAGCTTGTATTTGTCTTCTTCAAGTATCCTGTTGTATTGCAGGTTGTAGTTAATCATAGTGGTAAGTTGTTCCATTAGTAGTGCAGATTTAAATTATATTACATTATATGCGGAGAAATCCGGTATATTTCCTACTCTCTGTGCGTAAATTTGACATACCGACTGAAATTTATCAGTGCCTGAGGTGTACATGTAGCTTCTGTCATTTATTGTGTATGCGCAAACATTGAAACTCAATCTATTTGCCGAGAATGTTTTGAAAATGAAATTGCGAAAAGCTAAGAATGTGTTAACGCTAAGAAAGTTAGACGGAATGAGCGTGTACAGCTCTCAAAAAATTCATTTATTATAGATTCCTGAAAATTTTGACAATTCGTTTGCTTTTGAATTAACCATTAATGAATTCCAGTTATAGTACTTTTTCAGGTTTAGCGTCATGTCAGTTTACATCCAATAGGGTTCGTGCCCGAGTTAATCAACAACCGGAGCAGAAGCCGGAGTCGGACCCGGAGTTTAGCTATTTTGGCCGGAGCAAGAGCCGGAGTTCAAATTTCTTTAAAAAACCGGATCAGGAGCCGGAGTTCAAATTTCTTTAAAAAACCGGATCAGGAGCCGGAGCCGGAGTAGGAATTTCTTTAATTAACCGGATCAGGAGCTGGAGTTATGCTATGGCAGTTTCAGTTTTAAATTGAATTTTGCTTATGCTAGGAAATTTGAGCAAAATTCAATTTAATATGTAATTTGATAACAAGAGGCAACATCCTCCACTTTGATCATTATTCAGTATTCACATCACAACCCTAACAATTTTTTGAAGTTGTGATCCAATGGGTGCATTTAGACACCAATGATGTGGAAGCTGTTTGGTAAACTTTGAGGGCAAATTATTCCAGACAGTTCAAGTACACTCAACAAATATCATAACTTAGAAACCTTGTAATGTTTACCTAAGCTGTGATTATTTGTCATGTTGAGCATTGAAAAATGCAAAGCAAAATCATTAAAACCTTCAGTTTTGATTAGACCTCTTTCTGGTTTTTCTTTCTTGGCTTGTGACTCGTCACTTGTAAAGAAGTAAAGTATGAAAATCTTGACTTGCACCACAATTCATGATCAGATTGACAAACAACAATTTAGTAAGGGAAAGCAATGAAAATTAATGCAAGTTATTTACAAAATATGTTGTTTTACACTTCAATAAATTGAGTTGTCACAGCTAGAAGTGGCTTGTCCACAAGAAATCAGAAAACTGAATGCACTCTTTTTTTTATAAGAATAAAGTCTATAAGAATATTGAGGTTCAAAATTGCTAAAATTTAAGAATAATTTAAGAATATTGCCAGGCTCAACCTTCATCAAAACTAAAATATTTTGTTGATCGAATCAAATTTAATTAAGAGTTTCCTCCCAAAACAAAACATTTG
>OLMO02000009.1:21723725-21755731 GCA_900291935.2 Cassiopea xamachana | reverse complement strand
ATATATATATATATATATATATATATATATATATATATGTTTTAAAATTCGTTGAAATTTATGGTGAATCAACACATCAAAAATGATTTAATATATTTCTTTGATCTTAAGGCGAATTTACACCTTGTGTTGAGCAAGAAAAATTTAAGAATAATCTGAGGCTCAAAACCGAAAATTTTTAAGAATATTGAGGCTCAGAAAAAAATTAGGTATTCTTATAAAAAAAAAGAGTGTAGCGTTGTACTGTGAAAAATATTTTTATGTCTATATTCAAGAAGCTGCAACTAAACAGGAGTTTAACAGGAGTTGGAGGTTAAATTCTGCACTACAACAGGAGCAGGATTAGGAGTCAATTTTTTGGAGCAGGATTGGATTCGCAGTAAAAACTTCTGGACTCCGATCACCTCTAGTTCATGGTACTTCTTGAACTCCTAAAAAGCTCCTCAAATGTATTTCACGTTTTTAAGGGTACTTTCGTCAAAGTCGTGCATTTTGAGAGAAAAGCTCCCAAAAACTTCTTATTTCTAATCAATCCTTGGGGGAGAAGATTTTGAGCGGAAGATTTAATTAGGAAATGAAATTGTTTTTTAATGGAAGCACACAAAAAATACTCTATAAGAATAACTTTGGTGCTTAAAACTCATTAGATTTTGCCTGCACACAACAACAAGAGCCCTGATCCAAGAGAACAACAAACAACTATATTCCATTGCCGATTAGGGATAGAAAAACAGTGCTTCTGTGAAAAAATACTTAATACATGTAAACGCAAGTGTTCTAAATTCCTGTACCATGGGAGAAATCGCTCGGAAAAATTACAAACAAACTCATGACAATCACGAAAGTCAATAACAGAACATTCCCCGTGTTTGTAAAGAGACTAGCTCATATTCCATGCTCATAGCTCTACTTTACTGCAGCTTGTGGATAACTTTTAAGTGTTACCGCGCTGTGACACCTGCAGTTTAACATTTTCATCAACGTCTTTTACAGCAAAATTGAAGTTTTTTACATAATAGTTAATCAAGAATTACAAATATGAGCACTTTTCGTAGGAAATATTCAGTTTAAACTGACGGGTAATTGAACTACTTAGCAGTGTAAAGTTTGTTTTTAAGGTGGATTGACTTAGAGTTGGGGAAAATCAAAAGAAACACAAATATTTGAGTAGAACATAGCATGCAGCTTATTAAATATTAGTCTTCAATATATTAAAAGTTATTGTATGCGAAGATCATTTGGGAAAGCAGGAGTGGAAAGCAAATTAATGTCAAAGTGTTCACTTAGTTTTTACTACTTTCACTCAACATTTATTTGTTCATCAATTTATGCATTCATTCATGCATATATGCATCCATACCATTCATCCATCCATTCATTCATTCATTCATTCATTTATTCATTCATTCATTTATTCATTCATTCATTTATTCATGCATTCATTTATTTATTCATTCATTCATTCATTCATTTATTCATTCATTCATTCATTTTTGCTATTCATTCATTCATTTATTCTTTCATTATTTCATCATTAATTAATTCATTCATTCAATCATTTATTCCATGTACTCATTCATCCATACATTTATTTGCACATCTATGCATTCGTTCATTCATTCTTTCATTCAATCATTTGTCCCATATGTTTCTTCCTCTATTCTTTCATTTAGATATCCATGCGGGGCATCTCTTAATAATGTCGTAGGCCCTCTCCCGCCCTCTTTAAAGTCACAATTTTCAAGGGTCTTGGCTCAATCGTGTAAACCAGCGTTTCCCAACAATTTCACAAATGGGCCTCTTTTCCATTCCATTTTTTTCTATCGATTCCTCTATAGCTCTGGGTACTAAGTACAGGCTTATAAGTGTCACCAACAAGAAGTTAAGGAAATAAATCAATAATAAAATATATAGTAAAAGATGATGCTTTACTTTGACTGGGTACTACCTTGTCGACCTTTATTACTTCGACCTTAAACGGCTTTAATTTCGTTACTAGGGGCTATAAGGGCCGGTGTAAAAGGGCGGGAGATATTGAACTATTCTTGAAAGGCAGAGCTAATTCTGAACGCTTATTTCTACTAGCGCACGCCATATTTAGACCTTTTTCATATAAGCAGGTGATTCAGATCACAGGTTTCAAATATGCTAGCTATTTAAAAAGAAGGACATTACCAGGACAATCACGAAGTGATTGCAGATGTAGCTTTCTCAAAATATCAATGAAGCAAAATGCAAACTAGTATGTTGAGACGACAAAATCAAATGAAGGTGATCGGGAAGTCTGATTTTGAACAGCAGAAGGATAGAGAAGAACTAGACTAAGACGCCCATATGAATACTGATAAAGGAGATTCAATGGTTGTTATTGACAAACGAGACAATGTTTTTGAACAAATAAAACCAATGAGTTAAAACTATCCATCATCAATTTTGCTTTCCTTTTCCTCTGAGTGATGGAGCATTTTTTGGCCAGCGTTGAAAGGTCTGTGATTAACTTAAAGCCGGCGTAGAAAGGGCTGATAAGGTAGTCTAACGAAAAGATATTATTCTAAAAATAGGCTCTATGGAGCATTAATTCAGTCTGGTAAGCAAGTCGTGATACACTCTTTATGATAGTGCTCGATTTAGCCAAAGATGCTGATTTACTCAATGAAATCGATGAATGCATAGAAAGAATCATTGACACATATTCTCAACTTGTTTTAAAATGATGCACATTGCAAAAGAAATAATATTTTATTAGTAAAGCCTGTTTTGAAGTTAAGTTGCTTCGTGGATCACGTAGAATATTAAATTGGACCTCCAGGTCACTAAGTTGCGTTTTGGACCCCAAGAATATGTCATGGACTTCCAGAGCCCAGGTGGACCCTTTTGAGACGTTTGAAATTGCCATAGACGCCACCAACGAGGGGGCTTAGTGGTCGAACCACTTCTGGGCAGCTCTACAAGTTTAGCTTATTATTGAAAACTATACCTAAAAACATACATACAACGAAATAAAATTATCCACATTATATAGAAAACTATGCAAGTAACAATACTAATACAGGCACTACTAGAACACAACTACACCATACAGCAGCTAACATAAACGTTACCTTACAAAACATAGAGAGAATGATTAGTTTAAGGGTGCAATCATGCACAACCCTGAGTATGAATCCCAAATTCCCAAAAACCCTTTCACAAAAGTTAACAACTGGTAAAGTTTTCTTTCAAAGGGCAACATTCAGATCTGTGAAATAATGTTTACTTTGCAGTTGGGGTAAGGCTAGTCTCTAGTTGATAACGAGGCAAATGGCCTAAGTGGCGTCGTTTACATTTGCTGTTGCCAAGAAGGCAGGACTGTGTGGTCCAATCACACCTGCTTTCAATCTACCAGGTATTATTTTGAAATTTATAGAGTGAATCAAGGTTTTATTTTGATAAGAAATCAAGTAACTTCATTTTCTGGGTCTGGTTTAGTCGACTTGGTTTCCCCATTCTCATCTCTTACGGTATGGATAAAGACAGGAGCTGTCTTGGCAAATAGATTGAAGGCACTATCCGAAGTACTACATGCATCAAGTGAAATGTATGTATTTAGTATCGTATTAATAAGAACTATATATATAATGGAAAAAGCTATAATTTGATTTATAAAATTTTCTCTCTGATGCATGTAGACAATTTTCTCGATTGACCATTTGGAATCACCGCTATCATCATTTTTGGGTGTAATGCTCAGTGGCTGTGTCAGTATAAATGCAGATTCTCATTGACCAAATTACGTTTTCCTTGCTTTCAAAATATTTACCGGTATTGCAACTCAATGAAGCTAAAGATATTATTTCCATTAATTTGTATTGCCAGTGAACCATCATGACAATGAAAGGGAGTACAGACAAAGATGAGCCAGATGAGACATGGCAGGAATTCTATGAAGAAAATAGAATAATTCCTCCACACAGAATACGGCGGAATTCAAATAAGAAACTGAACAGTTTCCCGTTTTGTTTAACCTTGAAGTCAATTGATGGTATATCTGTACCTTCAAATGCAGTGAGTAATACTTGCTTTGTTCTTGTGTCAAGCTTCAACTGTTGCGCAAACTATTTTGCTAAGAAAATAATTTGGCTTTAGGCGTAGATAAATCCAATGTTGATTAATTATACCTTGCAATATACTCCAATTAGCCAAAGTTGGTAGTTGGATTATATTGCAGTTCTACTTTGTATTTTTCAAGTTTGCAGTATTAATTGAATGATGTACAGTTTTTGCAAGTGGAGTATCCAATATTTTCTTGCACAGTTTTAGAATAAATTTGGAAATTTTGGTACAAAAAGTCTAGAGCTTGAGAATGTATTAGGAATGGAGAGTATTTTATTGAAGGTGAATTTATCCATTGTGATAGCTAAGTAGCAGAATTAATATAACTGAATGAAATTTCTGTTTAAATGTTTGAATCCCATAAAATCTCAAATGTAAGCCCCCCTGAATGTAAGCCCCCTGAATATAGGCCCTTGGTTAGCTTGGCATACAATATGAAGCTAACCTGAGTATTTATTAGTGAAAGTCATTTATGTGCATTTAATGTATTTTGGTAGCTATGTCTTATTTTTTGTCATGTTATGTGTTATTCATGTTAATGATCATGGAGCCTTCATGATATCTTGCACTCCATGGTATCATCCTTGTAGTATATTCAAGTTAGTTCTATGTAGTATAGTAAGTAATGCATAATCATAGAAATTTATATTGACAGAAATATATAAGCCTTCTATAAATGAAGCCACATTGCCTTCCAAGTATAACCCCCCTGGAATATATGCCAAAGGCTTACATTTGGAATTCTGTGCATATTGCTAGGAGAATGAATGAACATGGACAGAGAATATATAGAACCTTGGTATTTACTTAATACCACCAAACAATGCATAAAAACCTCTGTAAGCCCAGGATTTATATTTGGGATTTTACAGTAAATTATTATATTGAGATTTGTTTGCTGAATTCGTAGCTGCTCAAAGGAAGTTACTCTCTTTATTAAGTCTATAGATTCTACAGAATTTCAAGTTTTGGTGACTTTTTATGATGCTGCAAACAATTGGTTCTTTGGGAGCACTTGGAAAGGTCCATTGGTGCCAGCTTCTGATGTGGTTGGTGGTAAAGCCAAAGTCATGCTGAATGAGCCATTGTATTTCCATTCAAGCTTGAATGATTATACAGTTACTCTGATAATTGAAATTGCAATTGCTGATGGTAGTGTTTATCAAAGTATTGGGTGGTCAATCCTCAGGATATTTTCCAATATTGATAAGCTGATGGATACAAAAGTGTCATCACAAGCTGCACAGATGAGGTACTTCAATTTCTACAAAATATCTGGCTTTTATAGCTAGTGTTACAACTTATTAAAATGTAATGAGTTTTAAGGTGTACTACAGGAAACCTTGGCTATACAGTTCTTGAAAAGATATGTCGTCAGGTAATATCACTCTTATAAATCCAAGGTTGTAAATGCAGCTGTCATTTTTTCAATATATCTTATGAATGGAGAAATCAATAGTGGCATGTTTTCATCTAGCTAAATTGGGGGCTAAGGAAGACCCCTGATACTACTTAGATCTGCTATTGATCAATACTAGCCAGACACTTTAGGGGGTAATGAGAAGGAAGAAGTGACTTGTCATTGTAATCTTGAAAATAGGCAAGCAGCTCATCTTAAATTGTCTAACATCATATTATGATTCATATCTATCTTGATTCTTAGTCAGTCATCATCATCATTATCATGCAATTAGATGATAACATACCCCTCATAGCATTTCCACACTTAAAAAGCAAATGAAATATTCCCTTTCTCTCTCTTTCAGAGGTATTAAATCATATGTATATTTTACTTACTTTGCACAATTTTTTCCCAGGCTTTCTATCTACTATGGATCTCCAGCAGGTTTGATGTTAGTGCAGGAGCCAATTGAAGGTACTTATACAAGTGCTTTTGTTTTCAAATTGTGCTTAAAATGTGTCATGCTATATCTCACCATGACTTATCAAATCATCTCTCATTCCTTTTCTTTAGTTTGACGTTTCTTTATTAAACAGAGCTACTGAGCTTATTAAGCAGAATGAGATACCCTAAATTTTCATAAATTTGGATTTTAGAGATTTTAGTTGCCCATAACTTTTAATGTACTACTAGGAGGCACCTATGAATGGACACTTTCCATGGTTCTCAGTTTGATGGCTTGGGAGTGAAGATCTAGTTGATCACAAAGAGGTGGAACCCTTTTCATAGTTGTAACATGTGCTTCTGAAACTGCACTTTGCCACCCTTTATTGTCTGAATTAGGATTGTAAGAAACAGATTACATGTATCTTATTACTATAATACATTTTTCACTACTTTATAAGATTGTTTTGTCATCAGAGTTCACTGGCCTGCAGTATATAAATGATTGTGGCCTCACATATACCCTTCAATCACACTTTGCCTTGGAGAATGTGCTGCACCTTATTCCAGAGAATGTTTTGATCAGTGGTGATGACCAAATACCTGGAGTATCTGAAGTTGGAACTGATACAGGTATGCAAACTGAGCTGCTAAAGAAATAGACTTAATTCAAATTATAGTAGGTTGTGCTCATTTTACTTCTCAACCTTCAAATGTGTTGTATTTATGCCCTGTATAAATTGTTCAGCAGAAATTAGTAGCAATGTGCTTGTGATACCTCTTTTCATTTGTGTTCTGTAGGTGGAGGCATTATTGATATCTTGAGGCAACCAAAGCTTTTGAAGTTATGGCCATGCTATGTAAGCAAGGTAGGATTAGGCAGCACTTTTGATTATTAGTGAATGCTAATGTCATGAACGTTTTTGAGTGACACACAATGTTGTGCTGGCATCATTGTCAATTTGGATAGGAAATACATTTTTGGTATTTTATGAAGGAACATACAATAGAAGGGTCAGCTTCTATGTGATGATGAGCATTTTCCTTCTATGTGATGCATGTAGAACCTATGGCCCACGGGCCATATTTAGCCTGCAGAGAGTGTCAGTCTGGCCCGCAAAGTATCTTAGATGCCCTTTCCTGTGAATTTATGACTTTGTGAAGAATTTTTGAAATTTTTGTGATAAGAGGTTATTCCAAACCCAAGTATCACTGCACAGTGCATTTTATCAAGATTTAAAAGAGCATTCACTGCAATGTGGTTGAATTTGTCAAATACTAGGCCACCATCTGCACAATTTATGGAAACTATGTATTGCCTGAGAGCCCTGTGCTCCATGATTATAATGAAAATGCTTTCAAAGGAACTTGACAAATGGGGGTGTACTGGATCAGCATTTTCAGAGTCTAGCCGGAACTGGATTTGCCAGAGTTTTTCTTAGAATCCAGCCAGATTATCTGGCTGAATAATCTGGCTGAAGTTAACCAGATAATCTGGCCATAATCGGATTTTCCTGCAAAAATATTACCATAATGCATCCAAGAAAATAAGAAGCTGGAGAAGTAAAAAGGAAACTGCCTTGCACCTATCCAACAGTCTTCTGTCTAGTAATGGTAATCATATGTGCTTCACATCTGTATTTTCAAATTTTGCTTGTTTGATAATAAAGCTGATTGAAGAGAAGAGATGTACTTATCCTTTAAGACCAGTTTCCACTCAGTAGAATTTTCTGAACTGTTGGAACTTTTCATAATAAAAAGGCATTCAACCCTAAATGTCTATTCAATTAGGGAGCAACATTTTGTCCTGGTAACAAAAGAATTTCTGCCCACTTGGAAAATTCTACTGACTGAAAATTAGTCTTAAAGGATACACCTTTTACCTAACCTAAGTTAAATAAAGATGTTGATGATAGGTGACATCTAAAGCTGCAGCTACCCTCCCTCCCCTCTCTTTGCTGATCTCATAAATGTATGGTTCCTAATGCTTTGTTCTTCTGCTTTTAAGTACTGTTAGATTCTTGTTATATCTACACTGTCATAATTTGTTTTGACATTTTCTGCACACTTTCACAGTTCTTAATAAAATTCAAGAAAATCCAGAAAATCTGGAGAAAATTTGTTCTCCACATCCGGCTGGAACCAGATTTTTGAAAAATCAGCGACCCAGTGGCAGATTATCTGGCCTACCGGATACCTGATACACCCCCAATGACATACCTGTATTTTTGTAAGAACGTATGTGCATGTGCACAATTTTGTATCACATTTTTTCTATTCGTGGCCTACATACTTTGATAAAATGCAAGATGTGGCCCTTGTGAGGAAAAGGTTGCCCATGCATATTCTATGTATAATCAACATACTTCTCACTTAAGCCTAGTATCCATATAGTCATTGAGGGATGTTGATGGTCTTCTATAATCTCATTAATAGCTGTGAATTCCTCAGTTGTTGAGGGTTGATGGGATGGAAATGAGTTCTATCTCAGCAGCCCATGGTGACTGCGAAAACTGTCAATGGCCCAAAAATTTTAATGAATACACACTAGCAACAACCAAAGACCATTAAGCCTGGTATCCATCCAGTCAGTGAGGGTCATTAACAGCTTTTCCTAGAGCTAGAATATTGTTATCAACCAACAGCGACTATATCGAAACAGTTCCACACAAAAGATGGAGTTCTGAAAGAATTTGTGGTGTTCTAATGACAAAACTATGCAATTCACAAGTTTGTTATTTACTAGCCCAAGGGTGTATGAAAGTAAATAGCAGTAGAAATGATAGATTTTGGTATGAAATGATGGGCAAAGCACAACCAGAAATAGAATTGTTAGAGGTAGTAACATTCACCAACTCCTTTTTGCTAAAAGCAGGGAATTCAATCCCATCTGCAACCAGAAGTTAATTCTTCAATACAGCAATGCTAGATTTTCTGTGCAGTTTTAAATTTTTCTTTAAAAAAGCCATGGCCACCTGATATTGTAGTCACTGTCCTCCTTCACTGTTTCTTGTCCTCAGGTTGTTGAAGACAGGATAGGTGTCATTTCACATGTCCATATTGCACACAGCTTTACAGTTTCAAAGTGACTTTTTCTGTTTGTTGTTGCAGCTCATTGTTTTCCTTTTCCCATCTGTGGAGGAATTTGAAGAGAGACTGTGTAAATCAGTGAATGAAGATAGGCTTGCCAAGGCAGGTATTTTCAGAAACTAGAGCTGAGATTAGTATAATTAAGTTTATCATAAGTGGAACATATTTCACATGGTTCATAGTTTGGATAATTAATTCATATCCTGGGCAAGAAAGATTTTTGTTGCCTTCTACCATGAAAATTGTTTCTAAAATGCCTATTAAGAACAGCATATTTCCATCAAAATAACTTCAGTAGAGTCCAATGCAAAATAGTACTAAGATTGCTTCTAATAAACTGTTTTTACAAGAGCACTTGTAGCAAAGTGTACCAATGTTAGAAAAAGTTAATAGTTTGTACATAGCCCAGTAAAAGGTCAAGCCCCCCTCATAATATCAAATCAAAATGATTTTTCCTTGTTTAGTCCCTCCATTTTCTCATACCAAATCATTTCATTTAAAATTGCCAGAATTTTCTTGAAACTAACGTTTTACTGTTATTGAACCTTGCAAGAAATGACATAAATATGTAAAACTTTAGCTCACAGCTGTGGAGCCATGACATTTTGTTGTCATGGTTCACTGCTATAAGTGTCATATTATTTTAGTGCAATTTATTTGGTAAAATTGACTTGTTTCAGCTTGCAATGGATCCTGATGGCTCAGAAGTGACAGTTGCAGAGAGAAGACTGCTGGTAATGATACAAACTATGCTAATGTTTGTTTGTAATGATTCCAGTATTAGGACAATACATTTTTCTCTGAGCCTCTTCCTACTGTTATTAGCATTAATATATTTTTCTTTCAGTTTTGATTAGTTCAATAATAGTCATAATCATTTAAGCACCACCATAGCCATAATAATTAAGATCTTTCATGAGTGTAGTGATGGTAGTCAGCCTCATTGGCCATTAGTCCGGTAATCAATATTCAGCTCTAAAATTATGAAATGATGCGCGTGCTGATATAAGAAGGGCCTCAACTCTCAAGTGCTTGAGAAAGGTATTAAAAACACATCTATTGGCTGACGAAAAATGACAACTGAAAATACGACCCCCTGGAAGAACAGCAGCATTAGTATATTACTCGCCATTACACCTATTTTAAAACCTTTTTTGTGTATTATTTAAAGTTAATACATCATTAAATGTATTAATGTACCTGTATTAAATGTAATTAAATGTGCATTTACCATTAAAAATAAGCATAATTGTTCACATTGTTTACTTAATGCTCATCAAAGCATTGTTACCATAAATCTTAAAATAAATTTTTATTATATTGGCAATTACTTGCTTATTTTCATACTTGTGTAGCTGCTATATTCTATTACTTCATGACGAAGTTTGCATTTTATTTTCCCAATTAGATTGGTGTGCATAATGGATGGACATTTGTACGTGAACAGCACATAGGCTACTTGAAGAAATCGGTCACAAGCAGTTCTGGTAGCATCCGCAGTGATGCACAGCCACGTAAGTTCATTTTCTACCACTTGGTAGTGAGTTGCATCTTGCTGGATACCTTCCATTAATCTTTCTAATGTATTTGCTTGCTTTTGCGTAATGGCAGTCAAGAAAATTGCTTGCATTCCCCATTGCGCTGGGTATGTCCATCATTGTTGAAGTGTATAATGCTTACACGTAGATATATACATACAAGTACATATTTACGTGCATACAGGTAATTTATTGCGCGACATTCAAGCTATACATTGACTAGCTTGATTTAGTCTTGATCAACGTTAATTCATTTCACATAAATTTTTGTACCTCGATAATTGTTAAAAGGTTAGTTTGAACACTTCATCAAAAGAGAATCCCAAAGACTTGCCATTAGTGTAGACGTGACAAAGAATCTCGAAAGATATGCAAAGTATCAACATTATAAACATAACACCAGTATAGGATTTTGCATTATACTTATTGTGCTAGGTTGTTCATTTGAAAAGTTGGTTGGTTGTAAATCTGTTTGCATTCCTTTCCGACACATAGAGATATCCATTAAAATATACTTGGTATAACGCGATTTTGTCCGTGTTAATTAATATTCACGAAGCGTTGCTTTTTAGCCAATTCGAGTTAATTTGGCCCGCGTAAATTTTATTCCTGCTATTTTGTGTCTAACTCTTATTTCAAGTGATAAGGTAGATGCTGTATTTCCTTTGCAGGGGCAACTAAATCTTTGACTTTGCAGAGTCGGATTGAATTAGAAGAAATGGTCAATCACCCTCTATTTGCTATTGTCTTTCAAATTCAATATGTTTTGAACATTCCTGTCGTTAAACCTGAGCTACCAACTGGCAAAAAAGCACGATCTAGGGTAACTAGTTTGTTTCACAATATTTTTTGTCCCTGTAAACTTGATACATTCTTATACATTGCTTCCATCATTGATGAAAAGCACATCCATATGTGCTATTTGACATAAGGCACTTTGTGTGTTTGTTCCAAGGCACTAGCTGGTGCAAATGGAAGTGCCTGTATCTATGAGGTTTTTAATTAGTACAGGGTTCGGATAGGCCCTTGGACTCCTTGTCAAACCATGTCTTTTAAATGGCACTTGGAAGCTCTTGAAAGAATTTTGCCTTGAAAATCGATCACAATCCTTGAAATTTGCAAATGTTTGCTTCGTTAACAGTAATGAGCAATGCAGAAAAATATTTAGCAGAAATATCTAAATAAGTGTTTAGAGAAAAGCGTACAAGTAAACAAGTGATATGCCAAAAACCGTCTCGTATTTGGCATTTTGGGCTTCTTGTATGCTAATTTAAAGCTCTTTGGAAGTTTTTATTTTAGTCTTTAAATAGTCCTTGAACACTCCCTGAATTTACGTATCAAAACCTTGCAAAAACCCTGTCAATAGTTCCCACAATTATTTTCTGACCCTGTGAGCTTAATATATTCTCATAAGCTGTTTTCATTATGAATCAAAAGCACACCCCTAGGTGCTTTTTGACAAAAGGCACTTTGTTTCTCAAATATATAGCACTAGATAGAGCACCAGTCCATCTTCTATATATGAACTTCTTATTTAAAGTTCCCATAGTTATTGGTTTCAATTTCATTGCAGCTTGGCTCTTCGTTTGGGAGTATGCCTCTTTCTCAAAAAAGAGAAGTGATTGTGCGTTGGCTAGTTTGGGTGCCATTTGAGAAGTCGCTGCCTGCCGTTCAAGATATGACCATTGAGTTAGCGGGAGGGCCTAAAGGAAATCCAGCCAATCCTTTCTGTCTGAGTGCAAGACTAAACCAGAACACTGAGGTAAGTGAATGGGCTTTTATATTTGGTATAATTTTTAACTTTGACGTTGCGTAACGGGTGAGTAATTCCCAATTTAGCATCTGAATTTGTTAATCACCATTCTGCTATGTAAATATGTATGCCTTTTAGTAGGTTACCACTGTTTTATGCCATGTGTATATAACTATATAGAAAAGGTTAATTTCTCCCTATGGGGGAATATGTTTTGTTGTATTCCCATAGCAAGTTATCACTGTTTATTTTCCACAATTGGGATAATTGGCATAGATAGGTGAAAGGAGTATCAGTAATACGTGAAAAATCAAATAAAATCGTGGACTGGTGATAAGTGCACCTGCAGACTATGCACATAATTATTTTCTATACATAAACTTAGTAATATATATTACTTTGTTAAGTATTTTAGTTTTAGTTTTAGTTGGAATAAATTAGTACTTACTACTACGTAAATCCAACTGTAAATAATGTTTTATGAATTATGAATTATGAATACGAAGCGTGATAATGCTTGTTTATCATTTTGAAAGAGAGAAATAGGGGAAATATATTTTTTAATAGGGCGTGTTGCTGTGCTTGTAGAACTTTTGGTAATTTCAGCAAACAACGCAAGCATACAGGGAACCATCATCACTGAATTTTGTCATTTGCACTTCTTGCATTGAGAAGATCTTCCCGTTTTACCTGTTGGTGACAGGTGGTGTTAATTGGTTGAAAGTTTTCTTACTTTCCTGCTCTGTTTGTTTTTAGCACATTAAGTCGTGCAAATACTTTATATATACATTTATTTTGAGATCTTTTACATTTGTGAATAGATTGCTAAAGCTGTGTTTGCTGTTCTATGCTCGGTTATTCATCCTTCAATTTTGTTTTCTATATTGAGGAAGATTAGTACTTGCTCTTGTTTTTGAGTTGCGTACATTCATTTAGAGTGTAAGAAGTCACACCATTCTTCTCTATAGAGATTGTTTGTGTGAGTAATTTCAAGCCGGGAATATTATCAATGCAACTTGGGATTTTGATTTATTATTCGATGAACTCAAAGTAATGCAAAGAGAACAATGACGGCATCCTATTATCCTAAGCCATGAAATGTTATCAATAAATTATGATCTCAGTAATCACTTAAGATGGGAATAGCAGCAGAATTTTGTAGTAGTTTGCAAAAGAACCAGTCAATTTGCATACCATTTTGTTTACGACTAGCTGCTTCTAGTTTGACTAACACTTGTAGCGATGTACATTTATGTTTCATACCAAGAAGAGAATTCATTAGGTATGACATCCATCAATGTAATATTTTTCAATTAAATTGAATTTACAAATGATAGCCATGAATTCTGACAATCGGTTGTTGTGATTTTAACGTGTAACGTAGCTGTGTACTGACTGTGTAGTTTCTTTTAGCTGGATTATTTTTTGCAATTCCTATTTAATAATTTTGATTGATGTATTTTATTCCTTGCTTAAAATGATAGACGCTAACGAAGTGATATGATAAGCTTCACGCAGCACAGAATTTCAACTACAAAGCGGAAGCATGATTCTAACAGTTTAAAATTGTGCTCCCCTTTTCAAGCTATTTTGAATGTTGCATCATTGTAAACATCTGGGTATTGCTTGGTTCGTGCTAAACTGCTGTAATGAAAGTTCTTTGCGAAGAAACTTGGAGATTTGAGATGTTTTGTTGAATCTAGAAAATGCAATGCTATCATAGCCATCATTCTTCCGACATTGCATTCTGGGTAGAAAGCAAGCTGCCTCCGCAACCACTCAAATTTTATCTTAAATTGTCTGTTGGAAAAGACCATAGTAGTTATAATAGTTAGCCATGTTTACATATTTACACGCTTTTTTATAAGAAACTTTGATCGGCACCTAGTACTAAAAGTTTCTTTATATGATGTCAAAATTTTAGTATTCTAGCACTAAGCTTAGTATAGAGTGAAGTTTCTTAATTATTTTTCTATTTTCGAGAGCAAAAGTCTCCTTATTGTTTTAAAGTCGAACAACTCTGGGTGGAAATAACCGCTCAACATCACGAAAAATGTCCAGGCAGATCAAAATAATCAGTTACAGTCTTTCCAAACAAAGATCGTACAAATTATCGAGAACAAAGTACTAGAGTTTCTTAATTTTCTGACCGGCTTAGTACTCGTGTATTGTGTGAGCATAACTGTATATATGGTCCTGTTTTGTTTCTAGAAGCAGCAATCGTTGGGCAAATTGCAGTTTACATTTACACAAGTTCAAAAGCGTCGAGAGTCAGCGAGGAGAAGATCATTGCTTGGAGCCAGATCACCATCTGAAAATACATCGGACGTTTCTAACACAGTTTTAGCGGGTGTAACACAAACCAGCGCTGGTTTGACAACCAACAATACAAGAATGCAAGGCTTCCAAGAACTTCAAAGGTCTCTCCATTAGCGCCTTGTTTCGCCTTATTTTCTCTGCTATCACGACATAGCCATTCTTTTAACTCGAAGATATCCTTACGCAGTCCCGGTTGAATGCCATCAATCTTTAGTAATCGTCCTTTGTTGAATTCGATCATTTCGTCTAAGCATGTCGTCTAAGAATTTCGTCTAAGCATCTCCATTCTGCGTACGAGTTGAGTGTGATTTTACTGTTGTCAGGGATCCAAACATTTGAAGAAATTACTAGCATTTACTTGCTTGTGTATGTGAACTCCATGTTTAGAGTAACTTTTGTGAAGCCCTGTTTGTGGCAAGCTGTATAGAGCTACTATATAATGTTGGAAACTTTCTTGTACTGGCGATCTTCCTAGTGGCCCGTCCCAGAGGACCCTTCAGAGGTTATCAGGGACAAGCCCTGTTTTTTTTCGGAGTTTACTTGACATGGGACCCTAGTCTTACTGAATTCATAAGGCCCCCGAATATCTCTATTGCGTCACTGCTTTTGGCCTGCTCTTCTTTCTTGATTTTTTGTATTGTAGACTTTTTTATAATAAACCTAGTACTAAAAGTTTCTTAATTTTTGGCCACATTTTAGTTCTAAAAGTTTTTTAAAAGTCTCTTAATTTGGCGAACTAAATTGCCGTGAAAACGTACGCAGAACGTGAATTTGGTAAACTATTTGCGCAATAACAAACAATGTGTGAGAGTTGAATTCTAAAGTAATGTCATATTCACATTGTTTTGGTGCAGCTTTACGTTAAGCCAGGTAGCGATTTCAATGTGCCATTTGTCTAAAGTTTCACAGCTCTTTCCTTTTAGCTCTAAAAGTTTCTTAAATTTTAAGCTGTGTAGTAGTAGGTTGCTTATAAAGTGGTTTCTTATTTAAAAAACGTGCATCGAAAAGGAATGTTTTACCTCCTTTCAGACCTGAAGTAAATAGTACAATGTCACATCCTGCCAGAGAGGTAAGTAGAATTTTTGTTTCTTCCCACTGCTGGAGATATTACGCTTATTGGTGGATTTTGTCCGTGTTCTATTGTTCTGTCACGTTTTTTTCATTCTATTGTCTTCTCAGTATGTAAAATGATTGGGTGTTGTATCATTGGTAGAATGTAGGAATGAAAACGTGTTTTATTCGCATACGAGAAGGAAAGCAGATACACACCTAGTAATTTTTCACGAGTCAACTTCTCGAAAAGGACATGAGGAATTGCTACCCCTCACCACACTTCGGTGCAAGCATTGAATGAAATACATATTTGTTCAGCCTTTTAGGCCAGTCTACACTCGTGCTATCTGGTCGCAATTTTCTTGCAAGTTGTCGATCATGTGCCAATCATGGGTCGAGCATGTTCCAGTCATGTGCGGATTGTCCGTTGTAAAATGCCATTATACTTTCATTTTAATGCAATACTTGGCCTATGATTGGAAGCAATTTGTACCTGATTAACAACTTGCCAGAAAATTACGGCGATATGGCTTTGGTGTACTAGTGTTTGCTCGGCCTCTAATTGGAAGAATTCATTTTCAGGCGTTTGTTGTGCCCGAGCAACCGTTTCAAGCACCCCAGATTGAGATGGCTGATTTGTCTGTGCTTCCCAGTACCCAGCAGTATATACCAATTCTTGCAGCGACAGGAAATCAACAAAGCTAGTAAGGTCTTTATGTATAATTCAAACTCAATCGTGGTGCTTTGGTCGTAGCCTTCTGTTTCTCGGGTCCCATTTGTGATGAAACAAGATTGTCAGCCAAATTTAGGAGAGAAGATTTGTGAAAAGTGCTCGCATACCTTGACTAGAATGCCAGGTTCTATGAAAGAAAGGAAGAATTGTAGAGATGTAGAGCCCTGTATTCTAGTGAAGGTATGCGAGCACTTTTCACAAATTTTTCTCCTAAATTTGATTGGCAATTTTGTTTTGCATTCCAACCACGCATGGAAGGAGGCCACATGCTCCTTCACAGAGACATATTATGTCATTAATCAATCACTATGCTTGGCAGGGGGCTGCATGCTCCTTCACAGTGCCTTATGCAGTCACGAATCCTTGATCCTCCCGACATGAGCTGGCAAGTGGAGTTACGTAGCGACAACTTTATGCCTGCGTAGTTGGCTACTTTGTGAACTGTCATTCACTAAATACACAGCTAACATATGTGGAAAAATTTTCATGGCCATCATTCATAGAATTTATATTCTTTTTCAGCCAACCGACTGCATTGACGAGAGCTGCGTATGCGCAACTACACAGTGCTGGTTTTCCAGCGATTTCAGACAGTAAAGGAAACCCTCCCTTTGTTGTTGACCCCGGTGAGCTGTTGCGGTATGATGTTGGTAAGGAAGAAGGCGATGCTCTGCAATGTAATGAGATTAATCTTCAGTTTCTTGCTATTTCGATGTAAGTCCATTTTTCTATATTGTTCTGCATCACTTCAATTCTGATTGGATTGTCTACGTTGGCTATTGAGCGTCAATGTCTCTTTTCATATTTGTAGCTTCATAGCCTTTTTTGGATACCTTTTCCGCTGTTGCAGTTGACTAATAGATTCTAATTCACATATCTCCAAGGATAGTGCTGACATTAAGGGAAGGATCAGTGACTACTTGTTGGGAGGGTTTACAGACATATTCATATATTTGATGGAGTTTTCGCCTCCCCTTCTCAGCTATATATAAAAACAAATTTGGTCCCCCCCCCTCCACCACTTCAGAAGAAACTCTATGCTCCTTCTTTGAAATTACTCTTACTTTGTACCCTAACCCTTCTGAGTGTGTAGAAATTTGACCCAACCTCCAAAATTGCTTCCACCACCTTCCCCGGAAGAATTATACTGACCTGTCCCTAGGATTGTAGTTTTTATTTTGAAGGTGAAATTTCTATGATATAATGTACAGGTATGTTTAGCTGTTATAGACGGTATCGAAAGAAAACTGGCAACATATTAGAGCTTCTCATGAGAATCTATTGATCGTGGTTTGCGTAGACATGCATGCTAGCGCATGTGCGTATATAGATTCTCGTGCACATATATATGCTGTTATAATCATTTGTTAATCGACTTTCTTGATTACATTTCTATAGGTGTAAGCATCCAGTCGTTTTCTTCACATTTCAATTTTACCGTTTTCCTCAAGTTTCTACTGAAAGGTATTCCTAAGCTGGTTTCGAAGGTTTAGTTTCATTATTTATGTATCGCCAGTCACGAAGTCAGCCTTCAAAAAACAGGGGGGAGAGGCAATTAGGCTGGATGAGCGTGGCAGCCACGCCTAATTGTGAAGAGGGTCCTTATTTGACATACAGGGAAAGGATAGAGTTTTAGGGGCTCCGATCAGAAATTTTTTAATCACCATCCCTTCTACGTTGCCTATTGGGGTCTGGGGGCTTGTCCCCTGAAAATCTTTTACAATTGCATTCCCTACAATGCCGGAGATTGCCCCTTTGCAAACATCATTTAATTAGCATTAGAAAGCTTCAATCAATAATCTTTGACATAGTGAAAACAATAACAAGATACCAAATGATCAAGATTCAAAGTTATGGGCGGGCAAGGAAGGGCACGATTGTTGAGCTGAGGGGCACTGCCCCTCCCCCATGCCACCCCCTGGCTTCGTGGCTGTGTATCGTGTTACTTGCTGATTTTGCTTTTCAAACCATTTCAGTCCATAAGTGGGTTCATAAGAAGATCTTGTGTTACTCCCTGCATCACTTGTAAACATCAATCTCATATCCTTTCGAGTCCGTTTTAATCTGATGTTCACTTTAATTCTGTGCGATCATGGTATATTTGGAGTTAATGCTTTTGCATGCAATAGCATGTGAAGCTTCCCAGTTGAAATCATTTGTTTTTATCAACTCTTTTCAAGCTAACCTGTTAGATGATAATTTGATCTGCATTCCACTTTTAATTGTTTGACTATTTGAACCGCACCCTTGCACTTGGTTGATAGCGCTGCTTCAGAAATTATATGTTTTATAGCAAGGGGGAAAAACTTAAAACGAGGCTCGCTCATGGCTTCCATTTTCAGAAAGTTACGGCGGGCCTAAGTGGACCGCTCAAATTGGTCCCTCCAATTACGTTTACATTTTATGTGTTTCCCCCTTGTTATGTTTTATTACTTTGCTACGGAAGAATTCAAACTATCTGCGAATTCTTCCGTAACTTTCGCTGTGGACAACTGTAAACTACGATATCAGTAGTTTTGCAGTTATCGATTCAGAATTCGCAGTGTTTTCCAAGAACTATTTTGGTGCTAGAATGATTTTGCAATCATTGCATTAAGCTCAATCTGCTTCAATAAGACTCTAGAATACGTGACAAACCATTGCGTCATCTTTACCATGATTGGTCAATGCGCTTGTTTTGCCCACCAAACACTGCAGTGTTTGGTGGGCAAAACAAGCGAATTGATCAATCACGATAAAGATGACGTAATGGTCTGTCACGTGTTCTAGAGTCCTATTTAGCCTATGTTCATTTAAGGTTTTGCTTGCGTGAATTCGAAAAGCAGTCAAAGGAGAACCTACCATGTATTCTTGTTAAATGTGATAAAGATGGCAAACCAAATAACACCGCTCCTGGACTTCAGGTTTCCAGTTTTCTTCTATTTTGTTCAGATTGCTGCAATCACACACCTCGTTTTGCACCTGTGCGTATATGTATATATATATATATATATATATATATATATATATATATATATATATATATATATATATATATATATATATATATATATATGTATATATATATATTATATCTTGCATATGTACACAGCTTATTTATAGACACATATACGTATATGCTGTGTATACACATGTTTATATATAGTGTATATGTGTATATATATATACATATATACATATATATGCCTTATATACTACACACATTCTTAGTAAATATTAATTTTTACCATGTATGCATAATTTCAGTTGAAGTACACTGTAGATCCAGCTTACATGCAATCTGGTGAAAAGAGGTCATTTATGCAATATCTCCATGAGCAAAGAATGTATATCGATGTTTGGAATGGCAACTCATTAATGTTGATTGGATCTACATCGGTTGAGCTTAAGGTGTGTGCTATCACTAGATTTAATGCAAGGACATCGTGTTTCTCAGTCCCTACATTTTGGTCCTCCATTCACTGCCCACTATGACTTGGCTAAATTTATTTTTTATGCAAACATTTACTGAAGGAAAGCTGCGATGACTAAGGTGCTGTTGTGGGAGGAATAGATGGACTGGAATGGACTTGAATTTAGTGGGTTGGGAGGGCTTGGAATTATCTGATTGTTTTGGTTAAAAAGACTAGAGTTAGGGTTGGATTAGGATGAGCATTCAGTCAAGAAAAACGATTATTGTCTATATTGATGCTTTAGGAATTGATAGACCATTTTTTCATCTTCGTGTTTGATATTAAAATTTTAGTATTTGATGAGGCAAGGCCAGTCCAGCGTGCAAGCGTCTTTAGAACTGGACATAGTTTCAGTTGAGTATGACGAGGACGACATGGCAATGGCTGGAGATATGGTTAGTAGCAGAATAGATATACCTTCTTACTATTTATTTGTGCTTAAATCTAGTGCTTGGTACTTAAATTTCTGCTTTATGCATCTGATTACAGGCCATTTGCAACTATTCACGCGCTGCAAGAGATTTTTGTTAGAAAGTTAACCTCAAGCTCTCAAGGCACATTTGATTTTCTCTCTCCGTGTATTAATTCGAAGGATAGAGACATGATTCATATGCAATCTAAATATTTTAACAGTTTACAGTATTATATGAAAAAATCGCATATTAGAAGAGGGCATTTATCATCTTAGGGACAAAGTGGACGTCGAATCCCAACCGGTGCTAAAATCTCTTTGGAAGGAAAGCTTTTCTTACGAATAGCAAATGTTGGATATGCGTCAGATTACAACCCTAAAAAAGCAGGTTTGACTTTTTTTGACTTTCTCAAAAGTGAGTTGCGACTCAGTACTAAAGCTTGGTTGCCTAGTTAAAAGGTTACTGCCTATTTGCCGGGCTTCATTCTAGACTCGTTTTGTGCCAGATCTGCGGCAAGCAGGAACCTTGTGTCCAGCTTGCAAGCAGGCAAGCAGCCAATTGCAATTTGGCGAGTTTTAGCGAGTTTTGGCGATTTTTGGCGAGTTGTGGCAAGTTTGAACAAGTTTTGACAAGTTTTAAGAACATTCAGGTCACGACTACCCAAGTGTTACCAGCTCAAATGACGATTCTTTGTTTTCTAGAAAGATTTTGGCTAGAATTTATAGTGAGCAAAAATCCCAAATGCATATTGGCCTATAAGCGCCATCTCATGTCTCTTCTTTTAGTTTTGTTAATTGCCTTGAGCATGCATCTTTGAGCTATTTTGAAGTCATCGGTTGCATTGACATTAATAACAGCACTTTGTAGCACGCAGATATTGTTACCATTGTTTGAAGCTTGAATGTCAACTGTAGTTATACATTGCTTTCTCAAAATTTCTTTTCATTTTATTGTTGCGTGATGTATTATAATATTTCATATTATATGTGTTGATGAGCGAGGTAGCATAGCGGTTAGAGCGCATGCCTCCCATGCGGAAGGTCTACGGTTCGAGCCCGACTCGATGCCCTGACTGGACGCTCGCTCACTGCTCACCCAGCAGCTAATCGGTACCCAATGGGAGCACTGGGGAGATAAAGGCGGCGAGGAAAGGAACTGGACGCCCTACCTCACATGCCGATGGCTCAGGATAAGTGTCCTTTCTAACAGGCACTCCCCTACGTACGAAAGTATACACGACAACCTTTACTTTACTTTTTTATATATGTTATATTTGGCTTTTATATAATGAAAGAAATATAGGATTAAAGCATTGCAAAAGTCTTCTTTCTCGAATTACATGAAAATATAGACTCCATTTAGCATAGCAAATGCATAACATTGTGATTTACGCTATGATAGAAAATGCCTTTAAAATGACGTCATTGATTGTCGTCTATTTGTTGTTGCTGTGTGAAAAATCCTTGACCCATTTGATCCATATTCAAGGCACTTTACCTCAAATGAAATCGACTGTCATCGTTCCACTCCAATCAACTGGTCCGGTTAATATCAGTGGCACTTCACCAGGTAATAATGTGGACTATGTTTCTATCCTTAATGTCCAGTTTTTGTAAGAAACATTTTTGCGTACAAAATTCTAAAATTTATTGACTTCTGGTTATAGCTGTAAATTTAATTCTTTTATATTCTACAGAAGGGTATTATTTTTGCATTGTATTTTTTTGATCAGAACGATCTTTTCTATGGATACTGCCTTCCATAGGTTCATTGTATTATTTTTAGACTTTGCGATTATATGCAAATGCATTTTATAAAGTAATATAATATCGTCAGCTTTATAGGGCTTGTTTTGTTTTATATGCAATAACATGCCGTGTGTAGCAAAGTGCAGCCGTGCGTAATAAGGTGCATTAGTAGCTGCTTCGTATGCAAAATAATTATGACCTGAGGAAACTCAACGCAATTGATGCAGTTCTATATTTGAGACCTGGCCTTCTGTGCCAACTCCAAAATTTTTTAATTTTAAAGCAACTTTTCCCAGTAAATATATGCTGCTTTAGTATTTCTCTCAAATTTTGCCCACTAAATTTTCCTAAATAACCTGCCGTCAATAGTCCTTGGAGGTGTGATACCCCATACCCCTATTGCCCTTGCCTCACTGCAGAGTTGCCACCAAATCAGGGAAGTCAGAGAATTCGAGGAAAATCATGGAGTTTTATTTTCAATGAGGGAAAATCAGGGGAGAAAGGAAAATATTTTTGGAAAAATCAAGGAAATTCGGGGAAGTTATAGAATTGCTATTACTCTTTTTGAGTTGTGACTTTCTATATACTCAGTCATTTATCCAGTTGGGTATGACAATTTCCAAGTGTTCCAGTCACTTTGAAGTGCAGCTCCGCGTGTAATGGAACTAAAAATTTTGATTGCTAAAAATAGGGTCAAAGCTCTCCCAAGCCCCACATCTGTCAAAAGAAATGATAGGAATATCAGGGAATATCAGGGGGAAATGAGTAGCACTTCACGAAAAATATCAGGGAAAATCAGGGAATTTTGACTTGAAATAGCAGTGGCAACGCTGTACTGGCTTGTATTGTACTGTAGAAGTTTTGGTAGTTTGTTGTGGTATGTAGCAGTTGATAAACCAGCACATTTATTCCGAGTCTTGGTATTTCTCTGCTTGTCGTATCATGACACCTAGTTTTCTTTCGCCTTAAAACTGCAGCTTAGTACTGGCTAATTCAAGTGACTTCGATGGATCTACGATGAGTTTGCATATCAAATACTATCCCCAATGCTCTATGTCTCACTATTTCTTTTCAAATTAGTTCTTTGCAGTATTTTGCACAATTTACCACTTTCAAATGTAGTTCTCAATTATTGCATCTGCTGATATTTAAGTCTACTGCATCTAACTTTAGCACTAGGACCTTCAAAAACGGCTAAGGCGAAACTGATGACAGAGTGTGACTCAGAACTGGCCAGCCTTTTGTTTACTAGAAGAAATCAAACGACACCAATAGAAAGAAAGGGTACAAGAGAATCAGAGGCCATTAGAAAGAGGTAGATATTACCCTTCTAATTCTTGCAACATTTAATTGTGGATATTTAGGTATAATTTTGCAGTGGTGGAAGTTTTGGCTATTTTAGTATGTTCATGTACGCAGGATTTTGAAGATGAAACGATGAATAAGGAAGCGCTCTTTTACACACTCAACTTAAGCAATCTAATTCACAATAATAGTTAGAAGACAAAGCATGTCTCTCTCTATCAAGTGACCTGGGCACTGGTTTATTGTAAGGAAAGTAAAATGTCATTGCCTTCAACTTTGTCTATATCATGAACACTACAGCCATCAATCTATATTTTGATTTAGCATTGTGTTGATTTAAACTTTATGTAGATGTGCTCCTTGCAGGAATCCAGCAATATTATGAATTTATGTGTCTTGTTGATATTGGAAAATGACAGAGCTAGCTTATATTTAGATTTATGTTTATACAAAAATAATGACAAACTTAATTTTTTATTTAGCACCCAAATATTGCTTTTTGAAGATCAATTTGCCTCGATTGACCTCCTTCCTAGTCACCTCGATTTGATATTTTTGGGATATATTCATGATAGCTGCGCTCAATTTTTTAGGAAACTTGCAAGAATGCAAGCAGTCAGACAAATCAATGACAACAACATCTCAAATGCGTTCGTTGTAGGTTTCATTTCTCTATCTGACTCTAAAGTATTTCTTTTTACTTTCAACTGAAGGCCACGCCCTCACGGTGATTTGATATCCTTGTATTTGTCTTACTAATGATGTGACGAGCTGCTAGTTTAAATATGGACTAAAATACATTAGCGTTTTGCAGTTTTACTCCGGCTTGTAGTTTGATCTGGCATTCTGAAAATGAGTCTTGTAATAGACATGTTTATACTTGTGGAAATCAATGGATTTTATCACTGGCCAGGTCATTCGTAGGAAATTTAGAGAGTTCAACATGTAATCTCATTTTACGTTAGATAAAAAATAGAGCAGAGAAAATCAAGAAATAGTTTCTTTACTTTTTAAGTACCCAATATCTGTAAAATTGTCGTTTGCCTGCTTACTAGTCATGGGCTCATTCCCTAGTGAATTGCACTAGAGTCAGAGAGGTTTGCACTTTTCCCCTGGTTTATAATCTCTCTCTTTCATGTTAAGTTGCAGAAAGAAGAGAAAGTGCAGAGGCAAAGGGATTTACAAACAATAAAGCTGTATCGGTGATTTTTTCAAGTCATTGTATTTATTCGATAGATTCATGGATTATTTTTCTTCCTCTACTTTCAATTAAGATGCAATTATTTTCTCCCATTGGAAACATTTTTGTGAAATGTGCAGTTGTTCTAAATGGAGTTTTCACGGCTCAGCTTTTCACTTGCAAGAACACGTTGCTAGCATACGGCTCATTTATTGATTAGACAAAAGAGTTTGGAAAGTCATGTGTCTGACACTCGTCCAAAGCTCTCCACCATCAAAGTCGTACTGATGCATCACAGCTATCCATTTTACCTGTTTTTTAGTGACAGATGTAAACATGAGAACATCGTGAATGCATTGGAAAGTGGTATTACAACTCAGAGGACCATCCACGCATCTCTGGGAAAGGCTGAATTTTTTGAATTCGCCTTGCAAAACCCGTACTCTGTGGATCAGAACGTTCAAATTAGTTTTCAAGACAAGAACATTTCGTAAATATTACTTTGCTATTTAACCAGATGACGAAAAAGCGGCAATATTTTTAGACATACTCTATAGTATATCGAAAAATTTTGCTGCTTTTTCGTGCTCTGGTTATGTTCTGTAGTACCAACAGACTATTACGTACTTTACTATTATTGGTGTTACCATAACATGTAATGGAAGCAATCCATTATCTGGGTTTACACATTCAACCATCCATTATCTGACTACATTTTCCCTCATGTACAGTCTTATGGACGTATGAAAACGTGGATCGGATTTGTAAGATAGGTATCATGTAAGCAATGCCAAGATCCTGGCACACAGAGCTATATTTCAGCATGTTTTACAGGCCAGAGCAGTATATATATATGATACTAATACTCTTGCAAATTCCACTAGAGTTTTTACGTTATACCAAAGAATCTCGCGTGGCAATTTGCACCTCGGTATCTGAATTCCAGTTCTTTCATTCGAACATACACATTTTTTGCCATATGAAAACAACCATTTTGCTTGAGCCTTAATTTTCTTGACTTTTTCGGAAATTGAGTCGGAGGCTTTCTTAGAAGTTTCTTAACTTTTGCTGAAACAAACTGGCTAAAATAGGTTACACTTTCTTTCTTTATCGTGTATGCTCGAATCTGAATGCCACCTTTAACATTTTGAATGTAATAATAACTTAGCATCGATTTTTGTCTACTGAAACATTTAATTTTGGAAGTTAAGCCTTGTGATTTTCTTAAGATTTTCTAAAGATTCTGGTCATTTGAGCTTCATTTTCTTACAAACTTTTTTCCTATAAAAAGAACGTGCAATATCAGATGTTTCTCACCAATCGAGCCAATGAACTGTCATCCATTCCTCTATATGAAAAGTCTTAGCAGTAGGCAAGGGCAGATGATTAGGAATGCTCATAGTTTTGCTATCAACTAATCAAAAGCTCTCTGAATGAAGATTTCTTGAGTTATTACCTTTAGATAAACATATCTTTTTGTACTTTTCCTACTTTTTCAGTTTTGATGTCTAATTTTCCTAAAGGAGGGTTTTAGGAAAGTTGCCTCCCAGAAAGTCCCATCCAGAAAACTAACACCCAACATTACCCTCCTAGGAAATCTCCCATTCTGACTTCTCCCTCCCTAAAATTCCCTCTCAGAAGGTGTCCACCACATGACTCCCTTCCTAATTTTTGGGACGGAAAATCCAGATTAGGAGATTTCCTAGAAGGAAATTCTCCAGGAAGGAAATGACCTGTGGTAGTTTTCTACGTTTTAATTTTCTGGGAAGGAATTTTCCAGAACCCCTAAAGGAGCTAGGCTTGCTATGGTTATTAATTTTACGTGATTGTTTCCTGTTTCAGCGTTATAACGAATGCTAGGGAGTGGAGATACTTCAAGCAACTCACGAATACAAAAACAGGTTTGTTTTCATTGGCCTTTTCCTTGTGGGGTTATGTGTTTGTTTTTAACCACGTGACATAAAGGTACTAGCATTGACTCTCGCATCTTGTGTTGATAAGAGACAACTGTGGCTGGTTAAGAACTTATCAAACTTGATTATCTGAATGCTCATTGGCTCTCCACTCAACCGCTTGCCAGATCCCCAAAGCAGCCCTAGGGAAGAAATAGCAGGGATGAATAAAACTTGGCTACCCTTCTTCAAAATTTATATTACTGGAAAAAGTTTCCTGTGTAACGTGTAATTTCGAGTGTACGATTGGTGCATCGGTCGTACACTCGAAATTACACGTTACACAGGAAACTTTTTCTCATATTGCTCATCACTAGCAGGAGAGTGCATTATTGTTGCAAGCAACGACCAGTAATTTGAATAGAAATGCGTTTGTTTAGAATCAATTGCGGTCTGCTGCCAGTGACGGAACGATACCACTTGAATCCTGTGTAATGTAGTAAACTGGGGTCCTTATGAGTGGACCTCAAAGTCTTAGCAAACCTTTTCCATAGCATGACAAAACCCACAAGTTCGAAGAGAGTTTTGGGATTCACTCGAGGTAGGGACTCTAACAGGGTTCATGCTGAACCTGGAAAGCCTGCAAGTAGGCCATTTCTACGAAGAGTCAGGAAAAGCCAGGGATGGCGGCAATAACGTGAGGGCTTGGAAGGCTGTATCGCCCAGGATTTTACTAAGACCCCCTAATATCCATGACATTTCAGCCAATACGTTAAGTGGTGTCCTTTGAAATTCTTTGACAACACTAACTGTTGGCACTTTGACGACAATAGCCACCCTCGGCATTTTTGTTCTGGTGCTACCACTAGGAAAACCCTGGAATAGTTACGATAATATCTGTGATATTTATCCAAGTCAAGGAAGAGTCAGGGAAAACAAATTGTTTAGTCCACATATCATTTTCATTGACTCATGCATGGCTGTTGCAAAGTGGTTGTTTTATTTGTTCTCAGTGAATGTGAACTTTATTACTTTCCATGGTTTTATAACAAGTATGTGCAAAGTGACTATTTATTAGGCTCCATTTTCTTTGCCTATTTTTGTAAATATGTGAAGGGAAAAAGCGGATATTTTTAACTATAAGTCAGGGAATAGTCAGAGAATTTGGATTCGCGAATTGGGTATGAACCCTGTCCTAGTTCTCGAAAGAGCTTGATCAGATCTGTGTTACGCAAGTATCTACTTTCTATTGGTTAGTCTGATAGGTATTTCTCAGTACGTTTTGGTATTGATTGGTGTGTATCTAATTTGTAGCGATGGAAGAGAACCTCATCAGCGAAGTTGATTCGACGTATCAAGTTTACCTGAAAGGAAATGAAACAATTCACATACCATTTAAACTTCAGTGTTTCACATCTGATGTTGAAACACCAGAAATTGTAATTATTTGGAAATATGTATTCTATATTCTGGTTCATGTTCTTGTTGAAAATTTTGCTTTAGACTACAGTAAAAATTAGAAGACTAATTCGAGCTTTGAAATTGTTGGGTTCAACCTGGATCATAAACGCTAAATTATTTAGCCAGTAAATAAGGTAACTCAAAGTTTCTTTAAAGGTTGTTGACTTTTTGTTTTGCTACTGTAGGGCCCTCCGCATCCACTTTTCACAAAGCAGACAAATTATCAAACACAGTCTTTCGTGAAAGATACTGGAATATCATCAAAGAAGATCAAGGTATGCTCTTGCTGCGTTATTTAACCAATATAAGTAATACATTTGAGTTAGCAGTGCTATTCAATGGAGTTCAAAGCTTAATTTTTATGCTCAAGAATTTGTTTACGAGTTTTCCAATCACTGAAGTATTTGCCAGTGTACCTAGACCTATGAAGATGCGATTAGAAAGATATGTTAGAGATAGAGGCAGGTTTTCCCACCCCAAACGATTAGAAAACAAACTCTCCACTTTTGATCTTTTCGTATCGACATTCCGTTCACTGTATATTTGCTACTATATTTGATTCACTTTTAGGTATCCTTCGTCACTGTGGATCAGAAGCCAATCGCCATCTTAGCATTAGATGTTGAACTGCACCCGCATTCAATCGATCAGACATTCAGGTTTTCAAATGCGGAGCAGACGTTCATGAAAAAGTCCATACGATTGCCTCCATGGCGTAGCCTTGCGGGTAACAATCATCTTCTGATATTGATGCTGATTCACTTCTAATTATTTTTACAGTTCTCTTTCTTTCTATCTGTCTTTCTGTCTCTTCGTCTTTCTTTCTTTCTTTCTCTCTTTCTGTCTTTCTTTCTTTCTGTCTTTCTTTCTGTCTTTCTTTCTGTCTTTCTTTCTGTCTGTTTTTCTGTCTGTTTTTCTGTCTGCCCTCTTTCAGTACTCCTCTCAGTCTGTCTGTTTTGGCTATGCCGTATCTCCAGTAGTTGACTCCCTTGTCGTTATATTGATGTAACATGTCTCATATTTATGAAAAATGAAACTACCAATAGACAGTACTGCTTGGTATTGGTGTATTCGTCTGGCAATGCTAAGCGCTTATCTATTTTGCTTATTCACGAGATCCTTCATTGCAACATTTTGAACAGGATCAGCTATGACAGAAGGAGGAGCTATTCAGTCCGCAGTTGCAAGATGCACTGATCCAAACGTCATATGTGATACACGTGATGTTGTAAGTTTTCATTTACATATTTTTGCATTTTTCAATTATTGTATGTTGAGTTTTTCCCATTTCTTTATAACTTTGATAACTTTGTCTGTCTTTTAAGCTTATTTTTCTCATGATAGACAATCACAGTTGGTACATTTGTTCAATTTCATGGTAAGTCTGGTCTTTATCTTTTCAGCATCCCACCGAACCTCAAGATGTTTCAATAAAAGTCCCTTGCGGACCATCTCCAACTATTCGGCGATTTTTCGTTGTCATTTATGCGTAAGTATCCTGCGTTTTTAAACAGTAAACACGAGAGTTTCATCACAATACAAGGGAACCCGAGTACTTTCCATTTGACCCTGAAATCCACTCTTGTTTTGAGAGAAGGCCAGCACTGATGCTTGCTGTGAAGGTCCAATTCATGATGACACGGTAAAAAAGTTGTCTTTTTATAGTTATGGCGTTCCTCTTGTCAGCAAGTTTTGTTGATCTCTTCTTAGCACTACTTCCTGAATGTAATTCAACAACGAGTTGCTATAGCAACTTATAGAAACAAATAAACTGTTATTGTCTTGATTTAAAAACCTGTAGTTACTATTGCCATTGCATAAGTGAACCTGCACACTACCCCCTTCCCCCAGCCCCTTTCAGCATGAAAAGGTAGGCAATTACTAAATCAAGTTTCACCTGTTTATCAGTAATCCCCGATCATTCATTGTTGCATATTGTAGAATACATTAATTTCTCCTTTTGACAGAGATACATTTTGTGCAACGCCGAGTCGTATATGGCAGTTCTATATACATTCACTCCAAAGGTAAGAGTAACTCATTTTGCTTATCTAAGTGCTCCTTAAACATTATGGTACCTTTTGATAATGGCAAATTCAAGCATTTCTATCCATACATTGAGTATGGATGACAGTGCATACACGTTTTTTTATAAGAAAACCATAATTTTGCCTGCGCCTCAATTTTCTTAACTTTTCCCGAAATTGAGCCTGAGATTTTCGTAACTTTTTCTTAACCTTTACTGAAATAAACTGCCTAAAATGGTTTACGCTTTCGTTATTAATATTTTGTATACTTGAATTTGAATTACATCTTTAACATTTTGAATGCAATCACAACGAGGTATCGATTTTTGGCCAATAGAAACACTAACTTTTGGAAATTTAGCCTCATGATTTTCTTAAGATTTTCTTAAGATTTTGACCATTTGAACCTCACTTTCTTATAAATTTTTCTTATAAAAGAACGTGTAGTTGAAGAAGAAGTTTGGCCAGTATCTTAGCTAGGGCGTGAACGTTGTACCTATAGGCGCCCAAGTTCTTTCAAGCTATTGCGCAGTTATTTGATAGTTTAGAAAGAGCTGATGCACTGGTGTGAAAGTGCATCAGAGTGGCATCAAACCTGGGTGCTCTCGATTGGTAGTGAGAGTCATAGATCACTACCAACATAGATCACTACTAAAGCGCTGCACAGTTTTTTTGTCATTACAATGCTGCCTCCTTGCTTGTACTTTCGCAATGCTATGCTACCGATAGGGGTAATCCTATGTATGTTAGTTGCCAGATAAGCATGTAATTTCCTTGCAGTTTCACCTCCGTGTGATTTTTAAGAATTTTGGAACCTTGCATTCTACTCGTTGGTGCTTAGTAGAAGGGGGATTGCAATAGTTGGGGGACGGAAAAATCCCCAAAGGCTAATAAAGCGGGAAGCTGGAATAAACAGTGGGACTGGGAAATGACCAAATTGTTTTACTTGCAAGCTATAGTATCGACTCCTCTAAAAGTTGCATTTGTTGAGACCTTACTTTAAAACTTAAATAAGCAGGCTGGTTGGAATAAGAATTTCCTAGGAGAGTGGTTTTTGAAAAAAATGATCTATTAAGTCTATTAAAAACGTCTATTATGCACGATGAGTACTTTATATCGTGTTGCTTTATTGAATCGATTTTAATTTGTTTGTCAAATGTGCGTTGATTTCAGACTAGATGTAACAGCCACCCAAGGAATACCAACAACAACATCCGTAGTTTTACGTGGCACGCAGTCGTCAAGGCTCGTTCAGTGTTTTTCCTCACAACCAGACGAACTTCAGGTATTGCTCTAGTACATTCGGTGTTGACCTTTTGGTACAAAAGTATTAACATCTACCACCGGTGAGAATCCCATCGGTATGCAAACCAATGAATATTTTAGAAAGATAACATTTTTCACTTAAAAGAGAGCTAAGTTTTGTCAGAAACTTCTCAGATACTTCAGATATTTCTCAGATATCTAAGTAAGCGAAGCAGGCGTATGTGTAATTCCGACATTTGTGGGGAAAAAGATAAGTTGAAAGTCCCTATGATGATAAGTATTAAAGAATTTGGTAGGGTTCTCCCTTATAATGATAGAAAATAGGAATTGAGGATAGGATGTTATTGCCAGGAAATTTAATTTGTAACACATCCATCTCATCAACAATCCAATCCTCACAAATTCCCTGTAGTCTCTCTCCCATCGTCGTCTTATTGCAGATCTTTCCACTTTCTACCGCTATGTTAACGGACATTGCTCTCTAGAAATCAAGAATAGTATTCCCGATCCAGTGAGGCGTGTTCGAGCCACCAGAAGTGCTACGCAGTCACAAACTTTCCAAGTTAACCACCTAATCCATCAGCTCTAGCTCACAAGTCATCTTTCATCCCAAGAATTTCTCAACTATGGAACTCATTGCCATCCACTACTTTCCCTGAGTCCTATAACTTATCTTCTTTCAAATCTAACATCAACAAACTTGACCTTGTCTCCCTATCTACTTAACTTTTCTCCCTTTTTTAGTTTTTCCTTTTTCAGCTCTTTGTTATAGGCCCTAAGGCCTTTCCCTGAACCCTACTAAACACACATACGCACACACACACACACACACACACAC
>OLMO02000009.1:21698915-21723658 GCA_900291935.2 Cassiopea xamachana | reverse complement strand
CACACACACACACACACACACAGACACAGACACAGACGAGCAGAGCGTTATTTTGTAGAGTTAGGAACCCATATTTGCAACTACTAATGCATTGCTGTTACATATCCCTTGTATCAAATAAGATGACTTATAAAGTTGTGTTTGCATGCAACGGTGACTCATGTACCTTGTCTCCATCATGTCCTTGTTTAAACATGTATCTTTTAAGCTGTGTTTGTAAATTAATTGTTTTATATTATCTAGTTGCATACACTTTTTGATGTAGACTTTTTAAAACATGTAATTCTTTGAATGGGTTACTGCCTATGAAAAATTGAAATTTAATATAAGTTTAATGTATATAATAATTTGGACAGTGATAGTTAAGTATTTAAGAGGTATTGATAAAGTTGCTAGATTTATCGTTAGGCCTGCAGTTTTCTTACCATGGTCTAGTTTTACGAATTTCGTTTGTAACTGTGTTCATTACAAAATTTGAAATTGCTAATCACTTCTATTTCGTCAAAATAGATTTCCCCAGAAGACCCATTCATGCTCATGGCAAACTCAGTACAAGAACTACGATTGGTAGCTACAATGAAAAATGTTGGTAACAAGCAGATATTTGTCAACGTTGTTGGTATCCTTTCTGAAAGTATTGACCCCCATCTGCACATTTTCATCAATTCCCAGCAGACATAGGAGCTATTGCCCCCTGCCTCCCTTGCACCATCCTTGCTACAAACTTTGCTCATCTTTATTGGCTTTGAAAACCCTGAAAATCTTCAGTAAATGCCTTGACAGTATTGCAGATTGTGATTTTCATCAGCTAGTCAAATCTTGGCTGGTATGTGTCTGCACCAAGCCCCCTTATATTTCCAAAACATTCGAAGTTCAACTAAAAGCCAGCGGAGGTCGTGGATCGAATAAGGTAATATTTTATATATTTTAGTTGCTACGCTTTTTACTCAAGGCAGAGTATCCTAGCAAATAATCAATTGGTACAACTAGAAAGTTGAACTAGTACTATAGTTGTTACCAGTCATTACGGTGATACCAATAGAGTATAGACTACAGACAGAGGCATGCTGCATTAGAGGGTGTGTCGTATCACACAATAAAGCAAATCAAGAGTAGAGCAGAGCAGTATATATTGTATCGATGCTGCGGAAGTTAATCTGAAAGCTGCATTTTAACTGGAATTCACAAAATTTCTAAGCCTCAATAGAGCCTTGCATTATTCTTAGATTTCAGCCTTTTTGAGTCCCAGCATTCTTTCAAGCTTTATCCTTAGAAGCAAAAGAATAGCATAGTTTCCTAGCAAATTGTCTCAATTAGTGCTTCTTATCTGATGAATTTTCCATGCTTTGTAGACAATTCAATGTATTGCTGGAGTAAGTAGCTATCTGTACAGTCAGTGCTTCCACTTTCTCTGGTCAGGTTTCCCCAAAATTTCCTTATTTTGAACAAAACATATTTGTCGAGATAAACTTTTTTCCTTGATATGTCCTTGATATTTACGTTTTAATCATTTAGAAAGTGCACAAATTGATGCCTTATATCTTTTCTCATCAGGATAATGTGTTTTGAAATCCTAAAGTTCTACTCTGCCAGCAACCGACATTATTTTAGCAAGATATCTTAGAAAAACAGCAACAACACGAAATTGAATTTTTAATAACATAGGTGTCAACAATTTACAAATTGAGACCGTCCCATGCTGGCACTTTCGTGTCAGCCTACACGCCAAATTCAAATGAAACTTTGACTCTTGATGAAATAACTAGAACACGCCCAACACAGAGAAGAATTCTGCTTGCAGAACTAGTGAAAATTCTTTGAATAGAGAAATTCTTTACAATTCTCTAGACGTCGTAGAATTTCCTTGATTTTTACTTGTAATCTGCAGAATTTCCTGAAAAAAGGAAGTTTCCTTGAAAGCGAAAGCACTGGTTAAAGTAGACTTTTTAGAATTTCAGGTTGAGATTCCAAAGTAAGCTTTGACTATCATTTCACAGAGTATAACATACACAAACCCATATCCGATGAAGAAATCATTTGGTTTTAAATGCAGTCGGCCTGATTTACTGCGTTTTAGAGATAATGCAGTCATGGTATGGTTTTAGTTAAGCTTTATTTGGTGTTTTGATTTGTTGGTTCTCTATACAAAAGTACACAAATTCCAAAAGGACATAAGCCAAAGTGTTCTTATGATTTTACTCAATTTTTAATCGGATCATCTCTTCCGATGTTCTTTTTACCGCCATTTTTGCCGAAGATGCTCCGGAATCAAATTTTAACCATTGGTCTGAATGTATTTTTGTTTTTTGTGAGATTCTGTTGCTCAACTGTTCAATATGTTATAAAAGTTTTGCATTTTTGAGATCCAGCAAATTACATAGGTTCACAGGGTTTCCACACCTCCTTAAAACCCTTAGTAATTCTGAAAGAAAGAAATTGTCCTTCAGAATGCTCAGAAGTCCTTAATTATTATCAAATTTAACAAAGTATTGTTAAATATCATTTAGAAATATAATTTTTAGTCGCAAGTGGGAAATATTTGTAAAGGATAATTTTGTATGAAGAATTTTGCGCCAGTGGATCGGAAAAATGTCTTATTGGAAAAATCTTATATTTTTGTTTTACAATTTCGCTTTAATAACTACTCTTAAGTGCCAAATAAACGGGGGGTCCTAATAAACAAGGGAGTCGGAAAAAATTTCGAAATTTAATAAAGGGGGTTCAAAATAAAAGAGAGGTTGGAATCTGAGAAAAGGCCTTTAGTGATTATACAAATACGAAAAGAACAAAAACAGGTTGTCATAGAGCATAAACCTAAAATATATGCAACGGTACGTTATTTTGCCATTAAAATTGGGTGAAATAGTACTAACAAAGAAAGGAAATGAAAAGAGGGGTTTGTAAAAAGGTCAATTTGCTTGAATTTAATAAATGTGGGGTCCTAATATGGTCTGGGGGTTTGGAAAAAGATCGAAACATTAATAAACGGGGGGGACGTTTATTTGGCACCTGAGAGTAGCTTAATAGAGTTGATCTCGTGTGCTTTTTTGTAAGGAAGAGGTAAATATTGCAAAAGCTTGCTTAAATCTTCCTAGTCATCATGGAATTTTATCACAATTCAGCCAGATTGTCCTTTAAAAACCACCAAAAGTGTTCTTTTGTCCCCTTATTGTTTGCAATAAAAAACGCGTGGGATCCTTGGTTTATATTAATTTGAAATCCTAGCTTTCACTGTGGTATATTCTCTTATCTTCAAGAGTTACTCTTTGTTATTCGCTGTAGTTTGTCACTTAATGGGTTTACGCAGCTTTTTACGCGTTTTTTAATGCGCATGAGCACAACAAAGGAGCTCAGAGATTTTGCTGTAACAGTCCTCAGTATGTTTTTGTACTAAAATCATGAACTGATGCTGTTATTGTTTTAGCTCGGCAGTGGGCAAACGCACAAGATCATACTTGAGTTTCTACCGCAACAATTCCCAGGAATAGTTGATATCTTGGTGTTTATCAATGACAGAGAAGGAAAGAATGAGGAGACATTTTGTGTGAAGGCAAACTACCAATGATCTGAAAAGTAAAGATCCTTAGTCAATGGATGTTCTATGTTTGTCATTTCAAAGATTGAAGAACATGGGGAATACTACCTCAAGTGCAGATCATATCAAACAGTTTCTTATGATTTTTAAAGCATTGTAAGCATGCACACCTCTAAACAGGCTCCTAGTTGATGTCATAAAGTAACATTGAAAGGCCTATGACTATCATGGATCCTTAATTCACATCTTGTTTTAGTAAACTTGTAAGTTTTGTGAATATTGCTGTAGATTCAGCATAGTGGTGAAGTAGTAGAAACCACCTAGCTGCAAAGTAGTGTGGCTTTGATATGAGCATGCGCTCTAAGTTACCAGAAGTACCCTCTTGCAAGCAGCGATAGTGCCAGACATCACAAACTGGGGGGTTTTGGGTGCCACTCCCTTAGGTTATGATGCAATTTGGCTGCCACTCCCTTAGGTTATGATGCAATTTGGCTGCCACACTCATTTCAAAATCTTTTATAGAGGTCCCTCACCCCAACTGTATTTTCTCATCAAATTCGGATGAATTAGAAAATTGATCTTGGCAAGAAGTAGGGGGTACAATTCCCCTTGTGGCACTGCTTGTAGAATCAGAAATATGTTGTCTTCCAAAGGAGTCGTAGTTTGTCTATCAAATGTCAACTGTTTTTTAAAGAATGACTTCCAGGTGTTTGGTGCACTTTCCAGTAGTATTTCCTAGAGGTACATTGCATCCCAGGAGTACTGGCCATGCAGGCTGGGTGTGGCCGGGGCTAGAAAAGTGGGGGTCAATGGAATATTTTGGCTGCGCCCTTACTTCTTTGAAGATTTGCTACTACCACTCCCCTAATTATTCTCCCATTTATTTTAAAATGGGATGCATTTACCTACCTATACCCTCCCCCCATGGCCACACCACTGCATCCAGGTTGCTAATAAAATGGGCAGGTTGGACCTTTTGCAGGCAAGTTTGGAGGGGTATCAGTAAATGGAAATGAGAGGTAAAATTTTGGGAAATTTGCAACAAGGCCCCCTACTATTAGATACCAAAGAACATGTAAATTCTAAACTGTACAGTGTTGACTTATGAATTCTGTTGGTAAGCTATTATCACTTGTCTCTATTTCCTTCATACCTATCCTTAATATTAAAGTACTGCCCCATATTCAGTTTTAGGTTCGGAGCAAGTACTACACTACTCTCAGGTTCCAAACTACTGCATCCCGGTTATTAATGTTTTGATAAGGACCCCCCGTTTACTAATGTTACGGAAATTTACTTTCTTTGCAAACCCCTTTGTATTTCCTTCCTATGTTAGTACTATTTACGCCCAACCCTCAGCGTACTGATGTGCCTATTTTAGCTTTATACTCTATGACAACCTGTTTTAGTTCTTTCCGTCCTTGTATTACCATTTAAAGCCTTTTCTCAAATTCAAACCCCACCCCCGCTTTTTAAATTTCGGAATTTTTTCCGACCCCTTGTCTATTAGGACCCCCATTTATTTGGCACTTGAGAGTAGATCCTTTTTAAACTGCGCTAAAGCTAATTCCTCAATGCCTACTGTAGAGGGCAAATCTTGAAATTAGGGTTAACCCCAAACCCCCTAAATTGTACACTACAGTCCACCACATAGTGCTGGCATTGCCATTTTATTGCTGTGTTCTCAAGCACCAAAAATGCATGTGTTGAAAATTGCAACTGCCCAGCTTAGGTGTAACATCCACTTACTTCCATAGGTGCTATAACATCTAAATTACATTAAACGGAATGAAAGAGATGGCTAAAATAACAAAGTTTGTAATGTACTCTTAATTCATGTATCATATAATAAACCTTTAAAATCACTATATACTAAAACCTAAATATGAAACTAAATCGATTTTTAAAACGCTTAAAGGCTTCATTTCATGATTTTATACATGCAGCCTTACAATGTAAACACGGAAAGGCATTGAGCTTTTGAGGTATTTACATCCAAGGATTACAGAAACAATCCTCAACATCAACTACCAATTTTGGCAGACCTCGATAATTTCACACAATGCGTAGTACCAGTAAAATAAGTCCAAAGCTTAGCAATTCTACGGATCCAACACATTTAAGAAACAAAGTTCAGTGAGGAGCTCAACCAAACGAAGTCCACGTGATAATTACACGTCTAGGCCGTTCCAGTGCCTCAAATTGGCTTACCCACCAAATCCATACAGGGTGCGTCCCTGTCTTTTTAATGCATAAACAACGTCCATTGCGGTTACAGTTTTTCTCTTTGCATGCTCTGTGTAGGTTACAGCATCTCGAATAACATTTTCCAAAAAGACTTTCAGGACGCCTCTTGTTTCTTCATATATTAATCCTGATATTCGTTTTACACCACCTCTTCGAGCAAGTCGTCGAATAGCGGGCTTCGTGATACCTTGAATATTGTCTCGCAATATCTTTCTGTGTCTCTTGGCACCTCCTTTTCCCAGCCCCTTTCCGCCTTTTCCCCTTCCAGACATGTTTCACTTTCCTCTCTAGTTACAATTGTGCTTAAAGCGTGACTTCTACTGCTTCGACTCCTTCGAGTACTTATTAAACATTGTCAGAACCTCGAAGGAAACCTCAATTTTGATTGGATAAATTACGATTTCATGCAATATTATTGGTTGTAGCTTGAACCAATCAATTATCGTACACGCTTTGCTGTCTGTATTCCTGATCCTCAAGCCTAGTCGCTTAGTCGCCACACTTTGTGTCAGTGTTTGCAGACTTTTACAACAGTGGGAAAGAAAAAAGAGTGACCTCACAAAATGCAGACAGGATGAGGTTATGTTCTGCAAACGCCAAATTTGTACCAGGCAGTGGCGGTTCTGTGGGCCAAGACCCCGAGCTTTTGATAACCCAGAAGGGCCCCGTGTCTCAGAAAAAATTGAAAAGAATCACAGGAAAGCATGTAAATACATTCAGTAAATCTTAAAACAAATTCTAATTGGAAAATGCACAGCACAACCTTGAGGCATATCAATTTTAAAGGAAAAAGAACTTGAAGATTAATCTTGGTTATCGAAAACTTTTGAAACAAGGGCCCTGCAGATGATTTCGACCCGGACCCCGCGATTCCTAAAACCGCCACTGGTACCAGGCTACAAAATCATATTGCATTTGAAGCAACTATTGAAATCAGTTTGCAAATCTTGAGCAATGTAGACATATTTATTAACTTTTTCAACAAATTAGCATTCAAAAGGAGGCTGAGCCCCCAAAAATCTTCAACAGATTTAGCAAGGGGCTGGGTTATGGCACCTGTAGAGTAAGGGGGCAAGTTCAAAGATTTTCCGATAAAACTCGAAACCTTTATGTTCAGCAACAGCAAAAGTCCGAATATTTTCTGACGAAGTACAAAAATTTCCGAAAATCCGACAACTTCGGGAAGGATGGGGGACCATGGGCCCCTTCCCCCGGCCACATCCCAACTATTGCAAGTGTATTTGCCCCGAGGGGCGAAGCACTAAAGGAAATTTTGTAGAAGTCTCTGAAATATCTGACACAATCTTGGAAATCTTAAGTTTCAAAAAATTAAAAGTATTTGAAACTTTTGGAGAACATTGCTTGCAGCATCGCAAAGACAGAGTGCCATTTTGGTGTATGTTCTACTGATTTGCTGACTTCTTGATACATGACTTTGTATCACTAAATGGTGTGATAATTGCGTGCAACCTGTTTCCCATCAGGTTATAAAACAATATGTAATTATCTAGATTAGGCATTGTCTCTTGTGATCCACTCTATTGTAGACAAAATTGTTAAGATTTCATTTGCAGCTACTGGGGGCGCTATACTTTCGCCATAATGTACAAGGTGATACCTTCTTTTCTTCGATTAAGTCAATTGTGGTTCTATCACTTTCATAGGGAACTTGATTAGGATCGAATTCCCTTTCAATATAAATGGTCTTGCCAGTTTTATAAGTCATGAATCAGCAGTCTCACATGTTCTATTGAATTAATTTCCGGAAAATGTGTAGTCACATGTATGGTTTTTAGCCAATGAAATCAGCTATCGACGCGTTTTTCATCACATGCCTACTTCTTAACCAATCATGTTAGAAGTGATTCCCGCCAGGAATTAACTAGTACAATCAAATTGTATGAGCTTTCACTACAGTTCCTCTTTTCAGGCCGCTTTAACGAATAGCAACGTGCTCGAAGTGTGGCGAGACCGTTGATTCGCCTAACTCGGCAGTAACTTTATCTACACCATTCCATTGTATCTTTAACTATAGCCAACTTTGCCTACTCTTGTTTAATACCAAAATGGCCGATGAAGCCCAGACACTCAAAAGAGATTCAACGATGGTTGCAACCGCCACGGTATGTCCACAGATTTATTGTATATTTTGTTCAACAATCACATTATCCTTAAATTCCACAGTTGAAATTTATTTTTAGACTTTTGACCCTTAGATTTCGACATTACTTTGCGTTAGCATTCGAATTATATACCTTACTGTTCATGCATGCTCTAGGAAGGAAATGCAATACTCGAGAAGTTAGGGAAAGTAGACGAAGACGCCAAGACAAGATCTCAACAGAAAAAGATTGAAGATGAAGCAGAAAATGAGAGTGAAGCCACTCCAAAAATGGAAAGAACGACGACCATGGCTGCAACCGCTAAGGTAAGACTTATGGAGATACTTGTTTTCGTAGGCAATTCGGTAGTCAACGACTGGACGTGAACCGAAGTTTCGATTTGTTGCCGCTCGTTTTGGTATTCCTGACGATATCCCTTTATACTGTTTAATCCACAGAGTTGCCGCTAGCAGTATGTTTTGTTTTCTTCCCACGTGGAGATGTAGTTTGCGAAACAATAATGTTTCCATGAGTGTTCTATTAAGAAGTAAGTCGGTGATAAAGGGGTTTGCTTTTATGCTTTATGCTTTTGTTTGTTGGCAGATGGCATTTTGACGTTAGGCCGGTCGTCAGATTTTCGATTTGCGTTTGTGAGTAAAGTGCTATTTGAATTCGTTTTATCTAGATTTCACTTACTACAAAGCTAAGTCTGTGTTATGCTAGATTTTTACTTACAGATTATTAAAATTTGTGCAAATGCTTTATTATGTGTGACTTGAGTCTCTTTGTATACTATTCTCAATTGAATCAAAATGTTTAGGAAGGAGCAGACCTTCTGGATGGGGCTGAATTGGGAAAAACTAGAGGCGAAACAGCTAAATTAGAAGAGGAGGCAAAGGAGGATGAAGGTGAAGACGAAGACGAAAAGCCGTCCCTGCAAAGAGCTTCCACAATGCAAGTTACTGCAAAGGTTCAGTAAATTATCATTTGCTGGTTTTAACTCAATGTTTATTTAATTTTGATGTGTTGTTTTGACTAGCCGTATCAACCTAGTGTTATGCTCAATATGTTAGTCATTTTGTAGAGAGCTGAAGACTTAATGATAGAAAAAAACCTATCTCTTGAAAACCTCTGAGGAGGCCCCTTTAGTGCAAGCAAGAGCTTTAATCCCGACCTACGTAGGCTACGTCAATATGTATATCATATACATATAAATTCTTTTCAAATTTAGTGTTGAAAGCACCCAGAGCTTGTTGCTTAATCTGAAAAGAAATGCCAAACTCAATAGCAAGGGATCAAATGTTTGATATCAATATCAGGGACCTGTTTATGTTGCTTATTCCTTTGCAGGAAGGGGCAGAACTTTTAGCAGCAAGTGGGGGTGTTGTTGATGGAACACGTAGTGAGACAAAGAAAGTTGAAGAAGCAATGAAAGCAAATGAAGAAGAAAACCAGAGTGCAAATGGGACATCCAATGATGAAAATGATGGTGAAGGTGCCCTAAAGAGGAAAGGTACTATGCAGCTTACAGCTGAGGTAATGCTCTTTTTGCTGTTATTGTTACGCACTGTAGGTTTATTGATCCCCCATCATGGAAGTGACTTCATTGATTATTTATTGCTACATACTGGCTTTTGTTGCATCTGCAAGCACACATGGCCTCATGTTTTTGTAATATGGGATAGTTGTATGTTATTCTGTAACAGGTATTCAAGTGTCTGAATCACAATTCAAATGTCACATAATCAGTTAATAGACATTTTTGAACTTAGATATTACATTAAGACTTTCATTTATCATAGGAAGGAGAAGAGTTCTTAAAAAGGCAAAAGCTAGCTGACTCTGATGAGAAAGAAGCAGTCAAGGAAGTAGAGGCATAGTGTTCTGAACTTGTTGAGAAGGGGAGGGGACAACATCACTCATTCCCATCCGAAAACAACATTTTTTGTATATAGAGACAGTTCTCATTCTGTTGAAGCATTTCCTGGTGTATTAAAGTGGGGGACAGACATGTATAAAGGACATTGGTAGGATATTTGAATAGATGTTGCCTGTATCTTGTTTAGGTTATGCAGGCCCAACTGTGTCAAGTTACTTTGTATTCTATGACACTCATCTGCAGCATTATGGCCTTGTAGCTATTTTTGAAATTTCTGGTCGCTTATTTAAGACAAGTCTTTGTCAAAAGTTATTTCTTTGATAGTTGTTTCTTTGATGTGATTCTTTAAATTTTACTTTTCATTAGTAATCTTAGTTGTTTAATTTTGATATGTTTCATAAGATGAAAGGTTGCCCAGAAGTTTTATATTTGACTTTTTGTGAGTTATTCCCTCATTCCAGTAAGTTCACATGTACAAAGAATGACATGCTATACACATGAAGTTTTCAAGAATTAACCCTGGAAAATTGGCTAGTTTTGGCAAGTCATAAAACCTGTAATAGTTAGCAGTGCTTTTAGTGACAAATTTATTACAAGAAGGTATTTTGTAAGAAAATAGTACTTTACTGAGCAAGGCTGGAAAATTCAATAATGGATTATTGATACCAAAGAAAGATGATGAATTAATATGTTTATAGAGCTTGAATTATCTGTATATAAATTATATGGATTCTTTTTTATAGTACAAGACTCAGTTTCTAAGCGCAGTTTGTTTGCTTGGCAAATATTGCTATTTCACTCATATGTTCAGGCTGTTAAAAATAGGAATTAAATTTCAGTTGCCAAGACTAACAGAGACAGGGTTCTATTTATGTCATTAACAGAAGAATTGCAGGCTCACTTTTGTGAACAATTAAAAAAAATGTAAGTTTGGGCAATAAAGAAGTTATCTTATTTAAATATGTATGTGTTATGTTTCTGATCTACAGCAATTCATTCTGTTATTCATGAAGGTTGCCTTCGTTCAAGCACATGCAGTTTTTCACACTTCCTTTAATTCACATTTTCAAAACATCTAAGCATAAAAAAGTTACCCAAGAAAGTGTTGAAACTGGAAGTGTAGAAAAGCTAAGAATGTTTCAGCACTAGGCTGAAAAAACTCTTATGAAAACGTGTATTAGAAAGTTAACGAAAAGTCAGGAAATTCTGAACTTGATCTTGTGGGGAATTTTTAAAGCTGCACTGCGCTCAAAAATCGGGACTTTGCCAAAGGAACTACTGCATTGGAACTTAAGAACAGATAACGTTTAACAAGCTGTTACCTAAGACTTGCCTAGGAACTTAAAGTTCGGCAGGACTGAAACATGGAACTGTTTTTGATTTTGATCTTGTTGCAGATTTCTGTATTGCAAGTGGCCCAGTTTGCATTCATTGATTTCTGCGAAGAGAAGCGCCACCAAATTACAGCGCGTGCGCGGGTAGGAGCAGTGAAAGTAACCAACAGCAGCGTCAGAAACTTTCCGACGGGGGGCTGACATACCGTTAAAATTCTGCTATAAATGGAAAATGTAGTTTTCACCTTCCGAAGGGGGCTATAGCCCTCCCCTGGCATGGCACCACCCTGAAAGTAACGCCTCAAGTAGGGGATTGCACGGGTGGAAGCAGCGAAAGTGGCATCACGAATAGGGCTTCCAACAAATTGTGGCGACAGAAAACACCTGATTTACGGATGGTGCCATAATAGGACTGATGTGCTTTCACTGAAGTTTGGCGGGTGGAACAGTGCAACTGGCGGTGGAGTATATTCCCCCCGCACTACAAAGAATGCACTCTATCAAGTCACAGTTATTGGGAATAGATCTTGGAGTCTAAATTGACAAAAACTTTGCCTTGGAGCCATGGCTTGTTGTGGTCACTAAGCACGCAGATACAGCACAAAACCTGTGCTACAGCCACATTCTTTGACGGACTGGGAAAACCCCAGGGGTGTCCTGGGATGTTGACGTCATAAAATATTTTGATCGATGTTTATATTTGTATTTCCGGCGTATCACGGAAGTTGCACTTCTATTTGGAAAGCAATTTTCGAAGGGTATGACATTGTCCATTTTACTAGAATTCAGCTTTTACCGTGGAATATAGTTGGAATTCTGACACGGATGTCCTAATGTTTGACTGTTCATTTCCACCTGGCTATTGACCAAAGTCTAATTCATTATTACACCAAGTGGAATTTCAGTGCGGTATTAAATGTATCAACTTCTTTCGCTTTAGTCACGAATACAGTTTCCAGGCATACTTATTTGCCACTCGGTCTATTGCGAAATAGACTTTGCACCATACTGGAAATTCACTAATACAATCTTTCCTTGTTAGTTTTCTTGGTGGAATACAGGTTGGCATCGCCCATTATTACTTTATGTTGGCAGAAAGTATCCATATTTTTACTAGAATTTACCATTGACATATGGATTTATTCCCTCACAAGATGCTATGTAGAGCCCATGTGAGGACAAGTAAGGAAAAATTGTGTAGCTGAATGTTTCAGAGAAGTGCCTAACATGCTGTTACTTTTGATACAATCAAATGTGTATTGTACCTTTATATTAGTTTCGTTTTGATGCTAAGTTTAGAAGACTATTTTCCTTCTTGTGAAATACAAATATATGATGAGATAGTTTGTATTCACTTCACTTTTTTGGCTATCAGCATGGCATTCCATATTCTGATACTTTAATGCCACAAGTATGGTTTTTAGCATCCTACCTATGTAGAAAGGGCATTTATTTTCCTGGACAAGTGTATTTTGGTGTGGGGTTATTTTGAAGAAGTTTGAACAACTGTAACTAAGACCAAAGTCAGTATCTTCCTCAAAAACACTTTCATCAACAGGATGCCAATATTCTGCATCATTATCACTTTTATTTTGCAGTTTCATACAAGTTGGGAGCATTGCATCCCAAGCCTCCCATAAGTGTATCTCCAGGAAGGGGCCATTTGTTTACCACAGCCACCTTAGTTTCTCATCCCAACTAGTCATTTGAAGTATGAACTACCTTCATGTTTACAATAAGTTGTCTTCTTGTTAGGAATCTACCTCTGCCTTGCTTGACACTTCACCTATGAGCTCAGTTGGTATTGAAAGCATACTTACTTCAAAAAATATGGAAGTTAGTTATTTCAATCCTGTTTGTGAAGAAAGTTCATCATTAACAGCAAAAGAGGAGAAGGCATTGCCAGGTATATGTTCACCTTCTGAAGAAGAAAAGATAAATGGTGAAGTTGAAAAGGCTGGAGAACTTTTGGTATTAATACTAATTCTGTATCTGCTATGCTTCACATGCACTTTTCGTTTATCTCAAGCACTGTCCTAAGACCTCATAAAAATCCCATTAGCAAACTTGTTTGATATTAATTACTGTGCTGGAAGGGAAACTCCCCAGCTTTATTTACTAAGTGCCTCATATAAGGTTTAGTGATCTTATGTATTATGGAGTAGAATGCTACCTAAATTCAGTAACAGTTTATCCTCATTAACTAAAGGATGCTCCCTCTCAGAAAATTTGATACTCTCCCTGAGGGACTGGGAGCATCTGACCTTCATCCTGCCCCCTGAGGAGGCTGAATGCAAGCAGTCCACTATAAGAAAGGAGTCTGAAAGCTATAATTTGCCCCTATAAGCAGGGATCCCAGAGAGGGGAGCTAGTGTCCATCCTGCCTTTCATTTGGGGAAGCAGGGGGAGCAAAGTGCCCTTTTTAAAGTGCAAACAAGTTCTTTTCAAACAATGATGTGATACAACAGCAGTGAAATAAGCTATATGAATAAGCAATGGATGAAACAAAAATGTTTCAAGTAGGGGCCTTACATCCCAAAGAGCTGCCTGTACTAAAGGGTGAATCAGAGGTGTATATTCTAGTTGGTGCCCTTTTGCTCCTGTGGGTTCCCCTTCCCCTACTATCCTTCTGGCATCCTTGCCTATGGATGTGTAGACCTGTATATACAATATTTTGCATACATACTTCACAAAGTAATGGTTGCTGGAAGTTCTGTGATGTGCCCTCAGTGGAAGCCTTATCCTCTCTTGCCCGATATTCATGCATATATACCTGCTCAGTGCATTTTATGTTTTCTTTTTATGAGAAAGAGGAATTGGTAGAGGATACTAAGCTTGGAAGAAACAGTAGCAAAGTAACAAATGGTGTTAGCCAAGATTCAACAAATGCTGATGTAAAATATCTTAGAAAAGGGAATCACAACTTTGCAGTTACACTTGGTGTAGGTTGTCTTGCCTTTCTGTATCAATTTCATGAGATTCAATTAGTTGTGCATCATCTGCTGGACTGGATTGGTGCCAGGAATTTTCTAAAGCCTGGTACTCATTGGACATTTAAGTGCATTCTGGTGCTTGCACCCTTGACTATTTTACTTAGACCCAAGTGAAACCATTAATGCATTTAAATTCCTGAAGGCCAGCACTCAAAAAAATTTATACACACAGATCAACACTTTTTTATCTTGGCATTTAGCATTCTGAGGTACTACAAAATGTAACATTATTGCATGGACATTCATTGATCATCATTTGGTTTTGAACAATTTCCCTATGACCACCTCAGTATGTGATTTAAAGCCAAAATTACATACTGAGGTGTAGTGTTTCTGAATAGCATTCATAGAAGTTGTGAGAGATACATTGGAGTCTCAACAAAATAGCTTAATACATACAGCTTTTCACTTATTGAAGAATAGAAAGTATCAGAATCTGTGACTTCTTGTAGATATCATGCACCCAAAATCATTTTAATTGCCTTCTTTTTGTAGTACCTTTAATTCTCCTTAAATACTAAAGCGTTGTCCAAACAGATAGCTTTTTCCTTAGAGCTTTCCAGGCTCACCACTGTCCTCAGTTAGAAGCATGCCTTTAAACTTTTCATTATAAGTATGCCTGTGGATTTAAATTCCAAAGGTAAAGGCTCTAGGGCATGCACACTTAAACACACTTCAACACCCAGTGAGTACCAAATATAATGGGATGCTAACCCTTTTGATAGGATGGGGGCTAGCATGGGGTTAGCAATGTACTATAACTGCTGAAAAACTCTTAAAAGAGTTCTTCAACTGCTAACAGAAGAGGGCTTGCATATTTTAATTGGGGAGCTCTAGCACCCCCAAATCTCCCTTAGTGTCACCCTTGTTACTAGAGCAGTCTTAGAAGCATAAGTGGCAAATATGTACTGCATTATTACTTAGCTTCAATGTTATACCTCTTTATTTATTTGCTGTTTTTATATTTATGTTACTTCTATGTATTGAACTAATACATTGATATGTAAATAGTCTGTTGATACTACAGAACTTTGCCACAGCACAAAAAAGCAGCAACATTCTTTTGACATACTTAAAAACGTGTTTTTGTCCGACACTCATCACGGTATGAAAGCACTGGATAGTGACCTAATGGTTAGCCAAAATATATATCCAGATGCAGTTAATTTGTTAGGATGCATCTAATTGGCCCCAAGTGTGACCAATTAGGACCTATTAACATTGTTTAATTGGTCACACTTGGGGCCAATTAGACACATCCTATCACTTTAATTGCATCTGGATATATATTTGGGCTAACCTTTAGGTAACTATCCAACGTTTTCATACTCTGATGAGTGTCAGACGAAAACAGCGTTTAAGTATGTCAAAACAATTTTGCCGCTTTTTCATGCTGTGGTAATCATTGATGTGTGGGCAACCATGAAACAAGTTGATAGCAATGGGCTTTTAGCTCATTTAACTTTTTTACGTTGTTTTATATATGCATGTCAGTAAGTTCTCTATAAGATCTTATATTTCAGGGTCCCTGCTACCACTTTCCAACAAAACCCTTGTTCCAAGTTATGCTTGATACATTAGATTCATACTTATATCACATCTAATATTATCATTAGAATTAGAGATTATGACAAATTCAATAGAGTTGTTGCTATGTTGTTCCTAGGTTGTTGGCTGTAAATGACAAATTCACCATTCTTCTTTACTGCTTGATACCATAGGAAGCAAAAATTATTCTTGGAACAAAAATTCGTGGTAGAACACGCTCACAAGATAGAAGCAGGTCACTGAAGAGAAAAAGTGCAATTATGTCTAAGGATGTTCAAAGGCAACAGGTTATTTCATGATCTTGATTTTGCTGTTAGTTTTTGTATATGTTAAGATACTTCAAGTGAGTCGTATTGCCAGTGATTGCATTTCAATGCATGTTAGGAGCATGGAAGTTTTGCATTGTTTCCAGTTCTATCTCTACAATTACCTCTAGAAGACATTATTTGAATTCAGAAAAAAATAAACTGTAGCATTAGAGCTTAGCTTTTTTAATTATTATTTAGGTCAATGACTTTATTGATCATATTGGCTAATCAGTTGATTAAGCTATTGATCATTCCATGCATTGATTTTGTAACACTACAGATTTCAATTACCCTATGATCTCACATATAGGTGCCACTCATGTAAAGGTGCTGGTGCTGGTATCCAGATGCAGGCACCAAGGTGCCTTTATCCAACCCTTCTTTTCAAATTTTGGGTTTCTTTTATTGACAGTGAGAAGTGACATAAATAAGGGGATTTTCTTAAAGCATATGTGTTAAATACACATGTCTTTAATATTAGGCTCTAATTTTGAGAAAATATGTCCCAATACCTTGACAGTTAGTAAAACAGGGACCTCTAGTCCCTTTCCTCTTTAGTGTTCTGGTTTTCCTGACACACAGACTCTCATGGATTAATAGATAGTCCTAATGTATCTTGTAGTCTGTAAGTTTTCTTAAGTTGTTACAGACTCCAGGACAGTATTTTATTTGCATCTTCTATGGAATCCCTATACCAAGGGCTAAATAATGAGGTGATTCAAGGTGACAGTTAGCAAAAAAGATATAGGCACTGGGCATATATATTTGTCCCTATTTTCTAGATTTGAAAATGTAGAAATTCTGAATATCTGGATATAGGTGCCAGCACCTTTATCCAAGATTACACAGTAAAATTTTCTTTGTTCAAGCAATTTTATTGACCTCAATAGACTAAGCTACAATTTTTATTGCTTAAGAGATTCAAGCTCCTTTGTTCTAGTTTTTCACCATTTTGTTTGGTGGTAACGTTTTACTTTGTAGTAGATGAGTAGTCTAGCTTTTTGTAGGAAAGCAAGTTTTAACTCAACTCAAGACTTGTATTTTTCTTCTGGTAAATGTCTCTCTAAAGAAAAGTAAAGGAGAATATTAATTAAGAACACTAGAATTCATGTTGATTCACTCATTGAGTAAAATCTCAATATAATTCAGTATTTTGAGTCCTTCCATAAGTGACCCTATTCTGAGTATTGTGGTGATTTGGTAACAAGTACTTACAGTTTTTTTGTTTGATGGATTGGATTGGTTACTGACTTATATTTTCTTACATTAGCTTCTATTCTTGAGATACTCATTCATCTTTCTGTTGTTCTCTTTTATAGTCCACCCTGTGTTGTTTACCATTTCGTATTTTTGTCCTTCAGTCGTCATCAAAGACTTTTGTTCTTCAGCTAGGAAATGCAGCTTTGAAAAGAAAGAAACGTTGAATGGTGGAAAGAGTTCCAAAGTGAAAATTTCCAGAAAAGATGATGTGATTGCCTGTTTTATGACGATAACCCTTAATTTTGTCGCTGTCAGTCATGCTTTGATGGATGTAGAAATTAGATCTTTTTGAAACTAATTTCAGTTAATTCTAACTTTTTCCAGTTCTTCCTTTAGGACGTAAAGATTTTTTATTTTTTTATGATTACATTGTCCTTTGATTTCTGCTTCCTCTTCTAACGAGCGAGGACTGAAACGTTTTGCTAAGGGATGAAAAATTAGCATATGTTTGCGTTTGTAACAGTGTTTTCATTTGTAACATGTGTTTTCAGTTGAAACATGCGTTTTCATTTGAAACATGCGTTTTCATTTAACATGTATGCATGTGTTAGCAGTGTTTGCATTTAACAGCAATAGATATATCTTTATTTGCATGGAGTGTTTCAAAAAAATTAGGACTATGATATTTGGCTTTTAATGTCGTCAGTAGAATTTGATTTACTAAGAGTACTAGTCACAACAAAAGACTGTAGTCCTGGATTGCCAATCAAATTAAATTCCTTTTGAATCACAATCAAATTCAATCAAGAAGAAAGGCTATATGTTCTTTCTCTTTTGCTCTGAATTAGTACATAATGCATTGCAACGAAATTTGGTCAAAATTCAAGGTTTTTTTTTGCTCTTTACTGGAAATTAGTATATTTTGTAATTCGAACATGATTTGGCCGAAAAGTAAGTCTATAGTATTTTCTCATTGAAGTAAAGTGGTCAATTTTGTATTCCAAGGAAGTTTGGTCAAAATAGAGCTATAGTCTCCTTTGTAATGGAATTTTACTAGACTTTGAATTGCAACAATATTTGGTCAAATCAAGACTTAGTTTTTCCTTGTTAGTGAAAATTTTTAGACTTTTGAACTGCAGCAGAATGTAGCAAACAAGAAGTCTATAGCTTTGTTTTCACCAAAACTTAGTAGAGATTTGAGTCCCAACAAAGTGTGGCCAATGTATAAGTCTATAGTTACTCTTAGCGAAAATTCTTAGAGCTTGCATTGCCACGAAGTTTGCTCGAAATGTAAGCTACAGTCGTGGATTATTAATGAAAAGTTTTAGATTTTTGGAGTACAGCAAAACTTAATCGAAGGAACTGCCGCAATCTTTTCTTTTGATATACAGTATAACGTTATGAATTACAACGACGCTTTGCTAAGCAGCAAGCCTGCAATCCTTGCTTCGTAATGAAGGCTAGCAGATTTTTGCAATGGAACTACAGTAAGTCCGAAGCATTTGATTTTTAGCAAGCATTGGTAGACATGTGGATGGTCTTAAGGTTTAATCAGGCAGCAAGACTAAAGCATTTGTTTGTTAGAGGAAAGCAGTAGAATTTCGAATGTCAACAACTTATAGCCCAAAGTAGGATGTAGTCATTGGTTTTTAAGAAGTAGTATATTGTTGAAGCTCAACGTACGTTAGCCAAGAAGAAGCTATAGTCTGCTTTTATTGAAAACTAGATTTTAAACTGCAGCAAATTTACTAAAAGATAATGTTTGATAAAAAGTGGCAGATTTTGAACTGCAACAAATTTAATGACAAACAAGCCTATTGATCATAGTTTTTGCTTTTTAATAAATAATAGCAGATTTTTGAATTGCATTAAAGCAAAAGCTATAGTCTTATGCTAGGTTCACACTATAGATTTTTGTCTATAGATTCAAAAAGTCATCGACAAAAAGGAAGAAGTCGGGTAGACGCTTGTCTACAGAAACAACTGTTGGAAAACTATTTGCACGTTGTACTTGATGAAGTAAACATGGAAAGGAGATGCTTGAAATATTTATCTATGCTTAGATATTGAAAAATAAGGAAACAGACCAACGAAAATTAAATTCTATCGATCTATCGACAAAAGCTATGAGAAGTAGAACATGTTCTACTTCATCGACAAGTGAGTCGTCGACTTTCTTTGAACGTGGAGTCTTTGGTTGCACTTGTCGACATTCTTCGCTTTGTTGATGACTTTCCGAATCTATAGACGAAAATCTACAGTGTAAACCCAGCATTAGTAACATCAATCCACAATGAAAAATGGTAGATTTTGAATAGCAACAAATGCTAGAAGATTAAGAATATAGTATTTGCATTTTAAAGTTGTAGATCTTTGAATCACGGTAAAATTTACACAAACTGTTAGACTATACCATTTGTATTTGTAAAAAAATAGATTCTTGAATGGCCACATAACAGTAAGACAGCAAAACAGTAAGACTATAGCCTTCGCTCTTACTTAAAAAAATTAGACTTTTTGAATTGCAACAACAAATAAGCAAACAGAAAGTTAATAATCTTTGGTGTGCAGAAATAGGTAGTAGGCTTCTGAGTTTCAAAGAGAATTAGTCAAGAAGTGAGACTATAGTGTTTCTCTTTATCAAAAGCAGTTGACTTTTGAATTGAAATAAAATTTAAACAAACGGAAAGACTATAGCCTTTGCTCTTAATGAACAGTAGACGGTTGTAGAATTTGAACACAGTTTTAGTTAAAAGCGGGACTATAGTCTTTACTTTTAATGAAATGTACTAGACTTGTGAACTGCTAATGTATTTATGGAAAAAGTAAGGCCTTTGGCTGTCATGACAAGTTGCATACTTTTGAATTGCCAAAAACTTCAAGCAAACAGTAAGACTACAGCCTTTGATTTTTATGAAAAATGGTAGCTTTTGAATTACAACAAAAGTTAAATAAACACCAAAAGTATGGCCTTAGCTTCTGATATGAATACTATATTTTTGAATTACAATGAACATTGAGCAAACAATAAGACGATAGCCTTCGCTTTTTTAACCAGTAGTCGAGTTACGAATTGTACCAAAATATAAACAAGCAGTAAGACAATAGCCTTGTTTTTAATGAAAAATAGTATAATTTTGGACCAAAACAAAAGTTAGGTAAAAAGTAAGAGCATAGCTCTTACTTTTGATAAAAAGCAGTAAACCTGAGGATTTAAACAAAATTTAGGCAAACAACAAGACTATAGCTCTAGCTTTTAATGAATATTGCTAGAAATTGTGAATTGAAACAAACTTTAAGCACAAAATAAGACTATTGCTTTTACTTTTAATGAAGAATGGTAAAATTTTGAATTGGAGCAAACTTTGTGCTGAAGGGAAGACTATAACCTTTGCTTTTAATGATAAGTTGTAGATTTTTAAGTGAAACCAAATTCAATCAAAAATTAAGACTATGGCCTTTACCTTTGATGTACAGCAGGAGAAATTTCAGCTTAAGCTAAATTTAGAGAACAAGTAATACTATAGCCGTTTGCTTTTAATGAAAAGTTTTAGAATTTGGAATTGAATCAAAAACATGGCAAAAGTACGGCAGTCGTCTTTGCTTGAAAGAAGAAGCAGACGATTTTTTACTAAAACTAAATTTTAATCAAAAGCAAGACTATAGCCTCTGCTTTTGATGAAAAGTGCTAGAATTTTGAACTGAAATAGAAGTTGACCAAAATGTAAGGATGTTGCTTTTAATAGAAAATGGGAAACAGTATAATTTTGGATTCAAACAACGTTCAGGCAATCAGAAAGACTGTAGCCTTTGATCTTAAGGAACTGTAGTAAAGTTTGAATTCAAACAAATTCAAACAAAAAGTGAGTCTGTAGTCTTTACTTTTAATGGAAAGCAAATTACAGCAAAATTTCAGCAAACGGTCAGACAATAGCCTTTGCGTCTTGTGAAAAGTAGCAGATTTTCAAATTAATCTGAAGGTAAAACTATAGCCTTTACTTTTAATGAAAACTGGTAGATTTTTATTTGATGCAAGATTTAGGCAGACATTACAAGCGTAGCGGTTGCTTTTCCTAAAAATATAGCAGATTTTTGAATTACGACAAACATTAAATAAACAATCATAAGACTATAGCTTTATGCATTTATGATAAGTAGTAGTCTTTTACATAGCAATAAAGTTTAAACAAGCGGAAAGACTTTAGCCTTTACTTTTAATGAAAAGTTATTCAGTTTTGAATTCAAATGAATTTTATGCAAACAGTAAAACTACAGACTTTGTTTGTAAGGGAAAGTGGTAGAACTTGGAAATGAAGCAACATTTAGGCAACAAGTAAGACTATAGCCTTCGCTTTTGATTAAAATTAGTAGGCCATTGAATTAGAACAAAATTGAGGCCAGTGGAAAGACTATAATCTTTATTTTCCAGAAATGTAGCAGAATGCCCAAATGAAACAAATCTAGCCAAAGGTTATTGCCTTTGCTTTTAATAAAACGTAGCAGAATTTTGAATTGCACCAACATGCTAGCAAACAAGTAAGATTATAGTCTTTGGTTTTTAAATGAAGTGGCAGATTCAAGGACGTACGAATCGGGGGGCATGAGTTCTCTACTTTCTCATAAATTTTGTATGTAAAGTGCCTCTTTTCAACTTACACAGTGTCCTTTTTTGCACGTGAGGGTGCCCCTAAATGCTTGTGCCTTCCCACTTTTTGAATTTCTTCATAAGTCCCTGGGCAGACTGCTAATGCATTGTGAAATGGGAAACTATAGACTATATCTTAATGAAAGATAGCGGAATTTCAAATTGTAAAACTATAGCCTTTGCTTGTAATGAAAGTAATGCAGTTTCATATTCCATCAGAATTTTAGTCACATGGTAAAGTTTATGGTCTTCACTTCGTAATAAAAGAAATGCTATTTTGAATTCAAACGAAGTTTAGTCCAAATGAAGAACTATGGTTTTTGCTTTTTAATGGCATGCAGTACATTTTGAATTGCAGCAATATTTAGCGAATTACTAAAATCATGATCTTTGCGTTTAAAAGAAAAGTCGGAGACTTTTTAATTTCAACGAAGAATATCATCAATGATAACAATAGTCTAAGCTTCTCAGTAATGAAAAGTGGAAGATGTTGAAATTTTAGTAAATTATGATTCGTACAAACTACTGTTAAAGCATCATTTCCAAAACTTTTCCAAAATTACAAAATTTCCAAAACCATGAAACACATTTGTTTTGCATTTTTAAAACTCCATAAAATAGATATTAATGATTTTTGATGGAGTATGTTTTATATTTTAAATAGTAAAATGAACAAAGATAACATATACGGTACATAATGTGAGACTAGCTATATCCATTCTACGATATCTTACTAGAATTTTCCAAAACGAAAATCCAAAACTTTTCAATGGCCATTTTGAAAGCCTTCTCACTTCTAAACTTTCCAGGACCTGGAAAATGGCATTATCAATTTCCACAACATAACTTTCCAAAACCCGTACGAACCTTGTAAAATATAGCCAAAAAGTGAAGCTATATCCTTTGCTTTTAATTCATCGAAGCACAACTACAAATTCCAACGAAATTTAATCAATTGGTATGGCTTAACCTTTAGTCTCTGCTTAGTAACGATAAGTATTACGTTTGTCAAAAAAATGTTGTCAGGAGATAGGACTATAGTCTGCTTTTAATGAAAAATAGCAGAGTTTTCAACTCAGCCTAAGTGTCGCAAAAAGTCAGCTTATAGTTTTTCCTCTATAATGAAAATGAGATGTTCAAATTTCAATTAAACTAAATATCTAGAACATAGCAAAAATTAGAATAAATGGATAAAAGGAAATTCAGTACAACGGCAAGTCTATGTTTCTATCATTGTAATGAGAATGAGTAGATTTTCAATTGCAGTAAAGTTCGGTCAAAAATCAATGGTGCAAGCTTTGGGTGGTGGTGAAATTGGGTAAACTTGGTAAGGCATCATAGTTTCAGTCAAAGAGTAAGGACTACAGGCTTTCATATTTAGCTATGAACTCGGTTATATCCGTGGTTATCGGCATTTTCAATACTGGTGAAACAGCTAAAGCTGATAGTTTTTGTCATCATCTAGAGTCAATCATACTCACATTGAAATACGTAGACCTCACTAGAATGGTTGAGGCCTTAATCAGAAAGTGAAGAACATATGGTCCATAAAAAGAGTGCTTAGTCAATTTAGTACTCTTGAAATCAAACCAGACCTAAAGGAGTGCGGATATAGTGATACAGAAGACCTAAAGGAGTGCGGACCAATGAAAATGCAAAAACAGACCAGGGTCGCTCACTGCAGCAAAAGTGTTAGACTCCATTTTGCAAAAATCTTCCAAAATGTTCTCTTGTTGTAAAGAGAAACTTGTTACAACAAACCTAACGCAGAGACGTAAACTGATTTGCAAGTTTGAGAAAAAAAAGAGATGGGAAAAACAATAAAGGTGACATCAAAATCTCTAGGCGTCAAGTTAGCTATTTATATACAATATTAAAACTGCTTTGCAATATGATGTTTATGTTTCTTTACTGTACAACGCACCAAGACTTCTTTTCCGTTTCCATCTCTTTTGATGCAACGTATGTCACTTCATTTTCGATCTCTTCCTCAGATTCACTTTCCTCTTCGGAGTCACGAGCTGTGATGTAGGAGTTAACAAACTTGCAGGGGATGATGTCAGAGAGCTCATCACTACGGAGGAGCATAATTATAAACATCACATTGTTATGAGCAAAATGAGTAGTATGTGGGGTGTAATTCAAAGTGGTTTGGAAAGGAGAGGGGAGTATCCTAGATTGTCCTACCAACAGCAAAATTTAATTACTAACTAAATACTTCTCAAATAGTGGATATTTAACATCAAACGTGAACACTTGCCAAACTTACCTTGCTCGTCTTTTTTTCCCATTGTTTGCTTCATTCCAAGCCCGTAATTCAGAGCCGCCGGTTACAATATAGATCTTACCGTCAACAATTGACGCAGCAATGCAACTGATGTGTCCCAAGCTGTCATCTGAAATTGTCCCGAGATAGTCCATATTTGGGAGTAGTCGCACTAGAATATAGATTTTGATATCAAAGATAAAGAAGAATTTTGTACTCAATTGGAATCAGTCTTATAAATAGGGAACCAGCCTTATAAATAGGGGACCAGCCTTATAAATAGGGGACCAGCCTTATAAATAGGGGACCAGCCTTATAAATAGGGGACCAGCCATTTACATGCGAGCTACCACAGGTGAGAATATATCCCTAGGCTTCAGCTTATTCAAAATTCCCTCTGGAACCACATGGAAGGCCTTGGCGGGCCGTATGTTTGACACCCCTGGGATACAGCAACCATTTAAAATGGAGGTCAAGCAGTGTCTACAATTTAATTTCATTTTTAAATATTTACACATGATGGCCCCTTAGATCTAAAGTCTGCTTTACAGGGGGCCATGTCAAAACTAATGACAATGATACATATACAGAAATATATATATATATATATATATATATATATATATTTATATATATATATATATATATATATATATATATATATATATATATATATATATATATAT
>OLMO02000009.1:21649788-21698820 GCA_900291935.2 Cassiopea xamachana | reverse complement strand
TATATATATATATATATATATATATATATATATATATATATATATATATATATATATATATATATATATATATATACACACACACACACACACACACACATATACATATATACAACTAAATGAAATTTTACACAATACCGGCACAGAGATAAACTAGCCGACCACATTAATTAAAGTTATACTGTAGCATATTTCTATATTTTACATTTTATGTGTGCTAAGACAGATAGTGGATAAACAGTAAAGAAATAAAATGAAATGAAATGTGAGAAAACAATAATTGCTGACGACAGCTGCCACTAAGGTTCGAAGCTGCCCGAGGGTGGTGCCCGCCACTCTCGCGTCTTTGTCGAACCCTGACTTTAAGCGTCAGTTATTGGAGCGAAGCTGAAGAAAATCGAGCAGGAACGGAATGATAGTCAGGTTACCTACCATTGATATAACCACAGCCTCGGTCAATATCAAATCCAGAACAAAAAAGGTAGCCATTATCACCATCTACCAATACTGTCATTGCATCTGTTGGACTGTATTCTGTAAGATTATTTCTAAGTTTGGCAACGTTTCCTGAAAATGAAAATATTTCATTAGTACGATACATCAACAAGCAAAATAACAGTCATTAAGTCCATTCAGTCATTCATTAATCCATTCATTAATTCACTCATTCATTAATTTATTCATTCATTCCGTGGCTCTTTTGTTTCCTGAGCGACATTTTCGTTCATCGAATCAATCAACCCTGCACGTATACTTTCATATGTCCATTGAGACAAAGGCCCACTACACACATAATAAATGTTTTACATGATATATTAATTAACCAGATCATTAGAATATCTACTAATTAATTATGCATGCATTCACAATTTAATTCAAAAAGTCCTTTCACTTTTTAATTGTTGATTTATGTGCTAACTTGCTCTTTCTTCACTAATTCATTCGATCATTCACTCATTCATTCGATCATTCACTCACTCATTCGATCATTCACTCACTCACTCATTCATTCATTTTTTCTTTCTTTCTGCTACTTATTTACTGGCTCCTTTATTCCTTTGATCATGCAATATATTGATCATAAGATTAACAAATTTAGCAATTCATTCAGTCATATTTATGCAGCTAATCATCCATAAAGTCAAATATTATCATCAAAATTAATGCTAAACTCACTAGAAGCAAATTCATACGCTTTCACATTAAAACCATCATCTCCCCAAAAAATTTTATTTTTGAACGTGGCAATGCAATTCACTTTGCGAAGCTGGATATTGTTTACATCAGAAGTACTTGTGATGTCAGCATTCCTACTTGCATTCGTATACGATGATATTGAATCGATATTTTTATAAATGTTTGATAATTCTATCAACTCCCTGTTTCCCAATCCATATTTCTTGACACTATCAACTGAAGCACAAACCAGCTCACAATCACCTGCAAACTGAAGAAAAGATACACTTTAGCCAAAGCTCTCAACCAACATTAGGGCAATCTACTCTGATGCAAAACCATGGGCAAAAATTCCAGAAATGCAAATTTTACAGGAGGATAATACAGAATAGGTCAATTGAGAGGAAGGCGAGGAAAATAAAACATAAATCAATTATCATGATTTAAGTAACGTTATATTCAGCAAAAGGTAAGATTTTGCAAATAGTATATGAAAACAACCGTAAAAATACAATAAATAACCAGTGACGTCATAAGTCAATATGTTTGGCAAGCAAGGCAAAGTTGAAATGTATACTCCCAATGTGAAACCACAAAAATATAAAAGCAACGCTTACAGTCAAAGATACAACAGGATCATCAAATATTCTGGTTGAACAGGACATAGTCTCCTTCTCTACATCGTAAATATCAACCTTTCCTCCTTCTATAATAAAGAAAAGGAGACAACTTTAGTACGAGTCGCATTCTATTATTTCTCTAAACTACTTGAGTTTGGTGGATACTAATTAGCAAGAATTTCCAGTTGAAAAGAAGTCAATTGCCGAAGGGCAAATCCAATTCCACACCCATATTTTCTTTTCTAAGCTTTCCATCTCCATATCAACCACAAAATCTCACCCCACACTCTTCATCCTACAATTCCTATCCCACGCATATATCTCTAAACTTCCACCCCAGAAGTGAAACCGCTATTAGCGATATCTTGCTGGGCAAGGTGAATCAGCTATAGAGATGATTCTTCACTTTTCATTTACACTAGCAACTTGCAGTTTGAATTTCAGACCAACTCTGGTGTGAGCTAGTCGGTTGATAATTAAAAGCTACAAACCATTTCCTATGGCCAATAATCCATTGTTATTGTACGCCAAGCATGTGACAGGGTTGTAGACGTAAACAGTGGCGAGACTATGACCTAATCAAATGGAAGTTTGGAATCAAATTATCTCAAATAGATAGTCAATTGAGCTAAGTTCTAATGCAGTTAAAGTAACATTTATGAATCATTTAAGTGTTTCCTAAGAACAACTCCCTTGAAATAATAAGTAGGTTCCAAACTTCTTGCAGACAACATATACACACTTTTACTATAAGAATAAAGTTTATAGAAACATTAAGGCCCAGAATTGCAGAAGTTTAAGAATAATTTAAGAATAATGCAAGGCTCCAGTTTTATCAAGAATTAGAATTGCTGTGTATTTGATTTAAAGTACTATTTGTAGATTAATTTTTTTGCTATCGATATAATATTTGCTATCCTGCTCCGCTTTTATTTTGCTTTATGATGAAGTAGGATATCAATAAAGATTTGAATGTAATCCATTGATTTTACACCTTCGACATTTAAGAATAATTTAAGAAAAATCTAAGGCTCAAAACCTAAAAAAATTTAGAATATTGATGCTCTGTGAAAAATTAATTAGTCTTATAAAAAAGTGTATTTCACACATCATACTGAATTCCCATGCAAATGCCTTATTTTCTCAGATATAAGGAAAAAAAGCCCGGGAGTGTGTTCAAAAACAAGGCAATAAGGTAGAAGAAGTTAACTGCAGGGAACTATAATAAAGAAATACCGAGCTAGATTGATAGATAAGAATGTAAGTGGGAAGTTAACTAGCCAGATATAAAAATTGATAGCTAATGCTTATCTTAAGTGTAATTCATCAACTAACTTTTCACTCAATACTCAGTAAATTTCTGTGCTGATTGAAACTAGCATCAAGGCAATGATCTATATTGCTCTGTGTTCTCAGTTTCTTTCAACTACATAAAACTTCAATTGCACTTAAGCAGGTCTACCAAGAGCTGATATTATAGAGGAGTCTTTAAAAAGGCAAACAAGTGCAAAGACTGAACAAAAATTCAAGGCACCTCTTTTTACTTCCCAAAATCTAATGGAGCAATCTTGAGATCCAGTTACTGCTTTGTTTTCTGAAATAAGTAGGATTGCAGAAATGCGTCCAGTGTGCCCACCCAAGCTAAAAATTTCTTCATAAGTATTTGCATTCCAGATCTTCAGACTTGTATCGTGCCTGGAGGTGAAAAATGAAATGAGATGTGTTTGTGATATGTAATATATTAAAGTTAACATCTAAAGGTAAAATAAATAAAAACAATGAAAATATTAAGATAAATAAATATAAAACAATACAGATAGAACATTATACCAATGAATAGAACACAAGTTTAAACAAAACAGTAAGATAAAACAGTAAAACAAACAAACCCTCCGGAGAGAATAATTTCCTCGCTGAAATCAACAGCACACAATGGATGATGATGCCCTTTAATTATTCGAACAGCAAAATGCGCTTCTTTCCAGTAACTTGGGCTACCTATCTTTCTCTTCCCTCCTATCTTTTCTCCACTCTTTTTAATTTTCTTGTCCTCAGCACCGTTGCCACCATGCTGAATCTCTACTAAAGTAGCAAAGTCAGGAATATGAAGCATTTCAAAATGCAAGAAGGAGGGAGCAAACTTACACTAAGTAAACCTATCCATAAATTTAAGGTGGTAAGAGACATTAGGGATGCATTTAATATGCAAAGGCATATTTGTGCAAAAGTTACACACTGCTTTTTATGAAAATAATTTACTTCTTACTCAGCTTCAAAATTCTAAATTTTTGTGATTTTGAGGCGCAAGTTAGCTGCCACAAATGGAACACTAATCTTATGTATTGAGGAAACAACAACTGAAAGCAGCAATTTCCAAATATGCATGACAGAAAGAATGCCAGCATTGTAAGCATAAAGACACCAGCATTGTTACCCCTTCACTAGTAAAAGAAACTTTAACTCCTTCTTCAAAACAAGATCTACACCTCTTTCTATAGAAATGCCTAATTTTTCGCTGAGTGTCAGTATTCTTAGACTTGTCAATTCTGAGTCTATGATTATTCTTATAATCTTATACGACAAAACTTGTAAATTGGCCTGAAAACCAAAGGAAAAAAATTGACTTGTTAATTTTATATTTGTCACATAAACAAAACAAGAATGGAATAAAACAGAGCAATACAACAAATTTAGTATTTGCATTAAAACTTTAATCAACAACAAATTCAAATAAACAACAAATCCGAGTTCTAATGAACCTTGAGTCTTGCATTATTCGTAAAGTATCAAATTTCAGAGAATTGGGGCCTATGTTTTATAAACTTCATTTCTATAAAACCTGTGTGTGAAACAGCAAATGGTTTATGTACCTTCCTTAAGGGAGCCATCAAAACTTTCAATCTGAAATAATAAGACTTGGTATACACTACATATCACCATTGTTTTACGACAAATCTTTATGAAATTCTATCAAAAGTTTTAAACAATATTAAATTATGATTTCCACAATTTCCAATTCATATTTTTTAATTATGCAAATTTATGCATAGCACGCCCGCATTTACATTTCCGACTGGTACAAGAATAATTTCAAAACCAGGAGAGATAATGAGCTGGAATTTTCACCACACATTCGACAACTGGTGAGAGATGCTTTAACCAGAGGGAGTATTTATATCTGATCTCATATAGAAATAAAGCAGAAAAAGACACTGCTTTCATGGCAACAGCTACCATTATGAAAACTTTAAAAAATCTTCAGTTCAAAACATTCATTACCGCAAGAGACACAAATGCTGAAACTTTTATGTCTATAGAGCAAGCCATTCTATGGAATACCTTTGCACCAAAAAGATCACCTTTGAAAATTCTACTTCTAAGAAAATCGCAATTAAAGTTAAGTGAACAATTACTGTCAATGAAATGAAAATGGTAACAACAATTCTGCAAAAATTTTAGTATTTGCGCACTCCAAAATACGATTTTATGACTTCAAGTGGCTCAGGCCTTGTTCTACTTTAATAGGTTCTGTTGACCTTTCTGCAATTTTTTCCATTTGTTTAACTGTTGCTAAATTCAGCAATTTTTTTCCTTCAACAAACAGTTTATGCTATTTTTGTTTGTGACATAAATCATTTACTGTCTTCTGTTTGATTTCCCTCTTACTCCCTACTTTCCTATCTTGACTATCAAAGCTCTTGGATCATACGGCTCTTTGAGCTTCTTGTTCTGTTCCCTCTCAATTCTTTTTCTACTCAAAACTTCATGCTTTTTATATTTCAGATATCTTCTGTGATGTTGAAGGTAGCCTTACAGAATCTGCCCTTCTAAACACTAAACAGGTATTAGTTCCAATAACTTTAATGCCACTAGCCTTCATTATTACCACAGCAGAAATAATTATCTCTGCCACAAAAGGTACTTTTAGGGCATATCTGCTGCATCAAATTGTTTAAACTTTCATTTGTGTTTTGAGTTAGCTCTATGATACATTTCTTCAGCAACTATGTCAGTCCATACCCGGAGACACGTGCGATCATACGTGCGCCTGTCCACACACGTAAAAAATCCCCTGCACGAGCGAAAAATCACCCGTGCCAACATCACTATTACCAGTACAATCGCAGGTGCCAAATAAGAGCTATGTTGTTGCAACTGCAATACCTAGTGACTGTCATTTTTTGCTTTCATTACTCTGCTTTATCCTATTTTATCCTAAATCAAATATTTGACATTCTTCAGCAACATGAAACTCTTTTGCGGATAGATAAATCTTGCATCGCACGTACAAATCCAAGTAAGTAAGAGCAATCACTCGTGAATACGAGGGTACACACGCGAATTGACGCTCGTGCACCGATTTCTTCAGAGCATGGACTGCTGTGTCATGATAATCTTTCAAAAATTGGCTTTAATTCTTTATAAAATAGAAATGGGAGCAATTGCTTTTGACTGTATGTTGATTCGTTGGTGAAAATGTCAGAATTAAATTTACATCAAGATGTTTCACCTTTGGGACAAAATTTGTGCTGAATTGCAAGTGGAATATTTTTTATGGCATAATCATATGATGAAAAATTGCACAAACAGCATTTTGCACGTCAATAAGGATTCCTATGTTGTTATGAATAGCTTCTCCATAGTTCCTTTGAAATCTATGAATTAAATTCTTTGTGAGTCTTCCCTTTGCTCAAACTGACTTATTATCTGCTAGTTTCCTGCCTTTGTTATTCTTAAGATATTTCCTTCTCCATTCTCTTTTGAATGTGACCTATGCACTTCTCTTTTAATACATTATACCTGTTTACATATAATTCCTGCATTCCTGCTTGAAAAACCTTAAATGTGTCACTGTTTCCATCACCTACGAAGGTAGCATACTACAATTTGTACAGATCACTTTACCTTTTGAAAATTGATAAAGCACCATTTCCTTCCAACCCAACTGAAGAACCCTGATCATTTATGTGGCATTGGCTAGCATGATCTTCCTTCCACTTTTTATACTATTTACTACATCTGTCATCATGACTGTGCTTCTTGCATTCAAAAAAATACTTAGAAAGAACTTTTTAGTCAAGGATTTCTCCTGTTTCAACAAGAATTCCCAACACCACATTATATTTTGGGGAGTACTCTCTCTTATGCCAAGTTCCATTTATCCTTATTGCAACAGGTATGACTCCATGAGAAGAACTGCTACCAGCTTGTGGATTTTTACGCAATATAAGCTCTCTTATCCTTGAGACTGATTCTTCCATCCTAATTTCTCATTCTTTTGCTCTTGTGCGTGCTGCAGAGTTTAAATGTATTGAAAATGAACATCGAGCATGGTTTTAATGGCTTGGGTGGATTCATTATTGCACAAAAGTTTTCCAAGGCGTTTTTCCACCTTTAAATGTGTTGCAAGCCAAAACAGACCTCTTGTTTACTTCAAAAACTCCATGTTTAACATTCTCACTTGAATAACACTTTGTTGCTGCATTACACTCAGAGCATTTCATTATAAACTGCTCTGCTAAACCATGCTTTCTTTTGTTGTCTTTCCAAGTGCATATTTGGGATTTTGGGCTCTTGCATTTGTAAACAACAGTAGATACCAACAATTCTTGGATTTTACTCATGTCAACCAGAAAATACCCAGTGGCCAATGAAGGATTCTAATGTTTTCTTTTGCTAACACTATTTATGTGCGATATGTATTTCTTAAACCAGCAAAAACTTTCTTTGTCTTACCATTTCCCGACGCCTTAGTTATGTTCTTTACAACTGACATGACTTATATAAAACTTACCAAGTATAATTAAAACAATGAACCACAGCCTAACCTGAACTTCATTAGAGCTACCAAACTTACGAAATCGTGCTGAATAGTAACCAAGTCTTTTAATAGCTTCATTTTAACTCATATTGACAACACAGGTTACCAAAAACGAGTTCATTTGAATTACAGGTAGATCAAAGAGGTATTTGAGCTATAAGTGTAACTGTTTTAACGCACAACGGTAAAACTTTCCCTTAGCAATGAAAAAATATTGTTTGCTAGGCAGAAAATATTCACTGGTGTTTATAATATTCAGATTATATGAGAATTTGAAAAAGATATGCTGGTTCTAACTATCTCCTAAAATTATGCCATGGTTAAGGGCCAGACTGCTAAGTTTGTAGTGCGCTCCGAATTTATTCGGGACGCAATTTTAAACGCAAAGGGCACGAATCGATTTTCAAGAGCGCAAAATCGATATTTTCGTTCTTCTTAACTTGCAAAGAGCACGAGGGCCTATTCATTTTGTAATAATAGCAAAACAGCGCAAAGCGTTTTGATTTATGATTGAAAAACTCGACTTTTACACCGGTCACTAAACAAGGCACAGGCGCAAGTGACTATCGTTTACGTCCTAAGAAACGCATTTACGTACTGTATTGATGATATTTTTCAACTCCTGCAAAAGAGCGCACTATTTTTACAATAGCAGCCAAAAGAGCGCAGTTTAATCTCAGAAATTCACCTTCCGTGCGCAATTGTCAAACTTAGCAGTCTGGAATAAGGGTTGATTTTACAGAAAAAAAAACAACATTTGAAAAAATTTTATCCGACTTTCAAACTGTTAACGACTACCTTAAGTCAAAATATTTCCTAACTAGCTTTCTATAAACATAAAAGATTCCATAATGATTAAATGTTTATCTTCCACTTTCTACAGATCTTTGAAAAGGTGAGGTGAACGAAATCATTTAACTTTGTTTCATATAGCTATTCAAAATGGTTGCAACAATTGTACATAAAAGCTTTAAGGAATGCTGGAGGCGTTGTCTGACGTCAGAAGCATAGATAGAAAGGCTTAACTATTTTCAATTGAGATAATGGAACCGTGGATTTCGCTTTTTTAGGCTTTAAAGTCGCATTAACACACTATACAATCAAACATACTATACAATCAAACGTATTAGCATATACAATGCAACAAAAGAAGCCGTTGTGACAGTGTTGTTAAATCTCACAAACAAATTACAAACATATATGGAAAGAAGATCAGCCATAAACATCCAGGAAAGATAGAACTCCGCTCTCACCTTGTTTGACTTGATTTTTCTGTCTGTTTTCGATATGTCCTCGGGAGCCGCTTTCTGATTCCATTAAAAAATCTTCATCACACTTGCTTTGCTTTTCGTTCTTTAGCACTTGTTTAGGGACGTTCTCTTGTTCAGTTTGACTTTCTGCTAAAGTACCTAACTCATTCTTTTCATAAGGTGTACTAACTCCCTCTTCACTAGTTTGCATGACTTGCCCTTCCTCTGCCGCATTGGAGAGCAAGTCTTGCAGTTGGGCTCTGATCTCATCTCTACGGCTGATCTACAAGTAAAGATCCATTACAACAATCTTTGATAACATGCTTGCCATTGCTTACAAGACAATAGGGTTCATTAGTGTAACGCTGTGCAATGTCTACTTTTAGAATATTCTAAATTTTGGCTTTAAATTCTGTGAAAGCTCTTTGAAATAGCTAATAGTGAAAAATTTTAGCTCGATCTGAAAAATAATGGCCGAGATAGAGGTAACTGAATGCTTATGCAGTTCTTATAAAATCACTGTATTTGAGTCAGGCTCTAAATAATTGGAACCAGGAGCAAAACTGATCGTATATCATCCAGACTTGATATTATTCGCCTAAAAGTGCTATAAAATATCTATTTTATGGTCCTCTTCCATTTCATGTGGTCAACGTACAAAAATTCTAAAAATACATTATATGATATTATCACAAATGAGATCTATTGATGGCAACTCATTCCTTTATATCATGGGCAGTGCCATCCACCATGCTTGGGGGAATTCACCAGGTTACACCTATGACTAACCACGCCCATTAATGACTACACCTATTCTACTGCAAAATAGTGACTATTTTACTACCTCAGTACAAGAATGTGCAATAAATGGTGTAATGAAGGCATGATAAAGATCAATAGTATAAAATTAGAAAGAATTAAATCTTACTAGCACTCTCACCCCATCCCTAAAATATTATCCTAAAAATGTGGGCAGATAAGAACATTGCCACTGAAGACAACCTGGGGGTGGGGTTTCCCCCAGTCTCCCCTCCTCTATGGTGCCACCACTTTTTTACATCTTCCATGACATTTCAAGAAATGAACTTTAATCATCTTTTGCTTTGTGGTATTCAATATTTTCTAGGGGGGGGCATGTTAACTTTCTTGGTCCAAATAAGGGGGCTTGTTGGAGAGGGGGGCTAAAAAGAGATTTTATGATATTCAAATGAGAAGCTGCTCAAGACTCCAAGGGCATTGCCATCATGTAGTTATTTATCTAAAGATAAAAGCTGACTCTTTAAAAAGCATGATAAGGTAGTAGCCTGGTACCCCAGTCCATGCAGTACCCCAGAGGCATAGCTAGAGGGGGTGCAGGAGGGTGCTAAGTCCGCAACATTTAGGACATTGACAACACCTGTCCATAAATTGATAATCTCTGTAAGGAAATCCATGCTATTACTGATAAAACTTGAGGGAAGTCTTCTTTGTCAGCAAATCTGGGTTGTGCACCCCACAACAATTTCCCTTAGCTTCACCCTGCCATTAGCCCCTTGGGTCCACTGCTTACTTAAACATATGCTTGTGGCAATGAAAGACAATTTTTATCTACATTCATTAATTTGATTAAACAGACTGAGTTATATCTTTAAAACATTTTTTCCTGTGCAAGCAATTGTTCATTCACAATTTTCATGTCAGCCTCTAAAAAAAGATTCTGATGGTTTCTTGTAACACTGAGAGTGATTAAGTTCAACTTACTTTTCAATATTTTCACAATGATGATGCATGAGAAATGAATAAATGAAATATATGCAGTTGCCTTTGTTTAAATATAAAATTTTAAGTCAAAAGCAAGCTGAGTTACAATAGGCAACCTACTAGAGAGCAACAATATTTGAGACAAAGCTACCCCTACACTACAATGCACATAAAAACTAAAACCCTAGCCCAAACATGACATACCATGACAGTGCTAGGGAGAACTTTTTGATTCAGTTAAGAAAGATAACTGTTTTACAGGAATGGCAGTCACTGCTTTGCAGCTTTGCTTAGTGGATAATGGATCATAGTTTTGCAATTGTACCCATCTTGATTTGCAGAGAATTTTATCATCTTGTTATGTTTGATGTTCCATTTCAGTTTGATTTGTGGTTTCATTAGGACATTTTCTACACTTCTTCTCTGGGGTACAAAATTAGGTAGCATATGCCATTCTTGTGCTGCTAAAGCTCTTTTCATGCATAGATAAAGATGCAGAAACATTTTTGTCAAATAAAAGGTATATGAAAGCAAGCAAGGAAGAATATATTAAAGGAATAGAACTAAAGGGGCCTAGTAACAGGCAAGGTGCAACAGCCAGCAACAAGGAAGTAGGAAGCATCCAAAAAGTGGGGGGCATATGCATTCAGAGGGCACCCTCACATATAAAAAAGGGCAGCTATACAACCTAAAAAGGGGCACTTTGTATACAAAGTTGTGAAAAGTGGGGGGCACATGCCCCTGTGCCCCCCTGGTTCATACATCCATGGTCTACAAGAAGGTGGAAAAGGTAGAGAAAAGATGGGGATATGGAGAAAATTTTTAAGTTCATACTCTCTAGAATGTCAGAAAAGGCCCATTTTCAAATAATGTGGACATGACTTGTATCACTCATCTCAATGCAGAGAAGGAAAATGATCCCTCCACCTGTTAACAGGTTGAGGGATCATTTTCCTTCTCTGCATTGAGATGGAAAGAGAAACATGTTTCAATCAAAGTTTGATCCAAAATACACTTATCTCTTTGTGTGAAAAAGATTGAGAAAATGAGACAAAGAATTAAACAATACTCGAATATGAGAGTTTCTCAGGGATACACAAAATTACAGTTTGAAACTTCTGGGGGGCCTTGCACCCAGGCATTCTTTGGCTACGGGCCTAACTGATAAAAATACCATACTGAGCCAATGCTGTATATCATCACTTGCTCTCTCTCTCTCTCTCTCCTGAATTTGTCTACCCGTTATCAAAGGAAATTTTTATGAAACACCAATGTGCACTTCCTGTAAAATTATAATTAATTGTTAGCGTTATTTGTACGTTTTTTGAATAAGATTTCATTTAAAATCCATATAACAGTAGCTACACCTATCAAAAACACAAGTAGTTGTCAAGTGAATCTGACTGGTGGTCTGACCATTGCATGTCCATCTCTTATAGAGCAAATTCGCTGATCTGTTCTCGCCCAAGTCGACCATCATTCTAACAAAAAAGTTATCAAGTAAAAGATTATTATAATACCTTTTCAGATTCTTCATCTGACAATTCTCGTACACCGCATAATCGCTGCAAATTCTCAATCTGGCGAAGTTTCTTCCTGAGCTTCCTCACATTGTTGTCCACTTTTGACTTCTCTACCTCCGCCATATTTACAGCACATAAACAACTTTTCTACCTGGCAGCCTCGTTCGCGTTAACTTTTTGATGTTGACCTGTGACCAGTCGCTCTCGACGATGGTGCGAATGTTAGCTCTTGGGGGGAGCTTACAGTCATAGCATGAAGTCAATGCACTACGTAAGTTATTATGCTAGCTTCCACGGCAATTTGCGCACTTTGTTATTGGAATAGATTGATCAAAATTCTGTAAATTGTCACATGAGCAATTTTCAATTATGAGGTATATCCTCAACTCTGGAATAGAGCAGAGATTTAATCTATGAATTTCTGAATTCGTACATTATCTAGAGAACAGAGCTTTCTAACATAAAAACTCGGGACGAAAATGCCCCCTATTCCCTAACATTGTCCTCCTAGTAAATGGATTTTGACCCCAGTAAATTATTCCTGTTTTTACAAGCCTTATTGTAGAACTGCAAAATCGCATTTGATTACATCAACCAAGGTTCAAAATGTGCTTGTAAGTAGTAGATATGAAATATGTAGATGCTTTTTAAGCCAAATTCGAGGAGGCCTCTTTTGTAAAACAGCTGTAACAAAGTTGTTGAAGGTCCTTTTTGCCACACAGTGACCGCTATTCTCGTAACATATCGGGGAATGCGTTCTAAGCCAAAGTAACAAACACTGCACCCGCAAGTTCCCTAGGGACACTTTCCCTAGCCCTCCTTCCTTGAAGTAAGTTACAGTAATTAGAGGCTTTACACTACTTGCTGCAAGAACTAGTTAATGGCTGTTTCTAAGATTCTGATTGAAACGCACTTGTTTTTATGACACACCTGAATTTACTGTTAGAAAATGAATTAAGTCTGTTAAAAGAGAACCAACGAGCTACCTAAAAACTGTGCACGATTTGGACCAATTTTTGTCAGCGGTTTGTAGTCGGGACTGGTTGCTGAAGTTATCGGGGATGTGATACCCCCAGACTCAAAAGCATGTGCCATTGTTCAGAAGTCAGATCCAGGGCCATGTATACAATATCACAGCCTGAAAGGAGACGTCTCTTCAAATATTCAGTACTGTATTCTCCATTATATCTAATCAAACACAAATTAAAAATAATAGCTAAGAAATTTTCTCCTCATATCAATAAATATTATTCAAGACTTATATGAATGTAAATTCACTTTTGAAATCTACTGTTCTGTAACGTGAACAAGTTCGAGAGGTGTATCACTCGTGAAGAAGTCTACAAAACCTTTTTTAGGACCTTTTGCAACTTTTTGGAATTTTCAATTTGATTTTTGTGACTTATGTGACTTTTTACGGTATTCGTGATTTTATTTTGCTATTCTGTAGCTGTTTTTTCATATCTTTTGTCAAATTATCAGAGTGTACGAGAATTCTTAAGAGCTATATCTTCCGATAATATTCCTCTCGAACAAACGCTTATGATAAATCAATAAATCTTTTAATCAAAATGATACACTATAGCTATGAGCTGATACATGACGCAAACTAAAATATGGGTAACACTTTGCTTCAGTTAAATCGCTAAGCAAAATAAGTACAAATAAAATGGTTTATTCTTCCAGAGTGAAGCAAGCACCTGTAGATGTCATATCATTTGGGCTTCAAGCAAAATTCAAATATGTTAGATAATTTTGCCTCAACTAGCATTTTCAAAATACAAATAAGTCGTTGACATAGCTATGCCAAAAGCTCTTATACTTCATTGCTAAACAGTTTCGAACTCAAGCAAGTAAGATTGAAGATGCAACAGCTTCTCTTTGAGGTGTATATTTGGTTTTGACTACACGTTCTTTTTTGTAAGAAAAAAGTTTATAAGAAACTGAGGCTCAAATCGTCAAAATCTTAAGAAAATCTTGAGAAAATCACGAGGAACAATTTCCAAAATTTAGTGTTTTTATTGCCCAAAAACAATTTTTCGTCATTATTGCATTCAAAATTTTAAAGATGGAATTCAAACTCAAGTATACAATATTAATAGCTAAAGTGCAAACCATTTTAGCCAGTTTATTTCAGTAAAAGCTAAGAAAACTTTAAGAAAATCTCAGGCTCAATTTCAAGACAAGTTAAGAAAATTGAGGCTGGGGTAAAATGACGGTTTTCTTATAAAAAAGAACGTGTACAACAACAAAATTGATCCATACTACATACGCCAACCAGAGCATCCTTTGGTAATGTCACTACTGAGACATTTGCAATACTATTGGGTTTCTTATAAAAAATACGTGTATATCCACACTTAGGTGTTTTCAAGTGTTTCAAATTCAAACATCACTTTAGATGTCTTCGTTTTCACATAGAGACGCTTTGCAAATCCAGTGCAGTTAGTAATGTGCCTGCTGAAATCTTGATTAAGATTTCAATCAAAATGATATAATCATTAGACGAATATAAAATATTGGTTAAATTAGCTGGTTGTTCATAAATATTTCAGTTCTGATTCAGTTTTTAACATTTAAAAAGGCACGGTTGGCCTCGTTGCCATAATTTACTCTTCCAAAACTTTTCTTCGGGTACCAGAAAGTAATTTGCACATGCCGTGTACATGAGCGCAAAATGGCAATTCTCGCTTGATAAAAACAGGCTTGACATTTCTTCACCATTTGTTATAAATATTCATACCATAAACCAATGAATTCTGCAAATGAAAGAAAAATGTTTGAAAATTTCTGCATGCTGAGGAAGCTAGAGCTACTACTAACCATAAATGTAAGAACCATTCCCTTGTCCCCCCATTTGACATAAATTCGCATGTGAAATATCTCTTTTAGCTTATATGGTTGTCTCTTTCTTATTGCGAGGGTGGCCGTGAAGGAATCTTCCACAACTTTCTGAATGATTCCTTCATCCCTTTGAGACAGTCAACAATGCCATTCACTAGCGATTTTTATAAGGCAATCAAAATTAAGATATAAGAGCGATTAAGAATGATGGACAATGATTGATGATGATTGAAGTTGATTAAGAACGATAAAGAATGATTAGTTATTGATATGGGACTTTTCCAATGAAAGAGTCATGGGGTATGAAAGCTCTTATAAATGGGAATATGAATTTTAAAGACTTCAGGCCGCGGTATCCTGAACAAACAATAACCTGTCCCTATCATTGTTATCATTAATTATCAATCTTTTTCTTACCATCAAAATCTATTACTCCATCACCATTCTTGTCAGCATCTTTGATCATCTTTGTTATTGATTCCTCACTTAGGTTATTTCCAAGTCGTTTCATTACATTTTTAAGTTCCCCTCTATCGATAAATCCGTCATTATTTTGATCAAAGATGCGAAACGCTTCATGCATGGCATCTTCAAGTTGAACAGTCTCTTTCCTCTTTTGTATTGTTTGTATAAACTCTGTTAGTTCAATCGTGCCACTTCCTTAAAATCAATTAAGAAACATTAACTAGACGTAGTTTGCTACAGTAATAAATTGCCATTAGAACTTTGATAAAACTCCTTCAGCAGTAAACAGATTTCTGTCTACAAAAGTATAAACACCTTAAATTACAGCTTACCAACGGCAGCTTTGACGCCTACACAGTGTTAATTCATGGGCGGGTCCAGATCTGGACTTTGGGGGGGGGGGCTTTCTTATCTTTTCATGTGAACAGTTTCTTAACACTATTGTTTGCTGTAGGAAATTTCAAAAGGTGGCGTATCCACAATTGACTCTCGATTACTCTCGATTTTACTTCCGTTTCCCCCAATTCTCGGGGCTTGGAGGGTGCCTCTAGGAGGACTTTTCAGTTCTAGCACGAGCATTTAGGACCGGATGCCCTTCCTGACGTCACCAATGGTCTGCGGTGGGCCTCGAACTTAGTACCACGTTGATCTAAGTCGAGTGCATTACCGCTAGGCCACGGCTGCTCTATATCCGTTGCGATATGCGATGGTAGGATTTTCCTGTTGCCGCACACAACAGATTTTTACCGTTGGGATATGCGATGGTAGGATTTTCCTGTTGCCGCACACAACAGATTTTTACCGTTGGGATATGCGATGGTAGGATTTTCCTGTTGCCGCACACAGCAGATTTTTACCGTTGCGATATGCGATAGTAGAATTTTCCTGTTGCCGCACACAGCAGATTTTTATCGTTTCGATATGTGATTGTAGGATTTTCCTGTTGCCTTACACAACAGATATTTATTGTTGCTAGAAATGATATCTGAAGCGCTCCTCTGTGAAATAGTCTTTTACCGCTGCATGGGAGTGATATTTCAGGCCAATCCTCTGCTCTTCTATTGGCTTCGTAAGTCACATGTTCCACGATTTTTGTCGCGAAACATCGCACACAGCATATTTTCGCTTTTGGTCTCTTACGATCAAAAACAAATATCAAACATGTTTGATCTCAAATATCACTCGCTTGCCATAAAAATCGTTAGTTTTAAGTCACCGCACACAGCAGAATTTTTAGGTTCAAGACAAAAATCGCATATAGCAACGATAAAAATCTGCTGTGTGCTCTAGGCTTCATGTTAATAGAATTTTTCCCACCCATTTTTCTTCAATATTAAAATGTTCAATACCCAACCATTTAAAGTGCCGAAGTTTAGCTTTCCCAACCATCTGAGAAAGATTTGAATAATCGTCATGACTTCAAAGAATAGCAGCCGGACAAAGAAATGTTTTTGGCCAGGACTGTACATTTCAAGTCAACGTATAGTGCTCTTAACCATTCCTTTGCTTTGTCTAATTTTTTCTTAACCAACCTTCGTCCACCTAAAAATTTTCTTTACCCAACTAATTTATCTTCGGTCTCAACCCCGGCTATAAGTAACGACCGGTCCCTTACTCAATTTGTATCAGAAGTAGAATTATAGCGTAAAAGTAGTTGGGATGTTGTCGTACCAAAAAGCCCCATTACTTTTGTAATGTATTGATTCAATTTATGGCCATTGTGTAATGCATTGTCATAAATCTAAGTAGAACTTAGAGCACGTGTAGTTATAGTTCATAAAACGATGCTCTTCTCATGACCCTGACCAAGTTGTTTCATTGAATGAGAAGAGTGATGTATAAAGCCTTGTCCACACTACAAATAAGTTACCCAGGGTGAACTCGGGTTCAACCTTGGTAGAGGTAACCAACGTAAGAATTTAACATGTGCGCTCAAACCTACCCGGGTAACCTCAAGCCGGGTAGGTTTGCATCCACCCTAGAAAAATCCTGCAAAATCCTATGTGGATTAGCCCTACCCACGTTTGAACCAGGGTTTACCCTGGGTAACTTTTTTGAAATTGCATTTAAAGAATTCTTAGGGATCAGCTATTCAAGCCATATAAGGGTTAAGAGTGTTTCAGAATTACTCGACAATGGAACTTTCTAGAGTGCCCTATATGGTATAAAATGGTATATATTTCATGTATAAAGCATGTAGATCATACCATTGTGGTCAATTTCTTTTACCAGCTGATTTAACTCCTCGTCATCAAGGGGATAGCCAAGTCTCTTGAACACTTTTCCAAGCTCTTTTGACGTAATCATCCCATCATGATTTGTATCGAACAGTGAGAACATGTCCCGTATCTCTACAATACAAGTTTGGGGTCAATTTAAAGCAAGCTTCAAATTAGCCGTTCTTTCTAGACAAACTACGTCACACTATAATTGCTTTCCAGACATATTGTACTTTAACATTGAAGAAGTATTAAGCGGCATGTATGCGATTTGCTGAACAAGGACTCATAGGAGACTGTCGGCCTATGTCTACATTGGGGTGGGGTTCTCAAATCTCCTTGATGAAGACTCTGTCAGAAAATCGCCAGGCTTCCTATTTCTATCGACAAAACTCTTTTCATTTCCTAGATTCTAAGAAGCTAAGAAGAAGACCTAGAGGGTGAACGTGGGCGACTCCCATTTTGCCATGCAAAATTTATGTTCAATGCCCCCATAAATATTGCTAGGAACGACCAAGAGAAACAACTTTGCCAATGAAAAAAATTTTGTTGCAGTGACATAAGCTTATAGATTTAAAAACTCTTTTGCCTCTTCGTCATTCGTCATATCAAGAGTATACGACTTTTTCCGAATGATTAGCCCTTCGGCCACAACTGTTTTCAATCGATTGTCGAATAGAGAGGAAACTTTACTACTGATAAGGATGTACCGCAAAATGGGCTAAACATTTGATTAACCTCTGTCATTGTGTCTTTAAAAAATTATCAGTTAGAATTAGCGTAGCTTTTCGACACAATGGCAAATAGAAAAGGCAGTAAGCCACATAGAGCAGCTTTTCTTTGATGCCATGACTATTGGTATTTGAAATATCAACATTGACAGAGATCACGAGGCTGTGATTTAAATAACAGGCATAACAAGTTCCTTCAAGTTGTAATGAACTTTAAAGAAGCTTACGTGACAATGGATGCCGAAAGACTATAAGGCGGGGGACACACTTCGTCAGGATTGGCTCATCGTTTAAGACTCACATCCCTTCACTTTAATGAAAATCGTCGTGTAGAATGAAAATAACAAGCAAGAGAAATGGCTAATGCAAACTACCATGATCTATCAGAATTGGTAAAATTTTGTGGTATAACTCTAACTTAACCAAGTGGGCAAGTATGTCCCTTTTAGCCACACTATTTCTACGGCTTCCCTCTCCGGCATCCCTGTGTACAGCACGATTAGAAACATACCTTCAATCTCATGCTCTGTGATATTTGCTAATGCCTAAAACAAAGTAGAAACATATTGTCATATAATTCCTACCAATGTCAAGCATTTGGACCCGAAAGACATAAATCTCCCAGATAGGTTTCCGACCACGAACTCAGTGGCTTAGAATTGGTATTGTGGCTTTTATAAGACATACGTAGTTTGAAGTCTTCATCAAAGTCTTGTAGTGATGCATCAGTTATCACTCAATTATTTTTAATGGTTTCTAGCTTATATTGAACTCAAAGAACCACACACGCACGCACAAAGCGTCGCAAAGAAATAAGTATAAATATAAATATAACTATAAATATGAATATACATAGTTAGATATATATGTATATATATATTTATATATATATATATATTTATATAGATAGATAGATAGAGAGAATAAACCAAAAATACAATTGACTTCCGACGATCAGACGTTTCTCGTAAAGGAAATGAGAAGGAAACGTATTGGAACTCTTCCAACGTAAAGGAACTCTTCCAACGTAAAGGAAACGTTTAGTCAGAAGACAAGAGTACTTTTAGTTTATTCTATCTGTGTATATATATATATATATATATATATATATATATATATATATATATATATATATACACACACACACACATATATATACACATAGCGTGGTTCTAAACATGAGGTGTAGTTGAAACGCATTCCTTTGAGGATCTGTTTAGCTAGTTGTGTAAAAGCTTACCATTGTTCAAGAAGAAGAAACTCTTAATTTCCTGTTTGTGAACCAGTAGTAGTCAACAAATATGTTTATAGATGCCAATCAATAAAATAAAAAAGTTTTTCATGTGGAGATAAATTAACCGTAGGTATTTCTTCATCTCAGGTAGTACCTAAAAAGGTCGAAACTTAAGTATTTTTACCACTTGCTTTTGTCTCTGAGGTATATCTCGTCACAAGAGACCTACTAAAATTCATAAGCACATGCTTTAGCAGACTGAAGCTCCCTATGTAAGTGAAAATGCTTATTATTGCAGAAAGCTTCCAGATGCTTACAGCAATTCTGGCAGCTGGTCACACCGACTGAATGAAATAATAAAACAACTTATGACGTCGATCGGTAGTTATTCGCCTAAACGTCGCCGTCGGAATTCCGTTGAATCGCAACATGGAACTTATAGCAATATGCATGCTTCGAGTTCTCTTATTTCTTAGAAATGCCTATTCCAGCACGCGTGAAATGTAAATAAGCTATTCAAGTTCACTTGCATCTCTGTTGGAGAAATTTTCAACTTGAAAATGCTTTGCCAAGGGCAGGCCCTGCCCTGAGCTCTCCGAATAAACAAATTAGATTTCCCACTGTCTGTTATTATTGCACCGCCCTCAGTCCCCGCAATTCGAAACATTCAAACCGTTATGTAAAAGAAAGAAATCCGCTGAGGCCTTTGAAGCAAACATGTTTTTAACTAAAATTAGATATTGACATGTATCTTGTTAAATTCGCTTTATTGTGACGTCATTTGTTATGTTTTCCTTATAGTAAATAGGTTCTCAGCTGCATTCTATTTAGTAAACAAGGTAGGAAAAAGGATTCATTTTACTTTGGATAATCAAATTACCATAATGCCACAAGCAAATGAACAATTTCTTTGACAAAGTACGACAGAAAAACATCGAAGGTTGCTAAATGAGACGTTCAGCTTAGGGACCGCTCATTAGTTATGCCTCAGGTTGGGGCTGAAGAGAAATAGGTGGGGTAAATGATTTTTCAGGCAGCTTTAAGGTTGGGAATATGATTTTTTTCTTATATAGGTTGGGTATACTTGTAATAGCCCTATATTGGTTGGGTAACTATTATTTGTACAGTAAACAAGGTTGGGTAACAAAAATAATTACCCAAACAAACATTTCTCGTCAGTCCCAACCTGAGACATGAATAATGAACGGTACCTTGGAACATTGAAGCACCATTCAATTTTCATCTCTATTTACTCTACAAGGACAGCGAAGCTCGAGAACCCTGAATTTTCCGTACTTTAAATACATATTTTTAAAATGGCATACGCCAGAGCCAATGCATATTGCAGCTTTTCATCGCAACATTGGAAGACCAAAAATTCAATTGACAAAGGCCAAGGTTGTTGTGACAAACAGCAGCAAAACATCTTACAGTGACTTTGAATCAAAACAAACACTGCCGAACTACTTCGCCTTAGAGCATTGGTGTAGAAGGGGCACGTGGGGCAGCACCCTAGCTGAGATTTGAGCGGGGCTCAGCCTTCTAACTCTGTAAACAAAGGCATAGAAGAATAACTGTTCTGTTGTAAAAGGCTACTTTAGATGTAAATTGCTGTAAAGATACGTGCAAGAAAAGACCCTCCTAGCTATCAACAGAGCCCCTAGCTATCAACAGAGCCCTAGCTATCGATTTACTTCTACACCGATGCCTTAGAGGCACATTTTGAACTCTGTCTTTCATTTGTGTTACTACTATTCGTTCTAAACCACTTCGCATTCGATACCCTTTTTGAACCAGATTGGTGGCGAGCACGGACCTTTCATAAAATCTCGCCAATTGTAAGTTGGCGAGTTTTGGCGAGCTTATCAGCATATACGCCATGTTTGGCACGAAGTATTACCAGCTCAAACGACAAACCATTTTATCCTACAGAAATCTTGGCTAGAATCTGTGGCAAAAATCCTAGAATGCATACTGAGTTGCACAACGCTAGGTAATAAACAAAGTGTATGCAATCAACCGACAATTTAACGTAGATCAATAAAAGCTTACCATCATTCGTCGATTTGTGGAAAATTTCTATCTATCTTGCGACCAGTACGTCAAGTGTACCAAGTTTGCACTGTCACAGAATCGTGAAAATTGGACTTTTGTATGCAACGTTCGTAATAATCCTAGCAACACAAAAACAAACAGGCGGGCGAATTACAAAGTGGCTCGGCCTTGAAACCTGTTGTTTTCTTCTCCTATTCCAATTCTTCTGTTCAAAAACAATCTCGGTCTATTAGCATGAAAAGAATGTCTCGGTTAAGCTTGTAATACAACAGAGGCGGAATTTCAATGAGAATCTTCAGGAGGTGTTGTCGCATCTATCTCAAATATTCAAGGAAGGAAGAAACCAAGTCTTCAAGAAAGCTTTAAAATAACTCATCCCTTGCGGTGCCCGAAACTTGAACTAACAGTGTTATCTTCCACGTGGGTAGGATGTTGTAATGGTTTCGATGGCTTAATCTACATCCTGTAGATTACAAATAAGACGTTCAGTCTGGATCTCAACAAGAACTTACCAGTTATTTTCCTCAAACGTGGAAATCCTAGTACTTGCGCATTGATCTCAACGATAAAAAGTTTTCAATATATGCAATTAAGATTTTTACTTATTGGTGGAAGAACAATATATTTTATAGCAATAATTCATGCGAGATCCCCATCTCTTTTCAAGTATTGTTCAATATTTTAATGACAACAGAAATTAACTTTTTTGGTTTAATCACCGTTTGATTCATTGCAGAAAGTAAACAAATGCGCTAGAAGGATTATGCAATCTCTCATTCTTCTGAACTAGTAGAAACACTCTTTACTTCATATGCGACTATTCAGAAAGTACGGACGTTCTAAAGAAGGAGGGGAAACATCCTAAATAAATATAACCATCTTTTAAGGTAATACACATGTTCCCTTGATTTTCATACAAAACTTTCATAACTTTAGATTTCTCGGCTTATTCATTGATTTCCTCACGCATTGAAAATAATGAGATAAACAACAGAGGGCTGGGAACTAGTCATGTTTCAATCATTAGAGGATTGTTCCTTAAGTATCAATTATTAGAGCACGTGGATAGTGTAGTTTATGGCTGGATCGAGTGCACACATATGTGAAAAGAAAACGAACTTTAGAACCATGTTATAGATACTATTTTTTGAAATATGTATACACGTTTTTTAATAAGAAAAAAGTTTATAAAAAATGAGGCTCAAATCGTCAAAATTTTAAGAAAATCGTAAGAAAATCACGATGCTCAATTTCCACAATTAAGTGCTTTATAGGCCAAAAATCAGTATTTCATCGTTATTGCTTTCAAAATGTTAAAGATGAAATTCAAATTCAAGTATACAGTATTATTAACGAAAGTGTAAACCACTGTAGCCAGTTTATTTCAGTAAAAGTTAAGAAAAATTTAAGAAAATCTCAGGCTCAATTTCGGGAAAATTTAAGAAATTTGACCGCTCAGCCAAAATAATGATTTTCTTATAAAAAAAAACGTGTATATGCGTTAGAACTCTAAAATGATCCCTATTCTGAAGTACATTTGCTTATGTTTATCTAATGGCAGGGTTTTTTGATATTTGACACAAAATAAGCAGTTTTACAAAAATTTTGCCGTTCTAATAAAAAATTGCGCAATTCAAAACTTTTTGTTTCGGGCCAAAGGGTGTAAGAAAGTAAACATCAGTACAAATGATGTATTTGGGTATGAAATAATAGGTGAAACACGACCAGAAGTGGAAGTTTTAGAGGTAGTAGCAGTTATCTACCCGTTTTTGCTAAAAGCAGGCAGTTCAATCCCATCTGTAACCAGGATTTAGTTCTTCAACACATCATTGCTGGATTTTATGTGCAGTTCTACTATAAATGCTACATCAGATCGAATTCAAAATAAAGTGCCAAAACTGATAGAGAAGCTGGTGTTGTTTTGTCGATTTGTCTAGTTTCTGTAATGCTCGTGTCATTACTGATAAAGATATAGGGTTTACTTAGGGTTATGCAAATGACGTAATCAGGTTCAATAGTCTGGATACTTGACAGGTCGTTTTTTTGTATGGCTAGATTTCCTTTCAATCACAGATAATGGGTGCCACTGGTAATTTAATCAGAGAGTCACTCATAAAAGTCAATAGTTCATATACCCAGTATTAAACTGTTGTATAACATGGCTCCTCCACATCAACGGAATACGTCATTAGCAGTACTGAATAAGGAACATTGCACCATTATTGTGCCAAGAGAACTAAAGCAATTTATGGGCTTTACGTTATTATTGGATATTTTTCTATAATGCGCCATCTTTTGTGCTGAGTATTATAAAGTAGTTTAGTTTTATCGTAAAGTTAGTTGTCGTCGAAGAAGTAGAAGTAGCTGCAGTAGATGCAAGCCACCCTGACGATAGTTGCTATGTTAAAGAGAAAAAGTCGTCAGTGTTAAACAGCCTTTTAGAGATTCTTGATATCGCTATGAGAGGACTCACGCTCTCCTCTTTGTTACAATTTAGGGATAGGAATTAAGTAGAGCCAAGACCCAAGCATCTCCCTAAATACAGCAAAACTCTCTTACCTTTATGAGCAGTTGAGTGCTGCTGATCAGTTAGTACGTCAAGGAATGCCCCCAGGGAGCAAGACCTTAAAATCTGTTAAACTATTCAATGCGTGTTTGGATTCTTCACACCAGGGTTGACCAGAAGATATGCATGATAAATTTACTGGTATCTGTCAAAGGCCCTACTGGGTAGAAACATAAATACGTTGCGGGCAAGGTTCAATTCCATGCAGTTCTTACGGGAGTGATCTCCCGAGGTGGCGCCAGGACTTTCCAATGGGGCACTGAATCTTCCTATGAGGAAGATAAAATACGGCTGACAGATTGATATGACTGCTGAAAAACAGCCGAAAAAGAGCTCTTTACCTTAAGACGGGGGAGCTGGCGTGTTTCAACGAGGGGGGCTATAGTACCCCTAGCCCTCCCTAACACTACCCCCTGGTGATCTCCTAAGCAGGTATATATCTTGTTTGATTCAGTTGCACCATTTTTCATATGGCTTCTGCATGATATAAATTGGCCTCATTAAGGTGGGAAAGTACCCATATCTCGAAAATGCCTCCTTACTACCTGAATAACATCGAAGAATGGGATCTACGCCCCTGAATTGGTATAGCGCACTTGGTCTTATAAAGTCCCTCACCGGGTGGTAAAACCCCTGTCCTTCCACTACTGGACCATTAATTCCACATTATGCTTTCCCTAAATGAAACTGACTCGTTTCCATACTTTTTTGTCCTCGTGTTAAGAAGTTGGAGGATACCTTATATTCTTTAGTTATATGGAAGTACTTTCCAATTGAGGAAAGAAGTATTATTATTGGTGAAGACGTCAACGAGAAAGCACTGTGTTATTGATTTAAGGCCGATCTCCACTAAATGACGATCGTCATAAAAATCGTCTGAAATCTCACAATGACACATGCAATCTTCAAACACTAGACGAAAAGTTAAACTGGTTTTAGCTTTTGGTCGAGCGCTTGACGATCGTCCTGACGACTTTAATTCCTACTGTGCATGTGTCGTTGGAAATTTTCAGACGATCATCATAAAAGTCGTCTAGTGGAGATGGGCATTTAGACGCGGCTTTTAGCTGTGATGGGTTTTTCGATTCATTCCATAAATGCCATGCCATCTGCATTAGTAGGGGATTTTATCTAGAAATTTTAAGCAGCTTGGGTTATTAGGAAAGGTATGACTAGTGGTACAACTATTAAAGAAGCCATTAATCGGATAGGGACTATAGCAACAGCATCAGATTCGGCAGGAGGTGAATGCGAGGTGTGGCACAGCTTGCAATTGTAAAGGCAATTGCTCGAATGCTTTTGCAGCAACTCATCAAGAGTACTGACTCTATTAAGACAGGGAGGGCAAACCGTCTCTGAAGACAACAATGCTGGGCCTAACTTCGCATGGAATCTTGGCGGCCATGGTAAAAGGACGCTACTTTCGCTTTATCATAGCTGAAACTTCGTCAAATATCACTAAAAAGTAGTGTCTCCTCTCTAATGTCTTTTTCTGATGAACTATCTGAGTCATGGATCATTTCGAGCGAATCTCTTCTTAATTTTCTACAGATAGTCATAAAATTTCACTGGGATGAAGCCTCGTCATAGCATGCTATATTTTTCTAGTTTCCATACTGCGCAACCTAATTACATCATTAATGATAGAGTTCAAGGTTTGGAAAGGGTATGGATGAAGGGGTTAGGAACAGGGCAGGGGTGCTGTCCAGGGGGGCTTATGAGGATGCAGGCATCCTTGTTAAATCTCTTGAAGATTGTAGGGGGCTTGATCCCCTTTGATAGTTAAGCTTTTGCAAATTCTTCCCAAGTTTCTCTACTTTGCACAAGATTCGCGAACTCATTTCAATACTTCTTCACAACACCATTTAATGCTATGGCCTGACACAAGCTTGATATTCAGTGGAGCATAAAGCAATGATTGAGGTTATTTTGCAAGAATCTAAAAGGGCTGTGGCCTCCTAGATCTAAAATGTATTTTTGCAAGATTTTAGCTTTTATTTTGTAAATAGACGGCCCCTTGCAAACCAGCTTAGCTGAATGGGCCACTGTCTGTAAAACATAGAAATTGTATTGTATTGAATTGTATTGTATTAAGGGCGTGGTCTCTAAAACTTTGCTTTGAACTCCCTCCTTTAGAAGATTAGCACGTAATGCCTGGACAATGGTTTGGGTTAAGTTATGGGTTCACTTTTCTGTTCACTTTTTCAGTTCAGTTTATTTTTATTTCAAAATTCTGCTACACACAAAATACCACTAACATTACTTACAACATACAACGAAATCACAAAATACACTAAGAAATACTGGCTAACAAAATAACAAAAAATTGCGGCAATTTGTATGCAAGGAATGTCTTATAAAGAGGAGCTCTCTCAGTAGAGAAACTAATCAAGGAAGTGTTGAGATTAGAGGTTTAGGGTAAGTCTTAGGGTTGGTTACAGGGTAATAGCATAGTCAAGTCGAACGATGTAGAAACTAGACGTTGATGAGATGAATTTGGATTTGAGAATTATGGTTAATTTTAACATTGTGACTGGGTTACCACAACTTGAGCAGATGTCTTCATACGTAAATAAAGCCAATGAATGAATGTATAAATCTCTGACACTTGTCCAGGCAAGCAAAATGATCTTCAATTTTCTTTCATAACAGATCCCAAGTGAAACTAGCGCTCAATTTCCATTTCCTTCTAAGAGCTAGTTCATACAATGAACTATGGATGACCCGAACCTATTACAGCATTGCTTCAGCAATGAAGCAGCCGCTGGGTATGAGCCAGTGTTGAACCAATGAACTGCGTGAATGTGGCTCGAGCCGAAGTGTTTCTGTGGTTTCATACGCTGAACTGAAGATGAACTTAATTACTCAAATTGCTAAAGGCATAGGTTCGGATCATCTACGGCTCATCGTATAAACTAGCTCTAAGTATCTAATGGGAGAGGGGGCTTGAGGTCACAAATACAGCTCTTTCTCGGTAGTTGGTAGTTGTAGGGTTGGTAGTTGGCAAAACTAAAAAGATCCACTTCACGGTAAGCAAAGGCGACTAGTTCAAGCCCCACCTATAAAGGAAGCACCACAAATATCACTAGTTAACGTTTCTTATCAGTAGTTAGAAGCACCTGCAACGAGAAAGAGTTGGTGTATTCTTTAGTTAAGTCGATTATTGGTATGAAATCATATAGTTTGATTATACTCCTTTTTTTCACAAGAAATCATCATTTTGCCTGAGCCTCAATTTTCTTAACTTTTCCCGAAATTAAGCCTAACATTTTCTCAAATTTTACTTAACCTTTACTGAAACAAACTAGCTAAACTGGTTTACACTTTCTTTATCCATATTTTATATTTGAATTTAAATTCCATCTTTAGCATTTTGAACGCAATAACGATGAAATATCGAGTTTTGGTCTATGACACATTTAATCTTGGAAATTGAGCCTCGAGATTTTCGTCAGATTTTCTCTTAAGATTTTGACCATTTGAGCCTCAATTTCTTATAAACTTTTTTCTTATAAAAAGGCATGTATTCAGAAAACTATGACTATTCAATTTGCTATGAGTGTTGAATAGCATCGAATAAAACATAGCTACCAGCAATTAAAATAAGCACCGTAAAATATCGCTAGTTAAAGCAATTATCAGTAATTGCAATTACCTGCACTGAGAAAGCGTTTGTGTACATTTTATTGATGTAAACAAAGCTGATCAAATAATTGCAATTCAGTTAACCATTGTCGCATTCGGTTTACGTTTCCCATCAATTATTCGGGTGGAGTTGATTATTGGTATGAAATCATGCAGTTTTATTATTCAGAAAGCTATGAGTATTCAATTAGCTATGACTGTTGAATGGCATTGACTAAAACATATCTTCCAAGTCATCACAGGAAATTGCATCTACTTTACTTTACAAAAGTTAAGACAAAAGTTTATCTAAGCCCTGCTAAATCACTAACATCTGAAAGTAAAGTATGGCACGCAGTCATAAAGACCAAAAGGATAGATAACGGAAAATCTGCAGACGAAGAAAGCGATGCCTTATATGGCCATGGAGGAAAGAGAAGCATGCGAATGAATGCAGCCCTTGTATCAGGAGATGCCATGTTTAATGACATCATTTCCTCTTACACATCTGCTGTACCTATAAAATTTATGCATAGCTTTCTTGAATTAGAGGCCACGTCAGACTAGAAGGTTTTGATATTGAAGGGCTTGATTGTGAGTGCTTGAAATATATTTCGAAAATACTTGCATGAACCCCGATTATGAATGTAAAATTATGGTTTGTGATGGAATTTATGCACGTTTTTCATAAGACAGTGTTTTTTCGCCCAGCACTGAAAACTTTGTAACTTTTCACAATTCCAGTATCAAAACTTTCCTAAGACTTTCTTAGCAAAAGTTCTTGACTTCCAATGTTTTGTGCATGCACATTCATGAAAAGTGAAACAGCTCCTCGTACACTTGAAGTGATGATAAATCTTGGTAAATTACAGAATTTAAACAACTGTTAGAGGGAAGTTCCATGTCATGTCTAGTACTTTCATAACCTCTGAATAAAGAGATCATAACCCCAAATAAAGGTCATTTCAAATAAAAAGACAAGAAGTGCTGGAAGAGAGAGGGTGCAGCCCTTATTCTATGAGATTTTTTGTATAATGCTATCAGAACCTTTGAACAAGGAGTTCATAATCCCAACTAATGGCCATGTCAAAGAACAGCAAAAAAGATCATTCAGAGGATCTAAAATTAGTTACTTGGAAAACTATATCAAGCCTCTTCTGAATACCTGATAAAATAGCTTTGGTTCTTGCAGCTAACAGCACTGAATGAAGAGAAGTCTTCCAAAATTATGAAGAAACTAAGATATGATTTTTCAATGCTACTTGCATAGAATGTAGCCTTATCGAACGTTATAGAGCATTGAAGTACTTGCGCTAATGAAAAAATCTTAATAATAGCATGGCCTTAACAATGATAGTAGAAACCAATAAAACCGAAAATCATTAACATGAAATGAAGATTCCATAAAACCCTTGCAGATGGAATTGAACCGTAAAAGCCAGGGATGTGCCGATGGGGGCGTGGGGGGCGTGGCGCCCCCAATATTATCAAATTTGCAAGAAAGTTGGTCAAAAGTTAGCCAGGCAGCAAGAGGGTTGGCCTGTGATTCTTTGTTTTAGTAACAATTTAGTAACAACAGTTGGTCAATTTGTCAGAACGCCCCCCCCCCACAGAAGGTGTCTCGGCACATCACTGGTAAAAGCATCAAAAGCCTTCATAATGACAGTTTGTAAGGGCCTGATTATATGTGAGACTTCAGCCCATTCGTAACTTTTTCCGGGCTGAAATTTGATTCAATTATATTGTTTACAACTTTTGCTGAGCTGAAAATTGAACCAGGGTTGCAGTCCATATACTGTGCGTGGAGTCAATTCACCAAGCTTGTGCTTCTATACATCATCATTTGGATTTCATACAGAAGGGATTTGAACAATATTCACTGGCCCAAAATAATAGGGCTCCACTAGAAAATTTTGAGCCATCTATTCTTTTAGGGAATCGCACTGCTTAAACTTACCAGCATTGACATATTTTCCTTCGTACATGCATTTAGCTTTATTTGCTGCAAAAATTTAACCAGAATTTCAATTATGTAATATTTATCCCACCTAAGACCTTCATTTCCACTTGAAATTGCTCATGGAATTTACTCTGCGCTACTTTTAGTCCGGTAAAATATTTTGATTTTCAGGTTTATGGAGGTTTTTATCGTTCGTATAGTCCTAGCCCGCTTTTACAAAGCGGGATGAGTTTTCAGCCCGGAAAACCGGGCTGAACCTTTTAGCAAATGATAGCAGCTTCATTTTTACCATGCTCTGACCGCAACACCAAGGCGAACTTTCAGCCCAGAAAAAGCTACAATTGGACTGAAATTTTAGAAAACGATGCCCAATATTTCGATAAGGAGAATGAAGAAATTACTTTAACTGGCGTCACAAACTTGTGGCGTTGTGCTTCTTAATATGACCCAAAAAATCACTGCATACATTATGAATAATGCATGTATACACACTCCTAGAAAGCGAGTAGAGATTTAAATAGTGTATTATACAAACTGAAGTTTTGGCTCTGTCAATTGTCTGTAAAGGTGGAAAACTGTGCTCAATTAGGAATGTAGAAAGCCATCCTGCCAAAGAAATGGAAAGTTCATACCACAAATGGCAACGAAAATGGTGGCGAAAGTGATAGTGATAACAAAAACGAAAACAATAACGAAAAAGATAGCAAAAATTGTAACGAAAAGTTTACTGGTAATTGATACACGAGGTTGGATTCAGGTAAGATAACTTGGTATACTATTTTTAAATCTAAAGAAGGCTTTTGATACGGTTATTATCGCGTTCTCTGTAATAAACGTAATATGTAAGAGGTTCAACAGGGCGAAGTCTCCCGGTTCAAATGTTACCCCTCTAACAGAACACAATACTGGAGTGTATATGATTATGACACTAATGTAGGAAAAATTGAAGTTGGTGTATCACAAGGATCATGCCTTGAACCTCTCTTGTTTTTGATCCACAGTAACGATCTGCCCAACGCTATTCATAGTGATGTATCAATGTACGCTGATGACACTAGCCTATGTCATGCGTCTAATAATATTTCCAAGCTAGAATCAGTTATTGACGAAGATCTATTAATATTAGATAATTGGTTAAAGGGGAATATGCTTTTACATAATGTAGCAAAGACTATAATAATTTGTACCAAATCAAGGCAAAGAATTCTTAGAGTTAATGATGATGAATTAAATTTACTAATCTATGAAAGAAGGCTGGAATAATAATAATAATAATAATAATATAATAATAATAATAATAATAATAATAAATTTCTTTATAGTTGGCTGGTACATAACTAAGTATAGTAAAAAACACTAAAATTGCTAATTAAGGCCAACTACTACCATTCAATGTAATCAAATATCTCGGTGTACATGTTAATTATAGCCTAAGCTGTAAAGATAATTTAAGATCTGTTACCTCCAAGGTATCGAGAGGGATGGAAATGCTAAAACAAAATTATTACCATCTCCCAGAAGCCTGTTTTAAAGCCTTCTATTCGAGCATTGATAAGTATGGTGGCCTAGAACCGTCATAAGGAATTTTAAAATGATATTTAAATTTTTCAAAGCTTATAAACATCAAGGTTAATTAATATTTAACATCGTTTGAAAATGAAGCAAAAATCAAATGAAAATAAATGAAATTTAAAACTGTTTGAACATGAAACAAAAATCAAATGAAAATGAAATAAAATGAAATTTAAAGCCATTCTAAAATGAAACAAAAATCAATTGAAAATGAAATAATATGAAATTTAAAACCGTTTGAGAGTGAAACAAAAATCCAATGAAAATGAAATAAAATGAAATTTAAAGCCATTCCAAAATAAAGCAAAACTCAAATGAAAATGAAATAAAATGAAATTTAAAACCGTTTGAAAATGAAACAAAAATCCAATGAAACTGAAATAAAATGAAATTTAAAACCATTCCAAAATGAAACAAAAAGCAAATGAAAATGAAATAAAATGAAATTCAGAAAACCGTTTGAAAATTAAATAAAAGCTTTGAAAATTAAAATAAAAGCTCTTCCAGCCTAGAACCGCCATAGCACACAATGCATTGTGCACATTAGTTTAAATGCCATTTTTTTACCCCTTTTCATACATTCACTAGCTTCTTATTATATTGCAATTAGGCTTGTAATTTTGTTTTCTAGTGGTTACTTGACTTTTACTTAAGTGACGTGAAGTCAAAAGTCCGAGAAGATGAGGATCTTAGTAGAACTCTGAGAGTGTAGCTGTAACATGACACGATTATGAGCAGATGAAAATATGTTATTATAATGTCTTAAGCTTTGTTCACACTACTGAAGTTAGAGTTAGCGCAGTTAGAGCTGTCAGACGTGAAGCAAAATGTGAAGCAAGGCATGAAGCAAGCCGCTCACACTTGCGCAAGTAAATGGAGGTCAACTTCAAACAAACCGCCCATAAAAAACAGAAGGGGAAAATAGGCGAAGATAGGAGTTGTGTTGGGCTATTTTTGCTAAAACGGGGCATTTCTAGCCACTGAAAGTTAAATTTTTTCCCGCTTCTACTTCTCGAACGTGTTTTAGTCTTCCTTCACACCCATATTTCGTGAATTGTTGAAAGCAGCTTCTACTCATTTTCCTGTCAGACTAATTCACGCTTTAGGCCCGATCTGCTGACCAACAAGTGACCACAAAGTCCAAAAGATTTACAATAGCGTTGGCCGAGAACGCATTCCATAGAAGTAAACAAAAGCGCCAAAAACTTTTCAGAGATTATTCCATATTTTTCTAAGCCATTTCGATGTGTTTCCATTAGTACAACGCGCATTTGAGTATTTAGGTTTTAACAAAAATATGCACTTTTACCATATTCCAAAATATCTGTTTTCAACGGACCGCAAGGCCGAAACTGGTAAATTGTTACACAGGTTCACATGCATCCGAGCAAGTGAAAATTTGGCAATTTGGCCTTTATTCCATTCTAAATTCCATGAAATGAAAAACGACAGTTGTGATTTTTATTAATCAAAATCTCTGTGCTTTTCTAAAGCCTCTTCAAGTCTACGTCATGTCATCCTACATCTATAGTGTTAAGATGTTTCCCCATGCCTAGACATTCTATTTATTTGAAAAGAAGGAAAAGGACATTGCAAATGCTGCAGACAACGTCCACACTGCAAAATCTGTCAAGCAAGAGTGAAGCAAGGGTGAAGCAGACGCAGAGATGAAGCAAGGTTATCAATTTTTTTGATACTCTTGCTTCAATGCATGATACTCTTGCTTCATTCTTCACTCTTGCTACATTTGCTTTACCGACATTCATACCCGGGTTGCTTCTGCTTCTGCGACTGCGATTACGACTACGACTGCGATTGCGACTACGACTGCGACTGTGTCTGCTTCACAAGTATGAACCAGGCTTTAATATGCAAAGGCTGCTCTAGTTATTCAAAATCGCCTCAAAATCATATCAGATTATAGCTGAATATCTAACTTGAAACAACACATTAAGAAGTACTTAATACATTACATAGATGCAAGAAGCAATTGAAAAGTCTTCACTTATTAGAATATCAATTACTCATACCTAGTTCTGTATCTTTGCTTTTTTTAGTCCAAGCCATTTTCTATGCATTGGTATTGTACAACTATGTCCTAAAGGGACCTCTTAGAGATTTTCAAGAGGCAACTTTTTGTACAAGTTAGATAAAATGTTAAAATGGCACTCTATTAATACTAAAGTGCTTAAAGGTCACAAATATCTCTGTTATGATACCATGTAGCTCACAACTTTGCGCTCTGCATTGAAAATTGCTCCATAAACAATTTCTCCTCCACTGCAAATTGGTGCCGTGGTTATCAGCTTTCGCTCAAAAATTTTTCATTTCTAATTTACAGAGAATATCCTAATGTTTCAACTTTCTATTTTAAAGAGAGATTTACTCTGAACAAAAGGTGAATCTACTAAAGATGGCAGCAAAATTCTATAACAATTTTTTAGATATATACACAATTATACATTATGCTAAAAATCAAATTTACAGTCTTGTCAAGCAGTCCATTTATCTCAGTTAAAGATGGAGAAAGTGTTTTATACGTATAAAATATTCAAATGAGGCATATGTGAGCAAAACGAGGCTCAATTATTTGTACTAGACTTCGCAACTACGCAAGTATAGTTCTTGCACTTGTATTCATTTGTCTGGGGAGATTGAGTTATTGATCTACGGTGCTGCCATACATTGTGTTGGCTCATAGCTTTCCACATTTGTGCATTCTTGTCTTTGCAATAAAGTTAGCAAGCGTTCAGCACGCAAATCAGCTATCTAGAATTGTTTTCCGTGAACCATTTGAAAAACCCGCCAAACTTTACCCTCTTCTGTGTGAGTGAAATAACAAACCACGTAAATATCCAATCACAGCACTGCTTGACAAATAATTTGTGAGGAGGTGCATCAAGTGTTAGACAGATGTTAGCATCTGTACGAATTCTGAAAAAAATATGAAAAGCGACAATTAATAGAATGAGGGAAGCACGTGTACAAATATATACATATACAGACAATACAAATACATGTTTCTAAGCTTTTTCATATGCAAACGGTTTAATAGAAATCTTCATAAGCATTGATTCATCTACAAATTAGATATTTGAAGCAGGCATGTCGTGAAGGAGGGCTCAGGAGGATTCAGCCCCCATTCTTAAAATTATGAGTACTTTATAGGGGCTTAGCCCCCTTTATCGAACATATTGTAGGCTGGATTTTGACTATGCATTTGCTGAAGGAGATAGGACAAATAGACTCCAATCAATAGAAGATGAATGCTAAAATCTTACGATGGCTTTCTCCTTTTCTAATACTTTCACATGCACAGCAGCGACAAGTAAATCATTTTTATATATTCAAAAATGGGTGTGGTTATGGGTGTGGTCCATAAATTTCTTATATCACAGCCCCCTTGTTATTATTTTAGGACAACACCACTAACTTGAAACATATATCAGGTAGGGAATTGAAGAACATAAAAAGGGGGTAGGAAAGCATGAATAGTTACCTTCATAATTGATCTGACCATCTCCATCTATGTCAATTTCAGCAATCATCTCATCAACTTCCTCTTCAGAAAATATCTCTCCCATTTCAAGAGCAGCGTCTTTGAACTCAGCTAAGCTAATCGAGCCACTCCCATCGGCATCGAAAACACGAAATGCATCTCTGAGCATATCTTCATCACTGAAATCTTTCATTTTCATTGCCATAAGGCACAAAAATTCAGGAAAGTCGATGATTCCATTGCCTAAAAAATTGTAATATCACTTACATGAAACATACATATGCATGGGTAATAAATTTAGATACTGCAATATATATATATATATATATATATATATATATATATATATATATATATATTTAATATATACATATAATATATATATATACATATAATTTATATGTATATATATATATACATATAAATGTATATATATGCATATATATATATATATATATATATATACATATATATATATATATCTATTTATATATATACAATTATTATTTTAGTAGGCAATATGCAGGAGCAGCCTAATAGCTTTTAGCAAAGCTCCGACAAAGGAACGGTTAATCATATCTAGAAAAACTGACAGAGAGAGAAGGTCAAATATCCTTATGTTAGATCGCAATAGAACGTACAAATGCTATCAATGCTTAATTTATCTTATCTTACGGTAAAGTTCTTTCGTTCTCTTACCATCAAAATCAACATCATTTATAATATCTTGTAGCTCCTCCTCAGTTGGGTTTTGGCCCAAAGTTCGCATCAGATTTCCAAGCTCCTTCGTCGTTATGTAGCCTGTACCGTCTTTGTCAAACAGCGAAAAAGCTTCTTTGAAGTCTGCAGGAAGAGACATCAAGTATGCTTCAATTTCAACAAATTTAAAGTTAAATTTCTAGCAGGGCATTCATCCAAAAAGGTGAACTAGTTTCATTATAGTCCAACATAGTTGACACAGCACTCCAGGTACAATTTGAAAACGAGATTACCAAGGATGTTTCGTGGCTGACCCCTGCTTCTGCGCCCTATAGAAGCTTGCCACTTCTCCCCAGCCCCCTCACTCAATATGCACAGGCATCCCTACAGGGCTTCAACGGGCTATAGGAATGCATCCTGGAAGCATAATACTACGCTATGGAAAGACCCCTAATAACTAAATATAGAAAATGACCTGAAAAAGCCGAGAACAGGCAAAGCCAATAGCCTTTGTGTGATTAGTCACTAAAATCGTCGTTTACTCCTTTATTATCCATTTATTGCCAAAGGTGAGCCTAATATCAGTGAACTAGTAATGATATAAGTAGGCCGGCGTGCTGTAATTTAGGCGCTTAGCTACATTAAGGCGTTAGAAAACGACAAATAAAGATTTCCATACTTACCCTTGACTTCATCTTCAGTGAGCTTTTCAACCTACAACATAATAAGAAGGCCATGAAAAATGGACTTAGGCTACACAAATCAGCTTTTTAAGCTCAATAATTAGAGGAATCTACATGGTGGTGTTGTTGAAACCTGCCTTTTAGAGCACTTAAAATCTTGATAATTTCACCTCAAAGTACCATTCAGTGTTCTTGCGCAACAACGTTAAGCTGTAAATCTTACAATTTCGCAAACCACGAAGAATCTAGAATCAGAATATGCAATCGTACTATGATGTGAAGTGCATGTTCTCTTACTGTAAAGGGTAATTGTGGTCTGTAAATATTTTGACAAGGAGGATCTATCTGCAACATCACAGAAAGGAGTTTGGCTTTTGCCTACCACGCAGATATGATGCAAATACGTTAGTAAGCGTCAAATAATCAAGTAAAGCCATGTAAGCAGGAATGGTGAAAGCGACTGAAAAAAAGTAATGGCAAAATTAATGTTAAAAATACTAGAAGACGAAAAGTTTTTTAAAGCCGAGTGATGTTATAAAGTTCGATGGGCTGCACACCGATAAAATGTAGAACAGTTTCAACAGGAAGCTCCACTTCTACCCCCTGAAGCCCCTAGAAATAATTACTTACGATAGAGACCTTGCAAGGGTGCGTGATCTCAAAAAAGCAGCTCCGTTTCTAAATTTTAATATCTCAGAATTTTCATAATGAAAAAACTTGTACTTCACTGTCAATATTGCATTTATGCTATCCTTCAAGTTGAGATCTATACATGACAGTAGGTAAGAAGGAGAATAATTCTAAGACCCTCGATGCATGGCAATAAACAATGGCAAATGAAAAATAGATGCTGAATACGTAGACAAAATACTGTAAATCCTCGAGTTAGCCCTTTGGGAGATTATATATTTTTCTGATTTTTGCATAGGAGCTTATTTGGGGGGCTCATTTGAGGGGGGCTTAAAAAATTTTCCTGGTAGCTGGTCATACTCCAATTGAAATTTTTCTACTAGTAATTTAGTTCTTTGATGCTACACATACAAGCAATAGAGTGCTTTTGAAGGGGCATGAAAATTCCTAGCACTATAAAGTACTAACAGACTCTCAAATAGGCACAATCACATGCTTAGGTGGGGATTATTCAAGGGGGGCTTATTAAAACTTTGTATTTCCTGGGTGGGAGGTTATTCGAAGGGCTGGGCTTATTCGAGGGGGCTAATTCGAGGAGGGGCTAATTTGAGGATTTACGGTACATAATGCAAGTTTGTCATCACCTAAAAATATGCCAATCTGGACCTGAGTCTTTATGGCCTCGTTCTACTGCTTTGTATTCTTAAATCCTTTAACTAATCTTCTCAATCCCAGAACGTTAGCGAACTCTAGCATTTTAGCTATAGCCTCATTATCAAAATAAAGTTTATTGGAATTCAAACATCTGAAGTTCTGTGTTTTTTCATCTTTGTTGATTAAGACATAAACTTCATCTTCCCCAATCTTGCATCGCTGCATGAAACTCTGTCCAAGCTCTACATAAAAATGTCGTTTCTGTTTATCTCGCGTGAAATATCAAAAAATCTCTTCTCGATTTTTCTACATTTGAAATCAACTTCGCTCAATCTCTCTTGCTTTGACAGCATTCAGTATAGTAGAGAACTTCCCATGAGCGCAATAGGTGGTTGGCTTAAAAAGCGTCACAACACCAATACACTGAGGGAGCTCTGTGGTTGGTGTGAAAAGTCGAAAGTGTTTCTGAGTAAAGTTTTATAGATTCTCATAGTCACTTTATCCATATATTCATATTCAAACCTATTCGCAGCCTTGAAATTGAGAAATTTCAGAACCACCTCTTAGAACAAGAATGCTAGCTGTGCTGTGGCATTTACATTGACCTGTTAATACTTTGAAGTGTTCCTTTTACTTTCCTTAATTATAAAGCAAGGCAGATCAATTTTTCAGCCCACAGTATTATATGTTAATGTATTATATCTGGACAGTTTATGGCAGCAAAAACGTACAATGACCTGCCTTTAGAGATAAGAAATGAATCTAGTTTCAGACTTTTTCTGACACATAGAACACTCTTTTTTGAAGATACAGTTTTCTATGTGTCAGAACAATTTTCTATTGTTTTCCTATGATTTTATGTTATTTACTGCAAACCATTTACTACGTAGATTCATCATTTTTATTTTTTAACTTTAAGATAATGGTAGAAACACAAGACCCAGAGTGAAGACAGCATATTAATGCTGAATTGGTCATCCTGTGGATATTTAATATTAAATACACGTGATTAAATTGGCTCATAATCTTAATTTGTTTGTCATTAAAGGTTAAAGAGGCTATCTCAAGATGGCTGATGTGGAGCTCCTTACTTGTTGTTTTCAAGATAGAAACTACAAGTAGCTTAGTGCTCAGTCACGAAGCCTGTTTTCGAAGCACGGAGGGCGGCAACCAGGCCAGATGGGTGTAGCAGCCACGCCTTAATGTATAGAGGGTGCTTATTGGACTCACAAGGAAAGGAAGGAGTTTGGAGGTTCCAATCAGAGATGTTTTAATCACCATGCATTCTATGTTAGCTATAATGTTACCAATGTCTGCTATAGTGCCAAAAAGGTGGCAAAGGGGGTCTGGGGGCTTCCTTCAGACACATTTCTCACAAAATAATTCCCTACAAAGCCGGGGGATACCTCTTTGCAAACATCATTTAATTAGCATCAGAAATCCTCAAATATATACTCTTTAACATAGAAAAGACAGTCACAAGATATCAGAAGATCATGAGTCAAAGTTATGGGCGGACAAGGGCCGGAAAATCGTTGAGCTAGGGGGCACCGCCCTTCATGTCACTCCCTGACTTCGTGGCAGCGAGTGCCACTCATAGATCAATAAAGGACACCTCAAAACAAGCCTTTTTTGTGGCTGCACAAAATATGAACTGTTTCTCCGCTAGATACCCAACAAACAATGAAGGAATAAGAAAGTAAAGAAATGATGCTCATGAGGTTTAAAGAAGGCCAGTGGGCACATGAAAACGGCGTCCTTTCTGAGCCTACCAAAATGCCCCACACACGGTGATGGTACGAGTACTAAAAGTCCTTTCCCGCGCCCAATGGCGCTTAGGGCGGTGTCTATCTCCGTTTCTATGGCCCTAGGCCACGAGTCTGCGAATGAAGTGACATTGAGTACCATTTTACAAGTCTTTGGTATGACTCGGCCGGGGCTCGAACCCACGACCTACCGGTTGTGAGGCAGACGCTCTACCACTGGGCCATCAATCCGGTGCAAACGAGTACTAAAGTATGAGTTATATACGTCCAGACTAGAGTATGTGTAAGCCAAATAAATCAAAATCATATGAATGCCACCCAAAAACCACCAATTCGCACTTACACCCAAATCTTATGGAATATGATTCCATACAAGGCAAAACTGCATCATTGAAAGAAAACTGTTTATCTCCTATACTACTATGACCAAAGAAGAATATAACGTAGGTCAAATAGAAGTTCGCAGGGGCACGATGCTTAGGAGTTGTAGTTGGCTCACCCTGCCTGTGAAAACAGAAGTGGATTTTAATGCAATATCACTGCTGTATAAGGAATTTCAAAGCGTTCAAGGCTAAAGATCAACTGCTTTCAGGTTCAATAGCTCACCAGGCTATTAAGAACATGGATCGGAATTCTACGAATTGGGAAGTTTGCCCGGTTTTCAAAGGCGCAAAATGCTCGGACCTTGATGAGGAAGGACATTAGCCTGTTTCGAAAAGCATGTGACGCACAAACTCTGATAACCATAACTGCTAGCAAATTAAAAATGAAACGCATTAGATGTAAACTTTCACATTGTAGAAGCTCGTGGGCTAACACAAGCAGTAGCAGCTTTTGAAAGCGGACAGCAATCGGTAGTACACGTTGCATTGCTGTCAAATTCTTTCTGTGTCTGGCAGCATACTAGGGTGTTGCTAAAGAAAACTTTATTCAGAGAATACAGGATAGATATCAGACTCACGGCGTTTTCTTTATTTTCGTTCCATGGCTGTCGGACAACTATGCTTTGCTTATGGGTCTCTTTCCTGCGATAAAACTTCAGTCGCAGCCAGTCAGAGAATCCAAACAATTTCATCGTAGCTTTGTCTCGCTTCCCTCTCTCGAATTAGATGAGCTTGTTAATGCGCCTAAATTTATGACATGAACCTTCTGCACATGTAAAATTTATGACCGGTCATCTGTTGAATGTTCCAATTCTTTTTCACTATAAACAGTGGTTTCGATGATGTTCTATGGATCAAAAGGTGTGCGTAATCGTCACATTAAAAATTTAACTGGTACCTGTGCGTTCTTTCCTATTAGATTCAGTCGGGCTAATTGCGTCGAAATAAGCTAGAATCAAATCTAGAAGCATCTAACTCACGTTTTGTGCATGTTTAGAAATTCCTTTTGGAAAGAACCGAACTGTCCCATGAGGCAAAGAAAACAGTCCGTGAAAATGAGCGTTGATTCTGGATAATGAGATTTGAAATGATTTGAAATGAACAAAGCTTTGAAATCCATAAGATTTATTTGACTTTACATTAATGTGACCAATTGTTACTGTTTCAGTCTGTTCAATCCCATTACTTGGTGCCATTTTGAATCAGAACTATGGCGAGGGGGGCATTATTCACTACCCTTCTTGATACTCTAGCTTACTTCTTCTTCCATACGCCATCCAAGGGAGCGTAGTCATCACTATTGCAGAACAGGTTGTCATTAGCACGGTTGCTTGTTATTTCCCTCATCAAAATGCTACATGTCACTAATGCATATCAGGGAAGCAATACATGCTTCTGGCAGCACCCAGTGCCTGAACAAAAGGCTGGAAGGTGAAGCATTTGAAGATATATATATATATATATATATAAATATATATATATATATATATATATATATATATATATATATATATATATATATATATATATATATATATATATATATATATATATACACCCTTTCTTTCATTCATGGAGTACAAATAAAAACCAGCAGGATAGTTGTCACGAGCGAGTAGTACACTGGTTAGAGCATGCGCGCACTAGCAGAACGTCGACAGTTCTAAGCACAGTTTGGAACTTGAAACTCATAATATTGGCACAGGTATTCCGTAAGGCTCCAATCTGGAGCCTCTTTCTACAATATACCAACTACCTTAATTTTCACTCGAGCACAGTAAAGCAAGTATGTGTGCAGATAACCATTGCTAAATACATAAATCGGTCCACCATAACTGACCTTGTCACTAAAGAGACTAGAATGATTGAAATTATGGCCTTATTGTTATTTGCTAATTACGGACTATAATCAAAAATTAAATTGCGCATCATTATCAAATAACGACAACTTCAATGTGCTGATCAGTGGTGGTTCTCCATGCTTTCTATCATGTGGTAGTAGCTATGAATAAACACAGCTCTATACAAAAATCTTCAATTTTATCTCTATACATGGCCTTTGTCTACCCCTTTTTCATACAAGGCCTCAATTACAGAGTCTTTGCAAATGTCATCTTTTCTGAACACATATCCGGCAAAAGCCTTTTTCGTTAAACAATGGTCGTTAACAGTCTTCCTCTATTCCAATTTTACTTAACACATATTCATTGCTCTTTCTAACAGTCCATTTTATTCGTAATAAGCTTTGATAGTACCACAACTCAAAGGATTCCGCAAGGTATCGAGTAGTCTAGTCTGTTAGTCTGTATCATGAGTTCTGCGCATGGAAAAGGCTTAAAATCGACTTCAGCCTTCGATCCTACAGCATATGGGAAAGGATTGACTCATGTATGCTCAAGGGTTGAACTCGCTCCACCTTATATGAAGCAATTGTTGCCCAAACAGTCCCAAGTCTAATGAAGTAACTAGAAAATGCAAGCATTCACTTTAGCGTCACATGAATGAACAATTGCAATGGACAGAAATCATTATCTTTCCAACCTGGGTTAACTCTTGAATGAATTTAGTAATAACCAAAATAATGCCACCTATTTCCTAGTGATATAGAGTTCTGTTGTGCCAAATATACAGCAATAGTAGTCCTTTCTTTTCATTTTTAGCTTACATTTTCAACAATTAAGTCTATTTAATTGTAATATGACAATGTGCTCTTTGTTAGTAACATATCCTTCTGTTCAATATAACAGTTTTAATTTTTGTTTAGCTTTCAGTTTAAAAGGACAGATTACAAATCAGCTTAAGTTAAATGAATTGTAAGCTGCATAAATGTGTAGAAGTGAAATAACTAAATCAGCGAAAGGAAGTCACTTATTTCCATTCTTTGCATTTGGCTTTTGCGTTAATAATGTTATGTGTTCTTGAACAAAGCACATGCAATGGGATTACTGTAATGCAGTACTACAGTGGTTTTCGTTCTACATCCCCATAAGAACTGTGTAGTTCTGTAACGACAGCTGCTCGACCTGACAAGCCATATGATTCAGAAAAAGCACAAGCAAACCAACAAGCACAGGCTGTTGTTCTGTTGACTTTTACTTCTGCTTATCAATTATTGATCATCAAATTATTGACAAAGCTCATTATATGAGAAAGATAAAATGGGTCAAAAAACTCTAATCAAGACCACTGAAAGCTTTCGTTACAGAATTGCATATGGACAAAAGAAAATGCTTTGCAGCTATGGGGTTAATGCTAGGTTTTCAAAAGGAAACTTGCAAATTCAAAAATCAAGTAAAAACCATAACATAAAAGTATGTAATACAATACTTTATAATGCACGGAATAAATCCTAGCATAAATCATGCCATAAATTATGTGATTACTAAAAATTATGTTATAAACAATGACATAATTCATAGCACAAACAATTTCATAAATTATAATAAATTATGTGATAAGCAATAGCATAAATTATAGGATAAATGTTTTTAAACTTCATCCATATAATTCAATAGATGCGTGCAATTTCAAATCTCACTACGAGAAGTAATTTGCATTGAATACACGTTTTTTTTATAAGGAAAAAGTTTATAAGAAAATGAGGCTCAAATCGTCAAAATCTTAAGGAAATCGTAAGAAAAGCACGAGGCTCAAATTCCAAAATTGTTTTTATAGACCAAAAATCAACGAAAGTGTACACCACTCTAGCCAGTTTATTTCAGCAAAAGTTAAGAAAACTTTAAGAAAATCTGAGGCTCAATTTGGGGAAAAGTTAAGAAAATTGAGGCTCAGGCAAAATAATGATTTTCTTATTAAAAAAAACGTGTAGCCAAGATACAAGCAGCAAAAAACAAAATGCAAGTAGCTGCAATGAACTATTGAGATCAAAATAGGACAGATCCAAGGTTTCTTTAAATCATGGCACAGGTCATTCTATAAGTCACAGAATAAATAATAAGCTATAGCACAAATCGTGTCATAAGTTTAAGCATTAATTATGCCATAAATAATAGCATAAATAATTTTATGAATTATTGCATAAATCATGTCAAAACTATAGCATAAATGATGCATCATTCTATAGTCATTGCACTAAGCATGCCATAAATCATAGTACAGATTATGCCATAAGTCATAGAATAAATTATGCCAAAAATCATAACATAAATTATGCCATAAGTGATAGCATGCATCATTTCATAGAATGATACAAGTTCCAAATCATACTCTAAATCATGTTGTAAATCATACTGCTGACTTTCATCGAACATCAAACACCAAATTCATAAGCCATCATCATTCATGACACCGATCGTAATATGGCCTCTTCAGAACTTTTATACCAAACAAAGCCTCATGAAATTACGTTCTCAGGGTCGGAAGTTTTAAGGCAATTATCTATTTGCCAAAATTAGAACTGCGGCAATTTTATCCTAAATACAAATTAGCTATATTGGTAAACTTTAGTTCTTAGTAGAACTAGGAAACTTTTAAGAAACTTTGAAATGTCTTTTATAGGAAAAGTGCGCATGTCAAGATGTCGTAAACTGCGCGGGAAGCTGAAAAGAATCCTCAAATCAGCATGGTCGAGGTTGGAACAATGCATGTTGTCTGCAACAACTACTTAAAAAAATAAATCCACCTCTTTAATGCTATATAATCAAACCAAGAATTTCATTTGTAGAAATAATTCTATTACCTCAGAGAGTGATGCTATTGAAAAATGAACAGTTACCATGGAGATCCATCCCTTAACTTCATTACACAGAATTAGCATTAACCTTTGAAAATTTAATGCTAACTTTCCTAGGTAAGTACACAAATCATCACAGCAGCTTAAGATTGCCCATTCAAGTTTTGGGTAACGTCCTCTTATCGTCTTAGTTTAAGAAGTGGAGATGTACCCATGTATTCTGAAAGATGAAGATTAGGGATCTACCACAAATAAGACGGAAATCAAGAGCTACAGTTAGGGCATGTCAATTCTTAGGTTGTAGTTGTCAACAAGAGGTCAGTGTACGCTGGTGTGTGTACCTTATAAGTGTACTTATACATTAATAATTTATCTTCTTGGTTTAAGAAGTGGATATATTCAAATGTACTCTAAAAGACGAAGGGAATAGAGGGACATGGTCAGGGAATATATTCCAATGTACTCTAAAAGACGAAGGGAATAGAGGGACATGGTCAGGGAATGTGCAGTGATTCTATAGTTAGGGTCTTTTGCGGTTCACTCTCGTCAACAAGAAATGTAGTGTCTGTCCCAGGGGCGGGCTAGCCGGTCGGGCCATTCGAGAAAATGCCCAAAGGCCCGCTGCATGAAGAGGGGAAAACGTTATGTACTGGATATCGAGAACTTCATAATTTATATATGAAGGACCTGACAGTAAAACTGCGAATCTATCAGAAATGTGCACTTAAAGCTTTCTAGAAGTTATGGATGGGCCAGTTTAATCAAACTGTGCCCGGACCGAGAAACTTAGCCAGTCCACCCCGGTGTCTTTCTATAAGTGTACTTAGACATTGCACCTAATGATTTAAAAGTAAGAAGACAAAAGGATTCACACTAAAATGCGACATTTTTTAAACTAACTAGTAGGCAATTGGCCAAATCGCTAGTGTATAGCAGTATAGGCAAAAAGGGACAAAACAGCAAATTTGATTCTCATTGTGTACAAACTACATATTTCTTAGCAGCACCTAAGAATTTGGCCTGGTTCACACTTGTGACGTACCGTATTTCCTCGAAAATAAGCCGCAGCTTATTTTTTTCTGAAATGAACTTTTTCAGCCTATTTTTGAATTGGCTTATTTTTAAGGTGTTTTCGGAAAAGGGACATGAAAAAACACGATAAGAATGATAAGACTAAGTTTCTAAAATGGTTTTAAAATATTCCACAAACAGAAATTGTTAGTTTTGTAGCACAATGCCATGTCCTCTTGTGAAATATCTTAACAAGACGTCAATTACAATTTCGTTATGGTTTTCCTCCCATACATCATCTTCAATGTCAATGCAGACGCTGCCTTTCGACCCTTCTTTTCTTTTTAATTGTTCAAAGTCTATTTCATCTGGGCTTAACTGTGTCTCGGCTTATTTTCGAGGGTCGGCCTATTATCGAGGAAATACGGTAAGTAAAGCGAGTGAAGTAAGCATACGCAGGTAGAATTTTATGTTGTGAAGCTCAAACTGCGTATGCCTACTCCATAAATGAAAGCCAGGCGTTTGTTGAAGCAGGCTGAGAAACACGAACGAATTAGCAGTATATGCCTGTTGCGTTGTTTTGATACAAGCAAGGCAAATCTGAACAGCTAAGGAGCACCTTGCCGCGATTAACGCAAAACAAAGTGAAAAATCGTAGAAACTTCACGGCGAGTTGTTTCAACATGAACACATCGCTTCAAGCTGTTGCATTCCCAAGCCATTCATTTATAACTAGAGGTTCTCCGTGAGAGGATCATCCATGGATAAAAAGGGGCTTGATAATTGAGGGAGAAACTGAAAGGAATAATCAAGTAGCATTCAACAGGCGAGTGAGGAAAACAAAAAACGCAGAACTCAAACTGGGATATAGCTCTCTTTTCAAACTTTTTCATGAGAATAAGGTCTGGGGAACATTAAAGCTCAAATTTGCTAAACTTTAAATATATAAATAATTTATAAATAATGAATGGTTCAGGCTTCATCAAGATATAGATTTTTTGCGTATTAGGCCTTCTAAGAGTAAGCTTTATATTATGCACACAAAATATATTGTTCGTTTTCGCTCTTGTTTGTTTTCATGGTGAAGTAGCAAAATTAGCAATAAGTAGAAAGTTTGCTTTGATTTTCAAGAGAGAATGCATTGTCTGTAGTTGAGAATAATCTTAGGTTTAAAGCGAAATGCTAGATATTCTTACAAAAATAGAATGTATCATTAAAATTATTTCTGACCACTTGAAGTATTATTTTGTTCATTATAACAGGATAATGATTTTATTCCAGACAAAAGATTTTGCTAAGTGGGAAGATTTAGAAAACATTAATTTTCAAGAACGTCGATGAAAAACAGAACTCAAATAAGGGAACAATACCAAATGAGCGGAAAAATTAAATCAACAAAAACATACTGATTCAAAGTTCTTTAATTTCCTCTCATTATCAGCTTTGGAAGGTGCCTTCTGTGAAACAGCTTTATCCTTTTTCTTCGACGGCATTACCGTGACTTGCAATGCAGCCTATCCTATCCTGGCTGGTGCAGCTATCCGTTTTCAATGACCACAAATTCAACTTGACCTAATACCAGACTATGCAAGGCTCACTCGTGTTTTGCACAGTGAAGCAGAAGAATAAAATAAGGAATTCGCTCTGTCTGATATGTAAGTTCTTTGATGATTCGCTCGTTAATAATTCATTAGGAATCTACAGGCCTCTATCACAGTGATGGCCAGTTGCGTTCAGAAGTGTGTTCAAACGCCATCTTATTTGTGTATGACATGCAAATAACAAGATTAGATATGCCGTTGTGAAGACGAAAGTACGATTGCCAACAGCGGCTACGGGTCATTATTGTCGCTTTAAGTTGTGGAAATGAATGGGTCGTAGCCGCCGCCGTGGCCACCGATGATACTCTGAATAGCGACCACCTCTCAATAACGTTTAGAGACTACTTGGTCCAGTCCCAAATGAAAAATTTACCAAATTTTCCCTCGAAAAGCGGCCACAGAAATGGAATCGTTCAAATATATTTTTCTGAAACTATTGAAAATCGGCCTTAAAATTGATAACCACTTTCATAAGATTGCGTGTTATTGATTCTAGCAGAAACAGGCATAATAAAATTGATGCCAAAACAACGTAAGCAATTTTTTTCAAATCAATTTAAGCATTAAACTGCTTAGATCTTAAACTTTCAATGTATTCCGCATAAAAATGTCTTTGGGATTTGCTTCGTGCATTCTTAGATACCATGTGCATCAATCAGTGGATTACCATTTAAAGTAAAGAAACGGATAGCACGGAGGATTTTGAAGCCGTAGCGCTGAAGTTGAAACCAAATGTAGATTCTCTTGGACAAATTCCTCATATATAGATACTTTCTTTAGCAAACTTGTATGCCGTTTTTGTTTTGAATTTTAACCTGTAAAATTGTCTTCTTACCGAAGTCTTGTTCATTTGCAAATTTACTAATCTATTTACCGCTTCTAGTGAAAGGTCGATTATTTTACGGGCACCAAAGTGTCGTCACAATAATATACAAACATATCAAATGCACATAGGCCAAGATTTTATGAATTTTTTTCGTAAGCCTTGAATTTCGGCCACCTCCCGTCAACGACTACATAGCCTTTGAACTAAAAGTGGCCGCTATTAGAGGTTCGACTGAACTACTTTGCTAATCTTGGTTTTTCTTCAAGTTTGGCTTTCAATAACGAAGCTGATGTTATATATATTCAGCAATATCATGATTGTCCAGCAACCATGACTCAATAGTATTTACGCAAGATTTTGCACTTCAAATCAAACCATAACTTGATCGAAAACATTGGATGCTTAGTTGCTCCGTATGTGAGTTCTGAGAGACCTAATGTTGCGTGAAAGTAAAATGAAATAGCTCGCAAAAACAGATGTTTCGCCAAAATTAATTTCAAGCAGGTTCTGTCGCAGTGCAAAATATGATCTCTCTAAAATGCCGCAGTAAGTCATTATCGATAGAGCAAATGGATGGAGATGGATTTGATAACGACGCAAACGACAATAATCATAATAGCGTTGGTAATCACAATGACAATACTTATGTTGATGATTACTATTATTATTATTTCTATGATTTTGATTATAATTATGATGATGATGATGTTGGTGATGATGATTATTATGAGCTGGTCCATGGTTGGAGACCTCCTTCATGGTGGCGAGCTGACAACTGCTTCCACATGATAGCGATTTATGTCGCAGAGATTCAGAGTAAGGGCAGATGTTGATGACCTGTGGCAAACTATCCAACCAGGCTCCTTCAGTGAAAAGCAGGCTCGATGGCTCATGCTACAGCTCTGCCTAGTAACTGTTGTGGTAACAGAGTGTATTGAGAGTAGCTGACTCAACTACCTCTTATAAAAAACTGACAGGCAATAAAATGACTCCAGGGTTAGTCCTAGGCTCCCTTCATGGGCAAAATGCGAATAAGAAGATGATGATGATGATTGATGATGATGATGATTGATGATGATGATGATTGATGATGATGATGATTGATGATGATGATGATGATTGATGATGATGATGATGATTGATGATGATGATGATGATGATGATGACGATAATGATGATGATGATGA